>CM061533.1:97756041-98269777 GCA_030545055.2 Neoaliturus tenellus
AAACTATCCAGAATGGGCATTAGGTCGTTTTTCTCTATTATATCACTAAGCTTCGTTTGCAATTCCTCAATTTTTCCCCCAATAATGAATTTCGAGAGTCTAACCTGATGAATCCTGTGGTTTAAAAGTTTTTCACTTGCAACATTTAAAATCTTTTTAGAGAAATTATCATGAAGGGGGGATTTTACCAACAGACCTTTAGGAATTATTTTTGAATTCTTACATTTCATGAGAAAAGTTAAGTGGTTGGAGTTTAGAGCAAGTTTTTCCATTGTTTTCTCAAGTTCTTTCAACATGTCCAATGTCTCGGGCCCATACCGGGAAGTAATTCTTGTTCTGAAGGACATTATTGGTGGGGTATTTGATATTAATTTCAATTATTGGGCACTACCCACCTCCAGGTTTATGGCGACCGTCAGAAGAGCGAAGATACAGCCAGATATCCTCTTGTCAGAAAAATAAAATTATTTTGAATTTACACAAGACACAAACACAAACACTAACATTTGTGGTGTTCCACACTAAAATTTTGTGGCGTCAATGTTAGTGTTTGTGTTTGTGTCTTGTGTAAATTCAAAATAATTTTATTTTTCTGACAAGAGGATATCTGGCTGTATCTTCGCTCTTCTGACGGTCGCCATAAACCTGGAGGTGGGTAGTGCCCAATAATTGAAATTAATATCAAATACCCCACCAATAATGTCCTTCAGAACAAGTAAAACTCTGATGTATGATTTCCATTACAACAAAATGGTTAAACACTACGGAAGAGACAACATTGGAGTTGCATACATGGATACCGACGCGTTCATCTACTGGTTAAAGACTTTGGACATGTATGAAGATCTAAGGAGTTTCCCATACAAAGACGACTTTGACTTCTCTGACTATCCAAAGAACCATCCAAATTATAATGAAAAGAATAAAAAAGTAATTGGAAAATTTAAAGATGAAGCAAATGGAATGCCTTTGGAGGAAATAGTTGCGCTGATGTCCAAATTATATTCCTTCAAGATGTATATGGAAAATGACATACCGACAGTGAAGAAAGCTAAAGGAGTCAAAACATCATACTTAAAGAAACATGTGACATTTGACCATTACAAGACCTGCTTGTTTGAAGATTCTACAATGTCTGCAACGTTCAACACTATCAGAAGCTTTAAACATGAGGTCTACAGTGTCACTGAAGTTAAAAGAGCACTATCAGCTCAAGATGATAAAAGGCATATTATGCCGGATAAAATCCATACTCTTCCTTTCGGCCACTACTCTCTAAACCCTATCAACTAGTAACCTATTCTTCGTCCTTCTACAACTTCGACCTTATTCCTTTCTCCTTCCGTAAAAAAAATGGGGAACACGGCAAGTCAAACGCCGTGTTCCCCATTTTTTTACACAAGTTTGGATGACCTTGACCTATATAAATGATGTGAATATTCAAGACAACATTCATTGTGATTATACATATGATACATGAAACATTCAAACCTGCAATATGAAGAACTTGAAGCAAGAAATTGTCAACGAACTTCATAAACCTGCAAGAAGAAAGTTTCCACGAAGAAATACAGTGATAAAAGGAATAAATGATTTATATCAAGCGGATTTAATCGAAATGATTCCTTATAGTAAACAAAATAGAGGATTTAAATACATATTGACTATTATTAATTGTTTTTCAAAAATGGCAGATGCTTTACCACTAAAAGATAAAAGCGGTAAAAGTGTTACAAAAGCAATGGAAACAGCTATACAAAGAGACAAACATACTATAAAACATTTACAAACTGATGATGGAAAAGAATATTTTAATAAGGAATTTGCAAATTTAATGAAAAAACACAACATTAACCATTACTCAACCAATTCAGAGGTAAAAGCATCAATAATTGAAAGATTTAACAGAACTTTAAAAGGTGCGATGTATAAGATGTTTTCCAACAGAGGATCACACGTATGGATTGATGTGTTACCAAAACTTATAAGCGATTACAATAACAAGTTTCATAGAACTATCGGTATGAAACCAAGCCAGGTGACTAATAAAAATGAAAAACTTGTATTAAAACGTATAAAAATGAATACTAAACCAAAAGTTGAAAAACTAAAGCCTAAAAGGTTTAATGTTGGCGATAAAGTGCGAATAAGCAAATACAAAGGTGTATTCAGTAAAAGATATCTTCCGAACTGGACAAATGAGGTATTTACCGTATTTAAGGTGCAACCTACAGTACCAGAAACTTACATTTTAAAAGATAATAAAGGACAATTGCTTGAAGGAGGGTTTTATGGACATGAAATGTTAAAATCAACAGTAGGTGATGTATATTTAGTTGAAAAGGTGTTGCAACGAAAAAAGGATAAGGTTAAAGTACGATGGTTAGGATTTAATAAAACGGAAGATTCTTGGATACCTAAAAAGGATCTAATATAATGATAGAGCATCATTTTGGGTTGAACCATTACAAAGGATGGAGATAATACCGCAAAAAGACAATTTTACTATTAATAATATAGATGAACTCACAGTGGATGGTTCTCAATTCAATACTGGGAAACACGGTGTTTTGTTACCAAACACGGTGCGTTGTCTGGTTACCGGTCCTTCCAATTGTGGAAAAACAAATGTAGTATTCAATTTGATTACAAACCCTAAAGGATTACGTTTTAATAATTTATATGTATTTTCAAAGTCACTACAACAACCAAAATATCAGTTATTGGAACAAATACTCAATAATGTGCCTGAAGTTAAATATTTTAAATTCAACGCGAGCGAGAGTGTCATGCAACCGCAAGAGGCTAAACCATTCTCAGTATTCATATTTGACGACGTATCTTGTGAAAATCAAAATACAATAAGAAATTACTTCGCCATGGGTCGACATAACAACATAGATAGCATTTATATTGGTCAAACTTACAGCAAAATACCGAAACAGCTCATTAGAGACAATGCAAACATGTTAATTGTATTTAAACAGGATGAAACCAACCTAAAACACATATATTATGACCATGTAAGTGCGGATATGCCATTTGAACGATTTAAAGAGTTGTGTGGAAAGGCTTGGGCTGAAAAATATGGGTTTTTAACAATTATGAAGGAACAACCGCTAAACAATGGTCGATACAGGATAGGATTTGATAAATTTATACTAATACACTGATCATGATGTAAAACATTCATTGTTGTACAACACGTCTTGCTACAAACATGGTTAACCAAGAAAAGTTAATAAAGGAAATAAAATCACTTAGTGATTCTATTCGAGATAAAAACAGAGCATTAAAATTAGGTATTAGCGAAAGGGAGAAATTTCTTGAATCTACTTTTAAACCTATTACTGAACCCTTGAAACAATTAAACAAAAAATTTGCTAAACCCGTTTTGGAAGGAGATGCAATTGCACCTATTACAAAGTTTGAAAGAGAAAATGTAAAATCAGAAGATTTTAGTGATGAAGACCTGGAATCCTCTACATATAGTGGTTTTACCGGCGGAGAACCTGAAAGAGAGCTAGAATCACCAGACTATAGTGGTATAAGAGAATTATATGAAGTAAAAGCTAAAAGAGGACATGAAAATGTATCAACTGCTAGTGAAGAGGAAAAAGAAGAAGAAGCAAGGGAAGGTCCGTCAAACATAAGCTTGTTGGGTGAAAACATTCATAACAAAGGACCTTTAGGAAGGAAATACATGATAAAAATGTTAGCTGGAATAAATCCTAATAAAAACTACCATAGTTATGGAGTAAGATTAACAGAAGAAGGTTTGATGGTTGGTAATAGCCCGGTAAACATTGATGAAGATGATAATATTATTGTTGGTAATCAAAGATATAAGGGCACAAGAGGATTATTTGAATTATTATTTGAAAAAAAGCCTTTAGAATTGTTAGTTAAAGAAGAAGACATGGAAGCATATAAACAGATTTTGGAACACACCAATGCATACAGGAGAAAATATTTAGCTGACCAACCAGTTTTTAGATCTAGGTCTTTAAAATATAGAGTATTTGTATCCAAGTTAATACCAACAACGAGAAGACAACCAATGCCGATAATGCCAAGAAAACCTGTAAAACGAAGGTTTGTGTCATCCACTTTGGATATAAGTGCTCCAGAACCAAGAAAAAGAAACAAATCTGTTACAGGTACAGGTTTAATGAAGAAACTATATAACACAAATGTGATTTATTACAATAATATCAATAAATTGGTGGATAGAATGAAACTAATACATGAAGCTAAAGAAGCGGGTCATACTGGATTGGAAAACGAATGGGTGGCTTTAGTGGATGAACTCCGAAACCGTGGGGTAATCTCATAAAAAATGCGTTACTCACTAGATTACTATTCAGTTGCACCATGAGTGTCGACAAGTTCGGACGTTACTCCTCGGATGGGTTATATTACGCAAATAATTTAAAAAGAGGAGCTGGTTTACCACAAACACCTGATGGGGATTATGATATAACTAATAAAAGGTTAAAAAACATAAAAGATCCCACAGATGAAAACGATGCAATAAATTTAAAAGTATTAAAAGAAAAGATATCACCAACATTAAGACTACAGAAAAACACATATGACGCAGGTAATCATAGAATTGTCAATGTTGGTAAGCCAAATCAAAACGCTGATGCAATAAACAAAGGTTATTTATCATCAGAATTAAAAAATACGTTAAAATTCAATGGAAAAACGTATACTGCTGAAAATAAACGTATATCCAACGTAGATGACCCTAAAGATGCAAAAGACAGCGTAAATAGACGCTATTTACATTCATTAATACCTGGAAAGACAAAAGATGGTTTTTCTTTTTATAAATTTGTTATTAACGATATAGGTTATCCGAAAAATGAAAATGATGCTGTAAATTTAAAATATATAAAAGATCATTGTATTACACGTGATGTAGGAGTTATTGATTGTCTAGGTAATTGTTTAGCGAATGTTAAAGATGGTTCGGCACCATCAGATGGTGCAACAGTGGGTCAAATGAAGGAAACTTTAAAGCAAGAAACATCTGGATTTGTAAAACAGGATCAAGTAGTATCACGGTCGGGTGATGTGTTTGTACAAGGAAATGAAAAGTTTATTTTACTTGAACAAAAAAATAATGTTTGGGATTGCAAAGACATGAAATTATCAAATGCGCAATTAGCTACAGATGCTCATGATGTTCCGATTTTATCACAAGTTTTACATACTAATCCAAACAATTATCATAGAAGTTGGTTGGGTACAAATAGAAGAATAATTAACATATTTCCAGGTATCGATGATTACGATTGTGTTGTAGTAAAACAATCTTTAATATTAGACAAACCAGGAGGTAGTACTTTCAATGCGAAAAATAAGAAAATAGGTAATTTGGCACAAGGAACAGATCCAAAGGATGCTGCAACTGTAGGACAAACATTACAATATGATAGTGCAAATCAAGAGTTTATTTATAATACCAAAAGATTTAAATTAATGGATGTAAATGATTATCAAAATATATTAATTGCAGATCCAAATTCATTTAGCGGATTTAGAAAATTGTCTGGTGAGGAATTTATTCATAAAAATCATGTATTTAGAAATGAAGCAGACAGATCATTAATTAGTGCAGATTTAAAATATTTTAAATGTCCCGGGAATGATGCAAATGTAACTGATGAAGACTAAGAATTTGTATAAAAACTGATATGGGTTAGAAATCGGGACTAATATTATAAAAATGGGTTACACTCTAGAATGTTATTCAGTTGCACCATGAGTGTTGACAAGTTCGGACGGTATTCATCAGATGGATTATATTACTTTAATACTTTAAAAAGAGGTGTTGGATTACCACAAACACCTGATGGAGATTATGATATTAGTAATAAACGGTTAAAAAACATTAATGATCCCACAGATGAAAATGATGCAATAAATTTAAAAGTATTAAAAAAAGAGATAGTACCAACACTGAAATTAGATAAAAACACATATAACGCGGGTAATCATAGAATTTCCAACGTTGGTAAGCCAAATCAAAACGCTGATGCAATAAACAGAGGTTATTTATCATCGGAATTAAAGAATACGTTAAAATTTAATGGAAAAACGTATAATGCTGAAAATCGGCGTATATCCAACGTAGCAGGCCCTGTAGATGAAAAAGACAGCATAAATAGACGCTATTTACATTCTATAATACCTGAAAAGACAAAAGATGGGTTTTCTTTTTATAAATTTGTTATTAACGATATAGGTTATCCAAAAAATGAAAATGATGCTGTAAATTTAAAATACATCAAAGATCATTGTATTACACGTGATGTAGGAGTTATTGACTGTCTTGGTAATTGTTTAGCGAATGTAAAAGATGGTTTTGCACCATCAGATGGTGCAACGGTGGGTCAAATGAAGGAAACTTTAAAACAAGAAACCTCCGGTTTTGTGAAACAAAACCAAGTAGTAACACGTCAAGGAGATGTATTTGTACAAGGAAATAAAAAGTTTACTTTACTTGAAGAAAACAATTATGTTTGGGATGGTAAAGGAAAGTTATTGACAAATTTAGGTATTGGTGAAAAGCCTGGTGATGCTGTTACTTATGAACAGATAATACAATTAGAGCCAACTGGAAAAAAATGGTGGAATTGTGATAACAAACGATTAACAAAAGTTGCAGACCCTGATTATGCCAATAACGCTGTAACTGTTAATTTTCTTGTTAAAGTAATAGGTAATTTATTATTTGATATGCATAATTATATTGTAGCAGGACAACATAAACCTATTGACGAAAAAATGAGAAATACATGGATTAAACAAGAAATTCTTTATAAATATTTTTTTAATCATAACACACAAAAGTTTAGATCATCAGATTGGGGTACTTTTGATATTTAACTAAATAACACCATATATTACATCATTTATGTGCAACCTGTCATAGAGGTAACACATGGGTTACGCTTTTCAAATATAAAAGACAATCATGGCGTTTCATTACACCAGTCCATATCGAGACACTATACGGAAAGGAGGCGGTATCACGTCCACAGCGGTTTCTCTGTTAAGTAAAGCTTTAAATCGTATTCCAGTAGGATCTATCGTAAACAGAGCAATAGACGCTTTACCATACGAATTTCACATACCGGGAGGTTATCAGTATTGCGGACCAGGAACTAAATTGAAAAAACGACTGGAAAGAGGTGATCCAGGCATAAATAAGTTAGATCAGGCTTGTAAAGAACACGATATCGCATATTCCACGTTTACCGATTCAAAAAATAGGTCAATCGCTGATAAAAAGCTAGCGGATATAGCTTGGCAACGAGTAAAGTCTAGTGACGCTAGTATTGCGGAAAAAGCAGCAGCTTTAGCGGTAACAGCAGGTATGAAGGCTAAAACAGCGGTAGGAGGTGGAAAAAGGAGGGGTAAGAATAAAAAAGGATCAACCAAGAGAAAACATGGTGGTAATATTAGACTAAAAAGACGTTCTCTGAGGAAAAATAATAAAAAACCGACAATATGGTCAATGGTAAAAAACGGGGCTGGTCTATACCTAAGACCGTATCGTGCATATTAAATAAAAGAAATCAATTGGTTATACCACATAAAGCGTTGACTAATGTTGAATTATTTAAATATATATCCTGTTTAAAAATACCATTTTTCCGCGGAGTATTTATGAAAGACAGTTTACCAAAGAAAATATGGAAAAATGAGACTGGAATCGTAAATTGGATAATACTGAAGGGTCCGGCACCCATTGGGTGTGTTATAAGAAACTAAATAGTAATGTATATTATTTTGATAGTTTTGGAAATTTGCCACCACCTAAAGAACTTGAACATTACTTTAAATCTGCTAAAAACATATATTACAACTATAAAAGAGAACAACCTGATAATACTTCAATATGCGGCCATTTATGTTTGGAATTCCTAGCTAAAAGTATCAGTCACTATTGAGATGTCTTCCTATACGGTATCATTAACAGGAAAATCGTCCACTTTACGAAGTATCCTTTTTCCAGCGTTACGCTTGCAAAAAGGAAGATTTTGGGAGGCAGCACTGTTGGATTTTACAACTTACAACTCTATTCCCAATGTTACGGAAGGTAAAAATAACTTATTGCATTATTATAAAGGAAAAGATGCCAGTGGGAAGTTTACAGACTTGGAAGTTTGCACTCTACCCACAGGTTCTTATGAAATTGATCATATTAATGAATTTTTGCAAAATAAAATGGGAAAAGACAATATAACACTAAAAGGTAATAACAATACAATGAAAGCTGAGCTTACTTCAAAATATTATATAGATTTCAGTAAGTCAGACTCAATTGGTGATTTATTAGGATTTCCCAAAGATGGAGCGATTTTAGAACCAAATAAAACACATTCCGGTAAACAAACTGTAACAATATTAAAAGTCAATAGTATAGACATAACTTGTAATATTATACAAGGAGCTTACAGAGATGGAGCAAATACTCATATAATACATACTTTTTACCCCAGTGTACCACCTGGATTTAAAATTGTTGAAAAGCCGCAAAACCTGGTATATCTACCTTTGAACACCACTTTCATTTCAGACATCGTGTTGAACGTATTGGATCAAGACGGTAACTTGATAGATTTCCGAGAAGAGCCTATTACGGTTAGATTACATTTAAAATCAACACTTTAATACAAAATCATGGGTTTAACATTTAAAAGCGAACAACCTACAGGAATCCGCATTAGTAGCTCTTCAGCTGTGGAGGAGTTAACACGCGAGAACATTCGTTTCTTAGAGAGAATTGGATTAAAAGTAACCGATAATGGATATACTGGATATAGCTCAGGGTCCAACATTCGACG
This sequence comes from Neoaliturus tenellus, assembly GCA_030545055.2. Lineage (NCBI taxonomy): Eukaryota > Metazoa > Arthropoda > Insecta > Hemiptera > Cicadellidae > Neoaliturus > Neoaliturus tenellus. The sequence continues at coordinate 97,764,906 of CM061533.1, forward strand.
AAACCCTATGGGAAAAAGAATATCACACCCACAACCCTTACACTTCATCAAAATTAAACAATAACGATGAAATTCGTATTCCCATACAAAATCAAGACATTTACACACTACCATGTGAAAGTTACTTGTATATTGAAGGAAAAGTTACTAAAAAGGACGGTACTACTACTGGTACAACAGTTCCATTTATAAATAATCCCATGGCTTTCCTGTTTGATGAAATTAGATATGAAATATCAGGTGTAACAGTTGATTCTACTAAAAAAGTAGGTATTGCAACAACTTTAAAGGGATTAACATCTATATCACCTAATGAAACCAATTTAATACAACCTGCAGGATGGGTTTTACCTGCAAAAGACACAATCACTCCAGATACAAATGGAAATTTTGATTTTCATATTCCGTTACGTTTGTTGCTTGGTTTTGCTGAAGATTATAGGAAAATAATATTAAACGTTAAACAAGAATTAGTTTTGTTGAGATCTTCAAACGATAAAGATATTATTAAAGCTCCAGACGGTACAACAGATGCAACTTTAGAATGGAAATTAACATTAGACAAAATTGTATGGAGAGTTCCACATGTAAAATTAGCTGACGAGCATAGAATGCTACTATTAAGAAAGTTAAAGGCTGATCGTGATATTGTAATTCCTTTTAGAAGTTGGGAATTTCATGAACATCCCAGCTTGCCAACTACGGATCGACACACTTGGACAGTTAAAACATGTAATTATGTGGAACGAGCCAGGTATATTATATTTGGTTTACAAACAGGCAGAAGAGACACCATCACCAAACATGCAGGCCAATTTGATCATTGCAACTTGAAAAATATTAAAGTTTATTTAAATTCACAATTTTTTCCATACGATAATTTAAATGTGTCATTCGCTAATAAAAAGTACAGCATATTGTACGATATGTATGCAAGATTCCAAAGTTCATATTATGGTAAAACGAATGCACCTTTACTATCACCAGAAAAATACTTAGATGGTTACCCTATAGTTGTAATCGATTGTTCTAAACAAAATGAATCGGTAAAATCATCAAGTGTAGATATAAAAATAGAAATGGAATTCAACGCGCCTATATCGGCTAATACAACTGCATACTGTTTAATTCTACATGATAAAATCGTAACATACACACCTTTAACTGGAATTGTTAAAAATGTATTGAAAAAGACCGGTTTTCCTACATTCCAATGCATTCCGCGATTATAAAAGCAGAGCGTTCAGCTCGCTCCTTATCAGTTTGTTGCCTGTTGTTGTATGGGTAGCATCTTATTCAATATGGCTTCTCCTAGTGGTACACAAGAAAATGTAGTAGATATTGAGAAGGAGATATCCGACTTTTTAGATCTTCAAGGTCAACCGGAGGGAGATGAACACAACGCTTGCGGACAACTCCACGCCAGTAATAATGTTGAGGAAAAAGGTAAAAGAAGAAAGAATGCACACAAGAGGAAAAGGGATATTGAAGATAATATTTCTCCTAACATATTAAGTGAGGTATTCTTGCGAATATTTTACCCAATCTCTTCCAGTTTGGACAAAAGTGTTTTAATCGGTGTTATGAAATCTACAGATTATTCCCCTACTGTAATTTTAACTCATGGACCCAAAATGATTTTGTTTACGGACACTGCTTGGGAATCGTTTATGAAACACTTGCATCTGCTAGAATGCTATTTAAGTAGTAACATGTTTGGAAGAAAGACAAGAGTAGGCCTTTTGGATTCAAATGTGGAAATCGATATTGTTAAACATCGTGGTGATCATCAGTTGCGGTTTAGAGACACAACAAGACATGATAACAAGATTCAACTTAATCGAGAAGAGTTTTTTATTCTAACTTGTGCAACTGAACCAATAACGAGATACTTGAGACAACTGGTGTTTTCAAGTTCAATTATTAAAGATTATCTGGAAGACACTTTGGACAAACAACCGGACGCACCTATATTGTACGGACCTGTAGATACTTCTATATTCAATAGGGTTCCTCATGAAGTACAAATGTGGAGACAATTGGAAAAGTACGCTCAACTACATAAGAAATCAGTAAAACATGAAAAAGAGGAAGAAGAAGGAGGAGAAGAATCAAGTGTTAGTGATGAAAATGAAAACAAGGAAAATGTAAAGATGGAAACCTAAATGACAATTAACTACACAGCAATGGTTAATTTTTAAAACAATATCAAACACTTTGTGGGGTTAGGCCTACCGGGGACGGTGCCCACGTTAAATATACACCAACGCGCCAACAACTGTACGGCCGGGTATAAAAGTCGTACCTACCGTGGTGTGGAAATCAGTTGACCTTTGGACTTCGTCATGAGCAGACGAGTGATCTTCGCAATGGACAAGGAAGAAGAACAAGTAAAGTCCAAACCTGGTATAATTGAGTTCCAAGCGTTTCGGGGTAATGATGATAGATTTATCATAAAAGAACTTGTGTTTTTCGACATCAATACAAGTGTTCCTTATTCGTTTTTATTTAAACCACCATGTTCTTATTCATCTTTAACCAGTAAAGCCGCTACTACCAACAGATGGATTTCAAAACACTTCCATCATATCGATTGGTATGATGGTTTTACAAGTTACACGGACTTGTATCACATTATGCATCACTTTTCAGACAAGTTTACCAATATTTACACAAAGGGGCTGGAAAAGAAAAGATGGATCGAAGGATTTACTCATGTTCCGGTTAATGATGTGGAATTGGATAAAAATTACAAGTATACGATGGAAAATGTTTGTATTTGTACTAAAAGTCCAGAACATGAAAAAGATAGACATTGCGCTTTAAAAAACGCCTATAAACTCGCATCTTACCTTCAAAGTGGGGAAATGGGGAGTGGTGGGGGTAACGGGGGTTATATAAGTGAGGAGCAGACCGGGACCTGGCATGAGTATTACTCGAGATTCCGAGACGACAACATCTCCCAGCAAGAAGACGAAGAAGACGATCTATATCTCGACCATGGCATCTCACCAGTTCCTGCAAACTTTGGTTGAGCAGTTCAATGCTCACTCCAAATCTACCATACTACCCGTCAAGAAGTGTTCCGAACTTAAAGACGAGAAGCACTACATTATCCACGCCATGAAGAAGATGGAGACTACAGTTGGAGAGGCCATCTGCTGCAGTCTTAGCGAGGCACCGTTCACTCCGGGGGATGAGCCCAAGTTCCAAGTCTACCTGCCGAAACGGTTCGTCCATCTCCTCCAGAACGAGGATCTACGCTCCATCCAACCCGGCTGTCTCTACCTGGTTTCCCACGGTTGCACGGGTAGCAATTCCACCGAGTTGACCATCCACATCGCCGACAAGCAGCAATGTTAGATTTAAGTTTTACTGTTGTAAATATGTTATTGTAACGTTTTATAAATAAATAAACCATAAAAAAGAAAAAAAATACAAAAGACAAAAAAATGCAACATATCAATATGTGAAGTTTGTCACATATTGATATGTTGCATTTTTTTTTTTAAACTTCGCGGGTGACCTTGACCTTTGACCTTTGCATTTCACAGTTACCCCCACCACCACGCTACAAGTCAAACCTGTTTGAATGCAAACACCCCCACCACTTTTTCATATACCTCCAAGCGCTGTGCCTTGGCTTCATTTCTACTCCAGCAGCCAACCTAGCAACATCAGGATGTCTCTCAACGTAAGCTGTGCCAGCTATGAGGAGGTGACTATCGAGACGCAACAGGAGCTGAACGATTTGTACAAGGAGTTGCAGTTAATGGTGGCAAGAGGCTACCGTATAAATGTGCAAGTCTACGCTTGCAATATACGGAACACCCGGCAGCCAAAGGAAGAGCCTGGACACTCATCGACAGCTTCCTCACCGACGTCCATTAAGACCGAGCCGGACAACTTGGATTACTTCAGCTGACTAGCAGTTGTATTTCTTGTTCTAACCATTGTAGAATATGTTTATTTTTTCATTATATTAAAGAAGTAAAAGAGCAAAAACACCTATCTTGTTACTGACATATTAGCTCAGTAACAAGATAGGTTTTTTAAAACACAATTTGAATGACCTTGAAACTTCCCCCTCCACTGCTTTGCTACCCCCACCACTTCACTATTGGTGTACATGGCACATCACGATTGGAAACCTCATTCCATCTTCAACAGCCAAACCGACAACATCAACAATGGCAAACCTACCAACAGATGAAAGATGTCCTCACGCATGCTGCGACTTCATCCACGAGTTAGAGAAGAGGATGCAAGAGAGGGAGATAAGAAGAAAGCAGATCCACTCAGAAAATATCATGATAGTCAACGGCTATCTTTTATTGTTCGGCCTTATTATGGTTGTACTTTTCATACTATATGGTATAGTCACATGTGTCGGCAAGGTTGCAGAAGAAAACGCCCGCCACCATCAGTTGGAAAGTTTCAATGTTACTTTGTAGGTTTTCCTTTTTTTTAAAACTCCGTTTGGATGACCTTGAAACTTCCCCCACCACTTCACCATGTTCCTGCATGAGTATCACATCACCCGTCATTCCTTGTTCGACAAGCAACCATGGCGGACAACACCATCAGCCAAGCTGACTCCACTACTGATGTTGGAACGAGTACAGGTTGGACACTATCCATCGACAGTGTTCACTATTTGGAAACAATTTGTGAACGGATGAAAGAAATACTGCGGGACAACCCTGGGATCATAATACAAATGAATTTCAACTATGATTGGTTGCAAGTTACATTGCGGTAGGAGGACAACAACGGTCAACACTCACCGCAATACTCACCAATGTCACCGATTTACCTATACAGTGAATCTAATGCGGATGAAGATGTAGGAGACAACGACAAGGCTGATGGGGAGTGACCTTCTTTCCTTTTTTTTAAAACTCAATTTGGATGACCTTGAACTTTCCTCTCCACTCCTTCCTTTTTTTAAAACCCAATTTTAAATGACCTTGAAATTTCCCCCTCTACTTTTCGATAATGTTACAACTGACTGCAGCTCACCTCATTCCTTGCTTAGCTGCCATGGCGGAAGTAACTCTTTCTCAAGTTGACTCCACTACGGACGAAGCATTTCCCTTGCGGTGGACTGTTCATTTACAGGATGCGACAGAAGTGGAAGTCTTGTATCAAAAATTACTCAATGTATTCAACGGGAACCCTGGACCTCTTGAATGTAGAATGGATTTGAATTTTGATGCAACCAGGGTCGGCACAGAACCTTCAACTTCAAGCCAGCCTCAGCAACGAGATTCTACACATTTATACACTCCAATATCACCGGAAGATGTAACTGTCTGCGAGGCTGACTCAACTACACGTTATGTTCAGCCAAAGCCTTGGGTGTTGATTATTAACAATGTGTACAAAGTGGAATTGGTATGTAATAGATTAAAGGAGTTGATGGTACAAGATCCCGGCCTGCGCTTTCAAATAGATATACATTTCATCTGGAGAGCACCTGCGCGGGGCTCTTCGTCTGACAGCTCTCCAAGTACGACGGACGAGGAGGACGACTAGTCATCTTTTTTAAAACTCTGTTTGAATGACCTTGACCTTTCCCCCTCCACTGAGTTTATTTAAGGTGCACTCTCACTGACTACAGCATCATTTCATTGCGCACCTTCACCGCAGCAACATGGAAAGTCAACTCAACTACTGTTGCGAACAGAAATGTTTTTCATGGCCGAATGACATTGATGTGGTGGATGGCCTGGCTTGTAGAACATGTGAAGCTTTTGGTCAGTGCATGTGTAAGTGCAAGTCTTGGAAGAAGCCGAAACCGAAGTTGAAGACATTCCATGTGTACCAAATGAGAGGGTATAAGTACACTTGTTGCCCTGAACGTTGCATTGAATTTAAACTAAAACAGCTAACTGGCTGCAAATTGTGCAACAATCATTTTGCAGGTTTTTGCAAACATTATTTAGGAGCGTGTCAATACAGATCAACTTGGCATACCGAAGCACTCACTATCAATGAAATCGCTATAGACTCACAAGAGTAGTCTTTCTACTCTTTGACTTTTTTAAAACTCCGTTTGAATGACCTTGAAATTTCCCCCACCACTTCCCCATATATCTAGAGTACGCAGGGCCTGGAGGTCAGTCGCTCGGCAGCTGTCGTAGGGTGCACATCCGTGTTGTGCAGTCTGCTGTGCAGTTTTAATTTTAACCAGTTCAAGGTCACCACACTTGAACTCTGGCGAAAACGTCAAGCTGTTAAACACAATCCTAAGCCCCAGGTTCACAGTCAACCTCAAGGTCATCACACTTTAACATGTAAATTTAAGGTAGCACCGAAACGGTGCTACCTGGCTTGACATTTTCGAGTTTCCCGAGGTCTTCGCAGTTCCCCCCACCACTTCCCATATACCTAGAGTGCGCGGGGCCGGACAGTCAGTCGCTCGGTGTCTGTCGTAGGGTGCACATCGCGGTTGCAGTAATGGTTAAAGTAAGGCTTTTGGAACAGTTCAAGGTCACCCGAGCGGTGTCAAATGACGGTTTAGGCAGAGTCACGTTGCAAACTTCAAGTTTCCTCAGCACTTTTGCTGTTTCTCATCGCAAATTCGCTCCAAGTTGTCAAGGTCATGGTAACTGTGACTAAAACTCGGAGCGTAGTGCGAGAAACAGCAAAAGTGCCAAAAAATTTTAGGTTTCAGCGTGACCTTGACCTTTGTGACATCGATGACGTCATCTTGGTGACGTAAGGAGTGATGACGTCATCAGCACGTCATTTCTGTGACGTCATGGGTGTGACGTCAAGGAAGTGACGTCATTGGTGATGACGTCATCGATGATGCAATCGATGACGTCATCGATGGGGTCATTGACCTCGATGACGTCATCGATGACGTCATCGCTCAGGTGACCTTGAACTGTTTTAAAAGCCTTACTTTTACACTACTTATAACCTAGTATGTTCCAAATTTCACCCTCTCAATCTTGCTCATTGTCAACGCACAATGAGCATACAAATCAAATGACAACGCATTGTCTAATACAAATAATTTTTGTATACATATTATAAAAAGATGTAAATACAGGTTAGATTGGTATTCCAATCCTGTTGAACCATCAAATGTATAATTTCAGTTTTACACTCTTTTTTAAAACTTCAATAAGGTTGCCATTTTATAAGCCCTCTCCCTAGGCGGCGCTTCTCATTTAATCATCGACTTTCAAACAATAAACACCTCTCTCTTGGCGCGAATGAATTGTCCCGCTATCACCAATTATTTCTAGTGGTAGTTGGATAACTACCACCTACATAACTACAGCATCTGATGTATCCTCTGCCCCACCGGAAGCTATGTGACATGGCAGCTGGCGCCAGCTGCCCCATCAACTGCTTAGTGGGCACGTGGTCGGTTTAAAAAAAAAATAGTTCGTTACTTCTAACATGCAATTTAGCATTTCGCTTTCTAGTCACTTCATTAAATCAGTTTAGTTGATTCTAACCTAAAATATTACTACTATGGTGTTATGTTTCAATTTCCTTTTACACTTCATTTTATACCTCAGTCTTTTTTTTGACTTCTCAATGTAACACATAAGTTCCTACTTCTTCTCCTCTATTCTCTTAAGCTAAGCTAAGGTTTGAGGTTAGAATTATCCATGGCGGCCGCCATGTTTAATTCAGTTTCACCACATAGAGTCGGCAACCGGTTATTGGTCTAAAGGAGTAGGGGAAGGGGTGGTGGGGGAAGGTTGCCGTTTTATAAACCCTCTCCCTAGGCGGCGCTTCTCATTCGATCGCCAACTTTCAAACAATAAACACCTCTCCCATGGCACGAATGAATTATCCCACTATCACCAACTAGTTCAACTTTAAACTATTTCTAGTGGTAGTTGGGTAGGCTTTTTTAAAACTTACTCTGGATGACCTTGACATACTTTCCAGGCCCCCAGTTATAACTGTTGAATTTCAGTTTTGATCTTACTCTTAATTTTTGTTCAACTTTTAGAGTTTAGTTAACACAGTTGAATTTTAGTTTTCAACTAACTCTTAATTCATGCCCAATTCTACTTCAAATTCAGGGCATATGCTCTCGCCATCTGCACCCCAGCATCTGACGCCATCTGCTCGAGCAGCTGCTCGGGCAGATGGCACGACTTCCGGCGCAGAAGTAACCAAAACACACTACTAATGTGAGTCCCCAGGTTCTCATCAGGGATTCCGTGGCTTCGTCCATCTTAAGTTTTAAGTTAAAACTGCATTAAATAACCTAACCATTAACTCCAGACCGTTTGCACAGCGATAGCGAGTCATGCAGTCAGGCGTCTACTCGTCTTGGAGGAAGAAGAAGAATATACAATAGATATAGGTCACGTGACTAATATTGTTTACTTTTTAACATTAGGTAATGTTCAGCCTACAATAACTAATGTAGATTCAGCAGTAAGTAATGTACCAGTGAATGGTACATTACTTACTGTTGACTCTAGAGTCCAAACATTCCAATAAAGTAACGACAACACTAAAGCAGAGTGTTTTTAACTTTAAGAAATTAATACAATTTTTTTTGTCATCCCAACATTAGCATATTTTTTAATTTATTAGATACTACATTAGTTAAATTTAAAGATACACTAACTACCAATAAAACAGCTTTACATTAACATTTCTTTTATTGAACAGCAGCATTTTTATCAGTGTACTTCGTAATTAAAGAGTTCAATAGTAGAATACGAAATCCCTCTAAACGAAGCAGTGACCTTTACAATACGTGCTAATTCTGTCTTCATTGACATTCAACCAATGTTACGGATACGTTTGCTTAGCACATCTAAAACTTAAACATTTTTGTGTGATTGATAGGCTCGTTCCATGAAAGTAAAAATAAAAAAACCCTGTATTTATATTATTAAGGGCGATCTACGCCCAGAAAATCACTTTGTTTTGGAAAATTTCAATAGTTGCTTGTTTTGTTGCTCTAAAAGTATTTGGTTTTCTGAAATACACTGTTTAAAAAATATTTTCGATAGTATACCCCTTAATAATCATGACTATCTATGCATGACAAAAATAAAATATTTTACACTTTGCATATTTCCCGATTTTTATAAAAATAGTTAAAGCAAGTTTATTTTGACCCACTCAAATCTCTTGACTTTAATATAGTGCATGAATTTGTCTGTTTATAAATCAATTGCCAATAAACTTTGTTGAATAAAAATATACATCCAAGTGAAATACAACATCATACAATACAAAATATATTGCAGAGCAAGGTTACTCCGAGGGACACAATATTTGCAGCAACAGCAGAAGTCGAGGACCCTCCAAAACAACTGTTGTGTAAAGACACCGTTGGGTTTCGATATAAGAATGTATCCACACTTGAAGAAATACACTATTATCCTTACCTATTTCACAAAATGAATTTTCAAATGTATTCTTCTACATATAGTTAAATGGATTTCTGAGAAGGATTATGTATAAAAAATTTATACTGGATTATGTATAAACAGTGTCTATAATGAAACACACGCAGGCTTAGAAATCTTTTATGCCTTCTATAACATACATTTTCTTAAGATATTATTTATGATTCTCAAACAAATATTATATACGAAAATTTTAATTACTTTATCTTATTTTGTCATAGTCGGCACAACCTTCATGTCAAAGTATAAAGAAATATTATTACATCATTAAATAATATATATAAAAAAAGAATATTTTACATACCAATGACACATTGTAAACAAATATTATTTACTAGCTGTTGCCCGTCACGGCTTCGCCCGTGTTTGAATTTATTTTATAGGTAATACAATCGTTTTAAAGAGCAACGAAATCTACTTCCTTGAGAATGACATTGGAACAATGAAGTAGTGTGAGTGGAGCTCTGAAGGAATTTCGCAAAACCTGTTCTTAGAGAGAAAAGGTTTCTTAAATAGAAAAGGCCCTAACCTATGAGCAAATAGGAACGACCATGTCAAATTTCAACCCTGTAGGCTCTACAGTCATACTGAAGACATGTGGGTCGGAGCCCTTAAGAACATTTAACAGTACTTTTGCAAAACTGTTTCTTAGTGAACACCTATTAGCAAACCGGAACCTTTACGTTAAATTTCAACCCGTAGGATCTATAGTAGATTTGAGAATTTGTGGGGAGGAGCCCTAAAAAAAATTTGCAAAATTGTTTCTTATTGATCACCTATGAACAAAAAGGAAGGTCCATGTCAAATTTAAAACAGGTTGGCCCTTGATTAATTTTGAAGTCAGGTGAGGTGGAGCCCTAAAGAACTACAACAACTATATTTACAAAACCATTTCGTAGTGAGCACCTGTTAGCAAAACGGAACATCCACGTTAAATTTATACCTCCTAGAATATATGGTAATCTTGAGGTTCTATGGGGTGGAGCCCTAAACGAAATTTTTCAAAATTATTTCTTAGTAAGTAACTATGAGCAAAGAGGAACGTCCGATTCAAATTTAAAACCCGGAGGCCCAACAGTAATTTTGAAGTCCTGTGGGGCGGAGCCCTAAAGAACTTGGAAAACTGAATTTGAAAAACTGTTTCTTAGTGAGCGAGCACCCGTGAGCTAAGAGAAAAGTCCATGTTAAATATCAACCCCGGAGGCCCAAAAGTAATTTTGAAGACCTGTGGGGTGGAGCCCTAAAGAACTTCGAAAACTGTGTTTGCAAAACCGTTTTCTTACCACCCATGAGCAAAGAGAAACGTCCATGTCAAATAACGACCCCGGAAGCCCTAAAGTAATTTAAAGTCCTGTAGGGCGGAGTCCTAAAGAACTTCGAAAACTGTATTTGAAAACCGTTTTTTAGTGAGCACCCATGAGCAAAGAGAAACGTCCATGTCAAATATCGACCCCGGAGGCCCTAAAGTAATTCTGAAGTCCTGTGGGGCGGAGCCCTAAAAGGGATGTTTAAAGCACTTTTTTGAGCACCTAAGAAAAAAGAGATCACTCCAAATTTCAACCGTGCAGGTTTCCTAATTCGTATTTAAAATTGGCCATGCGGATAGCGTTATATTAAAATTTCGAAGGCCTGTGGGGCGGAGCCCTGAAGGAATTTTGTTAAATCATTTCTTAGTGAGCACCTAAGAGGCAAGACGAACCTGTGTTTAATGTTTCAAGTAAATACGTTTGGTAGTTCCTGAGATTTCATGATGAGTCAGTCAGTAATCACTCCCCGTCAGGTTTAGCTTGGTCGCTAAGCTCACTCGCCGCAACTATCCTCTAGTTTCTTATTACCAATCTCCCCTCAATAATTTGAATCAGAACAGCTGTTTACAAAATTAATATTCCTTAATGTAATCATATGTTCCAATACAAAAATGTTGCTTCCATAAGAATAACATGGTAACTTTGAAGACGTGTGGGGCGGAGCCCTGAAGGAATTTTCAAAAACCGTTTCTTAGTGGATGCCTACACCCTAAAAGGAACGTCCATACAAAATTTCAAGGTTCTAGGTCTAGTAGTTTAGGCTGTGCGTTGATACGTGAGTCAGTGGTATTTGACAAATATATAGTATAAGATAGATTGTGCGCCGAGTCATATTACGGATCTTATTTCAATAAGCTTAAGTAAAATTTTTTCATACATATCACAGATATATTTGATTTTAACCTATGACGAAATCGTTTAAGTAGTATAAATAAAACTTACAAATAAAAGTTCCTATATATTGTTTTTTTATTTTTTGTAAAAACAGGGACAACCTAATTTTCTCTCCCATATTTCCGAATATATTATCAAAATCACTAAAACAGAACCTTAAGACTTTTATTTATCAATTAATGATAAAATGCAACAGAATTAGAAACTGCCACCAAGGGCGTTTACACTATGGGGCCTTCCATAAATTACGTCATCGCTTTTTGGCCATTTTTAACCCCCCCTCACTAAAATCTTCCTACCATAATAATTTGTCTGACCCCCCCCCCCTCTCATAAAAATGACGTCATTTTTAACAAACCTCCGTTTAAGTAAAAATAATGCTTTTTACACGCTACATGATAAACTAAAAAAAAACTGACCAATAAAATCTGAATTTACCTTCAGAAATAAAGCCAAAATGACTTTCTCAATTAAAAAATAAATTATAAAACAATGCCTTAAAATGGTCCAATGTATTTTATAGATAATTATTTTATAATAGTTGAGTTGTGTTAGAATTTATCATTGTTTTATTGTTAAAAGTCGATATAAAACATCATATTTAAAATTACGTCACATCAAAGCCGACCCCCCCCCTGCACATCACCTTACCGTCATTTTCAATCTGGACCCTCCTCCCCAATTTTCAGATGACGTACTTTATGGACGACCCCTATAGTTAATTAATTTATAAACAATAACATCGTTAATTAATCATAATAGCCATAGCCATGCACAAAGTGTGACGAATATAATTAATACTATTGTAATTAAATGAACCTCCTCTTTCACTTAATCACTTAACATAAATAGGATATATAGAATTGACCAGTTGAAATAACAATTTATTTGTTACTCTATAAGATTTATTTATTTATTTATTTATTCACGGCAAAGCCATTTAAATTGTTTTACATACAGTAACGGAGTGAGATAATCAAAAGTTCTTGTACTAAGATTACTCTAACAATAACAAAATCAAAATCAACATCAAGATAGCTAACAATTGTGAGTAATGAAATCTTACGTGCTAATCTGTGACAATACTATTTCATTGCTGAAGATGACCGATATCACAAGAGGAAGAAAACTATTAATGGAGTGATAATCTAAGTAGGTGCATAGAAAAACATCAAGTCATCAACAATGGTAACTATGAATAATTTCAAGGTACAGAATGAATATTATAACAATTATCAACAGTCATGCATAAATATCTAACAATAACAAAATAATATTATAACAGCTAATTATAAAGATTGACATATTTTTCTTGTATTTATATTTGGAAGATTAACATTTGATCCGATCTTTTTCAACTATTGTAAATAAGTGTATTTTGATCTCCTTTAAGACACAAATTACATATGAAAACGAAAACTCGATGGATATATCAATTAAACCTCATTCAACTTTTTCGTACAGTTAGGTTTCATATTTCTCTCTCTTACCCTTAACACAAGAAATCATCGAAACTGAGGTAATTTATTAACTAAAAATTTTGAATTTAATGATACTGTTCAATAGGTTACATCTTCGATCCCTATGGGATTTACACCTATTGTGTGTGTTTAGAACTTTACCTAATACGGAATTAGTGTTTTATTAACAATAAGCTTCTACGGTGAAAAAAACAACAAAAATCAATGTTTTGATACTCTTGATTAAAAATAAAATAACTAAGAGAGTAAAATAGTTTAAAAGTTTCAATTGCAGTGTATACTGTTTTAAGTAAGAGTAAACTATGTGGTTAGAAGTACTCGTTGAATGGAACTGGTAAAAGGAAGTAACATTTAGTTTAACTAAACTCTTTGTGTCCACTTACAGTTCTTTCGTCTTAGACTACTTATGAATGTCTTTAGTTGTATACCAAATTTATGAACAAATTAAATAATTAAACAGTACATGGGGGCGAGCATTTGCTTGGTATGTGTGCACAATTCTTTTGTAGTAATAATTTTATTGTCCATCGAAGTACCGAGTACAAAATGGTTTGTTTCTTTTTACAATTTATCCTGCTCACTCACGTCCATGACGAACTCCACCGATCCGCTTACTTGTATTTTTAATGTTTAATAAGTGAATAACACATGAGTGTTATTCACTTTTAATTTTCTGAGCCACATTTTGGAACTGTAACACGTGAGTTATTGTTCCTCAGATATCGGCTGATTTTAATATTATGAAACTTTCTTTTATTTTAAAATAAATTGTATTTCAACAAATTACATGGAGATTTTTAATGACCATACTCATCAGTATGAGGGACGATTAAAAACTTAAAATTTATTTTTATTATAGTTTTGTAATTCAGTACTTAGCTACTGAAATGGTAAGGTCAGCGAGGACAGTTGTCTGACAGAGTCCACGACAAGCTTTGAAACTGTATTTATGGTACGGCAAACGTTAATTGAAGACCTTAAAATGAATGGTGGCCATGATATATAAGGTTAATGTATAATTTTAGCTTAAACAGTAAACTTACAAAACAGTACTTAGACAAAATCCACTTAGAATAACATTCAAATAAATAATAAAAAAGAACATAAATCAAGTAAAAACAATTTTTTTATTATCTTGCAATAGTTTAAATATATAAAAATAGTATATTCGAGGATATAGTTTAAATTAATTAATAAAATGAAAAATACTTTCCTAATTTTGTATTATTTAATCTCTTATTACAAATTGAATCAGTAGGGTTGGTAAAATAAAAAAATAATAATAATAAAAGCGCTTATTATTTATTTCATAATATGTTCTTTGATAATCTATTGATGTAGTATTTTGGATCTCATATGGAGTGTGACCTCACTATGAGCAGAAGGCCATTAGACTGACCCCGATACTGCACCATACTGGGCTCTAAGTGCCGGCAGCCCGTCACTGCAATATTTAGGTTCCTAAAAAGATATTAATGTCAAAATTTTATAATTATATAGTCATATATTTTTAAGAAAATTTTACAAATGTGGAAAATGTTTTACGTAACAATAAACCACTTGGATGATTAGTTCTAAACTTTAATTTCAAATTATTTCTAGTTAAACGGCCGTTTTTGCTATAAATATAATAACAAACTACTAACAGCTGACAAAAAAATCTAAAAATTATGTTACGATAATTTTATTTCTTTATAAGACTTGTCAAACCTTTAGCTATAGGATGGAAGCCTAATCACAAATGTGAATTTAAAGGAAACTGAAAATCTACACTTCGTTCCATTTTTTCATACATGAACTATTAAGTTTGCTTCATTAGCAACTGAGAAATTTCCGTATCACCATACATTAATATAAACTGGGTTTTATTTTAATTTGCATTTTAATTTATTCAAAAAGTAAAATAAATATTATTTTTCAGCTTGCTGGAAACGTCCATCAACGTTGGTGGAGAAAAATGTCCTTGGTACGAATGCCCTTCAACCCATGACTTCTAAACTGAACTGAAGTCCAAGACGCTAACCGTTAGGCTAGCAAGACACCCAAGATTTAAGGGTTGAAAGGGGTTGATAAAGGGATAAAGTTTCCATGTTAAATTTCTCACCCCTAACATTGATAGGCGTTACCAACAAACTGAACTGTAATATTCATTTAGTTTTTTAATCAATTAAGGTAAACATTTTTGGAGAAAACGCCCTGTATATCAGTTTTTTAAAGTTTTATGCTATAAAACAATGACTCCTAAAATCATGTGGTTTTAAGTTTTAATTAAGAGACAGTATTTGTTTGTAGGAGGACGATATGAAGACCGGTTTTGGGCCAGATCCAAGGCGTAG
The DNA here is from genome assembly GCA_030545055.2 of Neoaliturus tenellus. Lineage (NCBI taxonomy): Eukaryota > Metazoa > Arthropoda > Insecta > Hemiptera > Cicadellidae > Neoaliturus > Neoaliturus tenellus. The sequence goes on from CM061533.1 coordinate 97,780,331, forward strand.
TTTATGCTTAGGTCACTCAACAATCCTATTATTCTTGGAAAGTTAACAATTTGTTTTAATATTTGACAATTCTGAAGTTTATAAATTTAATTTAAACTTAAAAATATAAAAAAATGTGGAGATAGAAATATATACTTTATTTATAGATAGTATCTTCAATCTTGGATATTGTAATTAAAATTAATATAAAAAATAACTAAAAAATGCCAAATTTTTACTTTGTAGAATTTGTTTTCCTTTACACTTCTTAGAAGGAAACATATAAAAGAAGAAATATAAAACATTCATATTTATCTTGAGCCTAAACAATTCGCTAATTCAGGTAATTGATAAAACTTATCAATATTACTCATCAATATTTGCTTATAGATATGCGATTCTTATGTATCTTAGAAAAGATTCTCGGAAAATCCTTTATTTTTAACATAACACCAACTCTGCTAATTTACCGTCGTAGATGTTTCAGAGAATAACCTGTCACTCAATGTCGGCGATATTGATAGCTGTCGATTTACAACATAGTTTTCAGATAGTGTAGGAGGGAACAAAGAAAATTACGGTCTGATAATATAATTTTTTTTTATTACGATAACAAAAAATTATGTATTTATGTTTGAGGAGTAAACTCTTCAGTAGCATAAAGTTAATCGTTTAATCATAAATAAATACATCATAAGTAAAACACAGTATGATGGTATAAAATAACTACATTGGAAAATTCCCTTAGAAGAAACTAAGTAACAAGTGTCACAAAGTTTCAACCTCCTGACTAAAAATTGTGTAAAACACAGTTTCAACCAACAAGGTAATAAGTGTGCAACACAGTTAACAGTAATTGAGCAACAATTGTGCAACACAGTTTCGACCAACTGAGTAAACATGTGTGCAACACAGTTTCAACCAACTGAGTACCAAGTGTGATTCACAGTTTCAACCAACTGAGTAACAAGTGTGCAACAAAGTTTCAACCAACTGAGTAACAAGTGTGCAACACAGTTTCAACCAACGAATAAAAAAGTATGCAAAACAGTTTAAACTGAATGCCGTCTTAATCCATGGAATTATCTAGTAGTTCTATGGGACGATTAGAACTTGCAATCTGGAACTGACGATTGAAAATATGAAATCCAAATTATCAAAGATGTAACTTCCTGGACTACCATTACTACTATTATATTAAAATTTATTCATTTCAACAATTTTGAATAATCTTATATTTTCTGCCCTAAGTAAAGCAAGTGATGTCAACAGATCATGAAAGATCAAATATATTTTACTGATGTTGTAGCTTACAAATTTGTAATCATCGCTAATGGACGTAGATTGAAAGGATGACCATCCATCACTGACTTGACACGTATTTGTAAATAATTTAGTAAATTATTAAAATTAATTATATGATGTTGCACAGTATATATTTAGGATTCATTTAACTTAGGGGTTCATCAGTATCTGATAGGACCATTTCATTTTTATTGTTGATAAAATTTAGTTTTCTAAGTGCCTAACGTAAACATTTATCACTACTTTTATGTTATTTCATGTAACATATTTCCTAGTAAATTTTAGGTCAATTAAATGATGACTGAATCATCTAGTTTATTATTTTTTTTATGGATACGAAGTGCTGTTTTTATGTTAGCCTTGGATTTTGGTGTTAAATTTTGTTTTTATTATTATGATAATGTAATCCTTACGCAAACAAAAAAATTACAAGTCCTTATCTGAAAGTTATTCTTTGTGTATATCTAAATTTAAAACGCAAAAAGTAGTTTATTATGCAGTAGGAAGTTAACTTATCGAGAGTTATTTTACCCTTTGACATCAACAGCTACAAATAAATTATAATATTTTACACTTTTTCATAAATATTAACACTTTTGACAAAATAATATTCAATTGTAGATTTTAATCTAAAGAAAATTTTTTTATCATTCCTGACTTTATAACATAACATTCTTACTATTCTGTGTTTATGAATGAATCATGTATTATTGAAAAAAAGCAGTTTTAGTATATTGTTCAACAGGACAGTATGGCCTATCAAGTTGTACCATTTGGTACCATTTGCAAGTTGAAAATGTAAGTTAAACAAGTAATCACCTTTTTCTTAATTCGGGAAATTCCCGTGTAGAAACTTACAGAGTTTATAGCTTTGACTTTTCTCTTCTATATAAGATGATCGTAGGTTTTTATTCCCTAGGTTATGTATTGCGTTTTCGATAGAATATGCTTTTGTTTCCATACATTAGTTTCTATAGACGTTAGTTTTCATACGTTAATTTCCATAACATAAGTTTTCATAAAATTTATTTTAAAATTCTGTCGCTGATACAACAGGCTTTATCTTCATCTGCAAGTGCGATTTTAATGTGCCTTAGTAAAACACAATTTAGAACACGTCATATATTTATGTACTTGACTAAACGATAAAGTTAATTCATAAATCATTAGTCAAACTAAACTCTTTTCAACTCTTTGCCTACTCGATAGTCAAAAGATTATACATGTTCTTTCATAAGAATAAATTGAAACGTTAAAAACCTCTATGGCGAAGCTCTGGCGGGCCAAAGTTAGTTACAATGGGTTACTGCTTATCTACAGAACACTACCTTTTTAACAGTAAAAAATTGAGATTTCTCCTATGCACACAAACTGTGAAAAAAAGGAGGAACCTTTTTGTGTTTTCCAATTAATATGTAGAAAAATAGTTTGTTATTCGTTATACAAAGATACTTAGAGATAAATTAAATTCAAGTTCTTACAGCTTTTTTGTGTAATTTTCAAAGTACAGCGATTTTTTATAGTTATTCAGATAAACATTATAACTCATTGTTAAACAAATGTTTTTAATTAGTTATTTTGACTAATTGTTTTCCATTTAGATGTTTGGGATTGCTTATATTAAAAAAAAATCATTCAACTAATGTATTTGTAAAAGTTAATACTGTTCATTAATTAAAGTAATACTCTTTATTAAATCAATTTTATAACAAATCTTACTGTGTAGTTCACTAAGAAAATTTTTCATTAACAGGACACTTTCTAAGTGCTGTGAAGTTTCTTACGATGATAAAAATGGAAGTGTTCATATTTCTCTTGCACACATAACATAGTGTATACTGTTTTGTTAATTTTAACGACATGGGCACAATGAATGTTTTGTTAATAATATAGAACATGTGATTCAGGCATAATAAAAAGCATAAATTAGATAATTTTCTAAAGACATATTATTGTTCTTAAGCATTAATTTTTAAATACTAAAATTATTTTAAAACAAATATTGAAATCATCATCAAAATTCAGGCTGTGCTATTAAACATGATATTTTGGGATTATTAGGTTGGTAACATCTGGTGGTACTTGGGCCCAGGCGGGTAAACCACAAGTAACTGACAACACGTTCCCTGCCTCATAGTATCATTAGCAGATATTGTTCCTATTTACAATATTGCTGAGAATTCACAATAATAGCAAGTGTTTATTGTAATATTTGACTGTATTAGCAACAGAATTAAAAGGTAACAAATAAAATGGCTCACTTTGTAAGGAAATATATCGCATTATATTAATTTTTTTAATAATATATTTTCTGTATACAGTGTGATAAAACTTCCCGGAACGGCTTGGTAATTTCTAAGCAGATTTATTCCAAGCAAAAACTTTTAAAATTAAATATTACCTTTAAGTAGACTTTTTGAGACAGGCATATTTTTTTATAATCGTACATGTGTACGTGCGAGGTTTTAGTGAATTTTACTAAATACGTTTAAAAATTATCACCCTTTCCGGGATTTTTTTACCACATTGTAAATTGTTGGTATACAATATGCAAACCACATCCATACTAATGCGGGGTACATGTAACATTGACAATAACAGTGTGGTATTTCTATTTTATTTTATTTTATTTATTAGTATTTATTTATCGGAATATCCTTTTCTATATGTTTGAGTTTATAATTGGATGTATATCGAGTTTAGAGGAAAGAGATCAGCGATTAACGGGCAGTTCTCCTCGTTTAAAAGGCCTGCGATATTTTGTTTCCCATGCAGGTGGAGCAACGTCTTAACGTCACTTCCGAACCACGGGTGTGGTGAAGGATCTTTTTTCCCCGAGCTGGGAGCAAAACGTATACCCACTGTTTGATAACCCAAATCTCTACCACTAAGCAATAAACGCTTCCTATTTATACAGTAGTAGAGATACAGCGTTTCTACTATAAATAGGCAGCGGCTATTGCTTAATGTAGAGATGATACTCAAAAATTTTAGGGGGTTTCTTATAAAACGATTTTAGTCAAATACTTTTACTAATACGTAATTTGTCATACGAATTAATGGGACTGTATATTCATTAAGGATTTCGTATTGCTAATCTCATCCAATGCAAATACAGGGTGCGGCAAAAAACCGATCTATTTTCTATCGCGCACCACTCAGCGACAGGACGTCTGAGAAAGTTCGAGGTAGGATTGTTGGAACGCAACTTTTATGCCAGTTTAGTAGTCATGGAGTAGTGGCCACTTGAAAAACACTCGATCGTTATCAAGACGTATTTCAATAGTGGTGATTCAATCATTGCTACTCAGCGGCAGTTTCGTGCATTCTTTCAATTAGGTCAACATTTAAAAGGTCCTTCGCGTGGCAAAATTATTGAGTTTATTACTAACTTTAGATAAACTTGTTTTGAGTTAAAACAAAGCCAACAAACTAAGGCCGTCCAAGGTTAGCGTGGACACCAGTGAACATGGATAGAGTCCGTGCTGCTGTGTGTAAAACAGTCCTCGTCGGCCCACCTGAAAACAAGCGACTGCTTTGCTTGTGTCTACGCAAGAGGCATTTTTTTAATTGTACCATGTACACTAAAAGATTATAAGGGAGAGTATTTCAAACCCATCATATTGATGTGGACACCCCGGCAATCGAACCTGTGGCCTCTTAAACCAGAGTCCGACGCTAACCGGTAGGCTAGCGAGATGCCTTGAACATGACTGACCCCTCGGTTTGACAAATTGTGTAATATCCATCCATACCAATTAACTGGCTATTTTTTGTTATTAAAGCTCACTAACCTTGCAAAGCGACAAATATTTGACAAACATATGATTGTGTAAAATGCTGATAAAGAAATGTTAATTCCTACTGACGAGACGCACGAAGTACGCCCTGATAACGAACGCGCGTTACTAAACATGCCTAATGTAAACATGATGGTTAGGCGACCACTACTCAATGATTACTGAAATGGAAATAAATTCGCGTTCCAATAAGCTCACCCCCATCATCCTTAGATGTCCTGTGGCTGAATGGTGCCGGAAAGTAAATAGATCGGTTTTATTGCCGCACCCTGTACATGCTAAATATATTTTGATGCACACTAATAGAACTTATATATTTTTTATTTATTTCATTAGTTTTTTTGACAATTACAATCAAAACTATATTTTTGCCTTAGTTTTCTGCTACGGAAAAGGAACATATGCACATGTGAATAATTAAAATGAGTTAATTGTTAGTGTATTCTATGATCCATTCAGTTATCGAGGAAATTTATTATACAGTGCACATATATAACCTCATCATTACTGTGGGAGCATTGCTTGTAATGTGCAATACGCAGTGAAGCTGAAATGCAATGTTGGTTGTCTAGACAGGGTCACATGGCGTAACCTTGTCATTACCATGTGAGCATTGCGTGTAATGTGCAAAACGCAGTAGTAATAATAATAATAATAATGATAATAATAATAATAATAATAATGGTTTATTGCCATAGAATACATTGTTAATACAGTGTGTAGCAAACGTCAAATATCGTACATCTTGTAGTCTTTCTTATAAATAAAAATTCAAATCTTCATGAGAAAACAGCCAAAAGAGAAAAATTATAAAACATAACAAATAAAAATAAATATTAAAAAAAACTAAAAAACCCCTTGGGAACTGGAGATTTGTTTCGCCCCCCCTCCCCCCCCTTATCCTTTTATCCCCAGTGGTGGGCCAAGAACTCCTCCTCCGCGTAGAACCCAGAACGCGTTAACTCCCGCTTCAAAACTTTCTTAAACAAAAGTGGGTTTTCCAAATGTTTGAGACGTTCGGGTAGCGCGTTGAGCAGCCTGATCCCCACAAAAGAGGGGAGGCGTTCAGATAACGCCGTCCTATGCTGCCCAACACGGAACACATCCCTTCCTCTCGTGGCGTAACCATGCACAGAATTGCCCTGTACAAGATCGCACTGGAAACGACAGTAAACTGCTGATCTGTATGCAGTGAAACTGATCTGTGATGTCGGTTGTCAACATGAGGTCACATAGCGTAAGCTCGTCATTACCGTGTGAGCATTGAGTGTAATATGCAAAACGCGATGAAGCTGAACTGTGATGTGTGTTGGACACACATGGTCTCATAGCGTAAAATCGCCGTTACCGTGTGAGCATTGCGTGTAATGTGTGACAAGCGGTGAACTGCGATGTCTGTAGTCTAGAAATGGTAACGTAGAGTAACCTCTTCATTAACGTGAGCATTGAGTGTAATGTGTCACAAGCGGTAAAGCTGAACTGCGATGTCTATAGTCTAAAATACGTAGCGTAACCTCGTCATTACCGTGTGAGCATTGCGTATGATGTGCAATAAGTGGTGAAGCTGAACTGCGATGTCTGTAGTCTACAAATGGTCACGTAGCGTAACCTCGTCATTACCGTGTGAGCATTGCGTATAATGTGCGATAAGCGGTGAAGCTGAACTGCGATGTCTGTAGTCTACAAATAGTCACGTAAAATAACCTCGTCATTACCGTGTGAGCATTGCGTATAATGTGCGATAAGCGGTAGAGCTGACTGCGATGTCTGTAGTCTACAAATGGTCACGTAGCGTAACCTTGTCATTACCGTGTGTTATTGCGAATAATGTGCGATAAGTGGTGAAGTTGAACTGCGATGTCTGTAGTCTACAAATGGTCACGTAGCGTAACCTCGTCATTACCGTGTGAGTATTGCGAATAATGTGCGATAAGCGGTTAAGCTGAACTGCGATGTCTGTAGTCTACAAATGGTCACGTAGCGTAACCTCGTCATTACCGTGAGTAGATATAAAAGGATGGTTCTGAAACACTCGTAGTTTTTTTTGATGACTTTTTGCTTCATATGACCACTTTTTTTGCTTCATATGACCACTTTTTTTTCTTCGTATGACCACTTTTGCTTCAAATGACCACTTTTTGCTTCAAATGACTACTTTTGCTTCAAATGACCACTTTTGCTTCAAATGACCACTTTTTGCTTCAAATGACCACTTTTTTGCTTCAAATGACCACTTTTTGAATATAATCCAGGGAACACTCGTAGTTTTTTTTGAGCGCCTTCAGCTTCAAATTGACCGGTTTTTTTACCGGATTCTGGTTGGTTTTGGCCAAATATCAGCCCATTTCAGGGCATTTTTCAGGATTTCAGACAGTGATTTCAAGGAGCATTTTGAATATAATCCAGGGAATACTCATGTTTTGTGAGCGCCTTCAGCTTCAAATTGCAATTTTACCTTCAAAGACACATTTTTAGGCCAAAATTCTCCAATTTTTAACCCAGTTTAACCTCTTAAGATCTAATTCCTAAGGCCCAGACAAGCCCTAAAACCTAGCAGCTAAGGCTTTAACCCAATCAATAAGCCCAATTAACCATTAGCTTAGACCTAATGTGTTGGACCTAAGATCTAAACCTAAGGCCTTGCACCTGAGTCCAAAGCCCTAAAACATAGCAGCTAAGGCTTAAACCTGTGAATAGGGCCTATTAGCCAACAGCCTAAACCTAATGTGTTGGACCTAAGATCTAAACCTAAGGCCTTGCACCTGAGTCCAAAGCCCTAAAACATAGCAGCTAAGGCTTAAACCTGTGAATAGGGCCGATTAGCAGCTTAGACCTAATGTGTTGGACCTAAGATCTAAACCTAAGGCCTTGCACCTGAGTCCAAAGCCCTAAAAGCTAGCAGCTAAGGATTTGACCCTGTGAATAGGGCCTATTATCCATCAGCGTAGGCCTAATGTGCTGAATCTAAGATCTAAACCTAAGCCCTTGCACCTGAGTCCAAAACCCTAAAACCTAGCAGCTAAGGATTTGACCTGTGAATAGTTATTAGCCAACAGCCTAAACCTTATGTGTTGGCACTAAGATGTAAACCTAAGGCCTTGCACCTGAGTCCAAAGCCCTAAAAGCTAGCAGCTAAGGATTTGACCCTGTGAATAGGGCCTATTATCCATCAGCGTAGGCCTAATGTGCTGGACCTAAGATCTAAAAATAAGCCCTTGCACCTGAGTCCAAAACCCTAAAACCTAGCAGCTAAGGATTTGACCTGTGAATAGTTATTAGCCAACATCCTAAACCTTATGTGTTGGCACTAAGATGTAAACCTAAGGCCTTGCACCTGAGTCCAAAGCCCTAAAACCTAGCAGCTAAGGCTTTAACCTGTGAATAGGACCTATTACCCAACAGCTTAGACCTAATGTGTTGAACCTAAAGTCTAAACCTAAGGCCTTGCAACTGAGTCCAAAGCTCAAAAACCTAGTGGCTAAAGCTATGACCTGTGTATAAGACCTATCAGCCCCCAGCCAGGACCTAATGTGTCGGGACTAAGATGTAAACATAAGGCCTGACACCTTAGTACAAAGCCATAAAACCTTAAGATCTGAAAACTTACAAGGGGGCCGCGATTCACAGCCCCCCATGAATTGAGCAAACATTAGGCAACGAGGTCTTTTTTCTTTGAATATGAAATTATGATCAGAAATGGTTATCAGATTCAGATTGGAGTATTTGAAGACCAACCTCCATCCATCTTACCCAACTCCTAACTACCGCATGGACTTGACCCAAGACCTAAGGCTATACACCGTAGGCTAGGCTTTAAGGTTCTTAAAAAGACCGAGGCCATAGAGTTAAGACCTGAATATTTACAAGGGGGCCGCGATTCACAGCCCCCCCTGAAAAGACACTGTGGTCTAAACCTAATACCTAATACACCGTGGTCTAGGCTTTTGGGTTTTTAGACCAACGACCTACTACACCATGGTCTAGACCCAAGATCTAAGGTCTGTGGTCTAGGCTTCAGGTTCTAAGCCCCAAGATTTAAGGCCTGCATAGGCATTTAGGTTCTTAGCCTCCAGATCTAAGGCCCGTAATCTAGGCCTTTAGGTTCTTGAATCCAACACCTAGGACCCTACATCATGGTCTAGACCCTAAACCTAAGGCCTGTGATCTAGGTCTCTAAGTTCTCCTCAAGACATAAGGCCCTACACCATGGTCTAAAAAAAGACCTAAGGTCCGTTGTGTAGGCTTTTAGGTTCTTATACCCAAGACATAAGGCCCTACACCAGGGTCTAGAACCAAGACCCAAGGTCCGTGGTCTAGGCTTTTAGGTTCTTATACCCAAGTCCTAAGGCCCTACACCAGGGACTAGAACCAAGATCTAAGGTCCGTTGTGTAGGCTTTTAAGTTCTTATACCCAAGACCTAAGGCCCTACACCAGGGTTTAGAACCAAGATCTAAGGTCCGTGGTCTAGGCTTTTAGGTTCTTATACCCAAGTCCGAAGGCCCTACACCAGGGACTAGAACCAAGATCTAAGGTCCGTTGTGTAGGCTTTTAAGTTCTTATACCCAAGACCTAAGGCCCTACACCAGGGTTTAGAACCAAGATCTAAGGTCCGTGGTCTAGGCTTTTAGGTTCTTATACCCAAGTCCTAAGGCCCTACACCAGGGTCTAGAACCAAGATCTAAGGTCCGTGGTCTAGGCTTTTAGGTTCTTATACCCAAGTCCTAAGGCCCTACACCAGGGTCTAGAACCAAGATCTAAGGTCCGTTGTGTAGGCTTTTAGGTTCTTATACCCAAGTCCTAAGGCCCTACACCAGGGTCTAGAACCAAGATCTAAGGTCCGTTGTGTAGGCTTTTAAGTTCTTATACCCAAGACCTAAGGCCCTACACCAGGGTTTAGAACCAAGATCTAAGGTCCGTGGTCTAGGCTTTTAGGTTCTTATACCCAAGTCCTAAGGCCCTACACCAGGGTCTAGAACCAAGATCTAAGGTCCGTGGTCTAGGCTTTTAGGTTCTTATACCCACGTCCTAAGGCCCTACACCAGGGTCTAGAACCAAGATCTAAGGTTCGTGGTCCAGGATTTTAGGTTCTTATACCCAAGTCCTAAGGCCCTACACCAGGGTCTAAAACCAAGATCTAAGGTCCGTGGTCTAGGCTTTCAAGATCTTATACCCAAGTATTAAAGCCCTACACCAGGGTCTAGAATCAAGATCTAAGGTCCGTGGTCTAGGCTTTTAGGTTCTTATACCCAAGTCCTAAGGCCCTACACCATGGTCTAAAACCAAGACCTAAGGTCCGTTGTGTAGGCTTTTAGGTTCTTATACCCAAGACCTAAGGTCCTACACCAGGGTCTAGAACCAAGATCTAAGGTCTGTGGTCTAGGCTTTTAGGTTCTTATACCCAAGTCCTAAGGCCCTACACCAGGGTCTAGAACCAAGATCTAAGGTCCGTGGTCTAGGCTTTTAGGTTCTTATACCCAAGTCCTAAGGCCCTACACCAGGGTCTAGAACCAAGATCTAAGGTCCGTGGTCTAGGCTTTTAGGTTCTTATACCCAAGTCCTAAGGCCTTACACCAGGGTCTAGAACCAAGATCTAAGGTCCGTGGTCTAGGCTTATAGGTTCTTATACCCAAGACCTAAGGTCCGTGGTCTAGGCTTTTAGGTTCTTATACCCAAGTCCTAAGGCCCTACACCATAGGCTAGAACCAAGATCTAAGGTCCGTGGTCTAGACTTTTAGGTTCTTATACCCAAGTCCTAAGGCCCTACACCAGGGTCTAGAACCAAGATCTAAGGTCCGTGGTTTAGGCTTCTAGGTTCTTATACCCAAAACCTAAGGTCTGTTGTGTAGGCTTTTAGGTTCTTATACCCAAGACCTAAGGTCTGTTGTGTAGGCTTTTAGGTTCTAATACCCAAGTCCTAAGGCCCTACACCAGGGTCTACAACCAAGATCTAAGTTCCATGGTCTAGGCTTTTAGGTTCTAATACCCAAGTCCTAAGGCCCTACACCAGGGTCTAGAACCAAGATCTAAGGTCCGTAGTCTAGGCTTTTAGCTTCTTATACGAAAGTCCTAAGGCCCTACACCAGGGTCTAAAACCAAGACCTAAGGTCCGTTGTGTAGGCTTTTAGGTTCTTATACCCAAGACCTAAGGCCCTACACCAGGGTCTAGAACCAAGATCTAAGGTCCGTGGTCTAGGCTTTTAAGTTCTTATACCCAAGTCCTAAGGCCCTACACCATAGGCTAGAACCAAGATCTAAGGTCCGTGGTCTAGGCTTTTAGGTTCTTATACCCAAGTCCTAAGGCCCTACACCAGGGTCTAGAACCAAGATCTAAGGTCCGTGGTCTAGGCTTCTAGGTTCTTATACTCAAGACCTAAGGTCTGTTGTGTAGGCTTTTAGGTTCTTATACCCAAGACCTAAGGTCTGTTGTGTAGGCTTTTAGGTTCTAATACCCAAGTCCTAAGGCCCTACACCAGGGTCTACAACCAAGATCTAAGTTCCATGGTCTAGGCTTTTAGGTTCTAATACCCAAGTCCTAAGGCCCTACACCAGGGTCTAGAACCAAGATCTAAGGTCCGTAGTCTAGGCTTTTAGCTTCTTATACGAAAGTCCTAAGGCCCTACACCAGGGTCTAAAACCAAGACCTAAGGTCCGTTGTGTAGGCTTTTAGGTTCTTATACCCAAGACCTAAGGCCCTACACCAGGGTCTAGAACCAAGATCTAAGGTCCGTGGTCTAGGCTTTTAGGTTCTTATACTCAAGTCCTAAGGCCCTAAACCAGGGTCTAGAACCAAGATCTAAGGTCTGTAGTCTAGGCTTTTAGGTTCTTACAGCCAAGTCCTAAGGCCCTACACCAGGGTCTAAAACCAAGACCTAAGGTCCGTTGTGTAGGCTTTTAGGTTCTTATACCCATGACCTAAGGTCCGTGGTCTAGGCTTTTAAGTTCTTATACCCAAGTCCTAAGGCCCTACACCAGGGTCTAGAACCAAGATCTAAGGTCCGTGGTCTAGGCTTTTAGGTTCTTATACCCAAGTCCTAAGGCCCTACACCAGGGTCTAGAACCAAGATCTAAGGTCCGTGGTCTAGGCTTCTAGGTTCTTATACCCAAGACCTAAGGTCTGTTGTGTAGGCTTTTAGGTTCTAATACCCAAGTCCTAAGGCCCTACACCAGGGTCTAGAACCAAGATCTAAGTTCCATGGTCTAGGCTTTTAGGTTCTAATACCCAAGACCTAAGGCCCTACACCAGGGTCTAGAACCAAGATCTAAGGTCCGTGGTCCAGGCTTTTAGGTTCTTATACCCAAGTCCTAAGGCCCTACACCAGGGTCTAGAACCAAGATCTAAGGTCCGTGGTCCAGGCTTTTAGGTTCTTATACCCAAGTCCTACTACACCAGGGTCTAGAACCAAGATCTAAGGTCCGTGGTCTAGGCTCTTAGGTTCTTATACCCAAGTCCTAAAGCCCTACACCAGGGTCTAGAACCAAGATCTAAGGTCCGTGGTCAAGGCTTTTAGGTTCTTATATTCAAGTCCTAAGGCCCTAAACCAGGGTCTAGAACCAAGATCTAAGGACCGTGGTCTAGGCTTTTAGGTGCTTATACCCAAGACCTAAGGCCCTACACCATAGGCTAGAACCAAGGCCTAAGGTCCTTTGATTAGGCCTTTAGGTTCTTAGACCCAAGTCCTTAGACCCGTGGACTAGGCCTTTAGGTTCATAGACCCAAGACCTAAGCTCTTAGACTCAAGACCTAAAGCCATATACCGGGGGTTAGGGTTTTAAGCTCTTAGACCCAAGACCTAAGGCCATACACCCTGGTCTAGGCTTTTAGGTTCTTAAACCCAAGACCTAAGGCCATACACCCTGGTCTAGGCTTTTAGGTTCTTATACCCAAGACCTAAGGCCCTACACCCTGGTCTAGGCTTTTAGGTTCTTATACCCAAGACCTAAGGCCCTACACCCTGGTCTAGGCTTTTAAGTACTTAGACCCAAGACCTAAGGCCATAAAGTAAAGACCTGAAAACTTACAAGGGAGTCGCGATTCACGACCCCTGAACAGACACTGTGGACCCAAGACCTAAGGCCTTACACCGTGGTCTAGGCTTTTAAGCTCTTATACCCAAGACCTAAGGCCATAAACCCTGGTCTATGCTTTTAAGCTCTTAGACTCAAGACCCAAGGGCATACACACTGGTCTAGGCTTTTAAGTACTTACTCCAAGACCTAAAGTCATAAACCATGGGCTAGGCTTTTAAGCACTTAAACTCAATGCCTAAGGCGGTCCGCATGGGCTAGACTTAAGACCTAAGGCCATACACCCTGGTCTAGGCTTTTAAGTACTTATACCCAAGACCTAAGGCCATATACCGTTTTCTAGGCTTTTAAGCTCTTAGACTCAAGACCTAAGGCCATACACCGTTTTCTAGGCTTTTAAGGTCTCAGACTCAAGACCTAAGGCCATACACCGTGGTCTAGGCTGTTAAGTACTTATACCCAAGACCTAAGGCCCTACACCGTGGGCTAGGCTTTAAAGCCCTTAGACCCAAGACCTAAAACCATAGGGTTAAGACTTGAAAACTTACAAGTTAATCGCAACTCACGATCCCCGAAAAGACACCGTGGTCTAGACCCAATACTTAAGGCCCTACACGAAGACCCAAGAGCTAAGGTCCTTCACCATGATCTAGACCCTAAGACCAAAGACCTCACACTATGGTCTAGTACTCGGCATAAACCGTTTGCAGTTGTGGTTGTTTCATCTATTTCTAGAGGTAAGTCGGCCTCTAAGTTCTTAGAACCTAAGACCAAAGGCCTTATACCACGGTCTAGTACTCGGCATAAGCCATGTGCAGTTGTGGTTGTTTCATCTGTAGCTAGAGTAAAGTCCTAAGTTCTTAGACCCTAAGACCAAAGGCCTTACACCATGGTCTAGTACTCGGCATAAACCGTTTTGCAGTTGTGGTTGTTTCATCTATAGCTAAAGGTAAGTCCTAGGTTCTTAGACCCTAAGACCAAAGGCCTTACATCATGGTCTAGTATTCCTTCTTAAGCCGTGTGCAGTGGTTAATTTGTCTATACTTAGAAGAAAGTCAGCCTTTAAGTTCTTAGACCCTAGACCTAAGACCCAGACCCATGGACTACAACCTGGACCTAAGGCCACATCCCGAGGTTTTGTACTCGTTTAAAACCGTGTGCAGTTGTGGTTGTTTCATCTATAGCTGGGCGAAGATTGGCCTTTAATAACTGTGTGCAGTTATTACTGTTTCGTCTCGAAAAAGAGAATGTTTATGCTTTTACACCATAACTTAGAACGAAAACCCATGGTCTTATTCCTAAAACCTAGGACCTTAGACCGATACCCTAGGACATAAGGGCTTAGACTTATTGCTTTAGATCTAGGGCAAAAGGAATTTAAATGAGGACCTAAGGCCTCATAATTTAGATCAACCCCAATCCCAGGCATTTAAGGCATTATACCATGGATCTGTATGTATATGACCTTAAACATTTGACCTAAGATCTAAGACTTTAACATAAGTCTTAAGCCCTAAGACCCTACCCCATGGGCTAGTACTGGTCCTACACCATAAGGGACCGTGTAAAATGGCGTGCATAAAGCCAATCACATGGATTATTTGAAAGCCCCGCGCACATGAACACCTGTGTTTGCTGTTGGGCGTTTTTATGATTTGTGCTTTCGGGCGTTTTGCAAACTCGACCTGCATATTGCAAATCGATGTGTAGACGATGCCCTTTAATAATTAACGTCTGCGAACGTTTTTTAAAATCGATGTGTAGACGATGCCTTTTAATATTTAACGTCTGCGAACATTTTTAAAATCGATGCCCAGACGCTGTTTAAAATAATCGGCGTGTACGATCGTTTTTCAAAATCGATGTGTACACGATGTTTTTTAATAATTTCCGTCTGCGATCGTAATTTCCGCGTCGAGTTTGCAAAACGCCCGAAAGCACAAATCATAAAAACGCCCAACAGCAAACACAGGTGTTCATGTGCGCGGGGCTTTCAAATAATCCATGTGATTGGCTTTATGCACGCCATTTTACACGGTCCCTTATGGTGTAGGACCAGTACTAGCCCATGGGGTAGGGTCTTAGGGCTTAAGACTTATGTTAAAGTCTTAGATCTTAGGTAAAATGTTTAAGGTCATATACATACAGATCCATGGTATAATGCCTTAAATGCCTGGGATTGGGGTTGATCTAAATTATGAGGCCTTAGGTCCTCATTTAAATTCCTTTTGCCCTAGATCTAAAGCAATAAGTCTAAGCCCTTATGTCCTAGGGTATCGGTCTAAGGTCCTAGGTTTTAGGAATAAGACCATGGGTTTTCGTTCTAAGTTATGGTGTAAAAGCATAAACATTCTCTTTTTCGAGACGAAACAGTAATAACTGCACACAGTTATTAAAGGCCAATCTTCGCCCAGCTATAGATGAAACAACCACAACTGCACACGGTTTTAAACGAGTACAAAACCTCGGGATGTGGCCTTAGGTCCAGGTTGTAGTCCATGGGTCTGGGTCTTAGGTCTAGGGTCTAAGAACTTAAAGGCTGACTTTCTTCTAAGTATAGACAAATTAACCACTGCACACGGCTTAAGAAGGAATACTAGACCATGATGTAAGGCCTTTGGTCTTAGGGTCTAAGAACCTAGGACTTACCTTTAGCTATAGATGAAACAACCACAACTGCAAAACGGTTTATGCCGAGTACTAGACCATGGTGTAAGGCCTTTGGTCTTAGGGTCTAAGAACTTAGGACTTTACTCTAGCTACAGATGAAACAACCACAACTGCACATGGCTTATGCCGAGTACTAGACCGTGGTATAAGGCCTTTGGTCTTAGGTTCTAAGAACTTAGAGGCCGACTTACCTCTAGAAATAGATGAAACAACCACAACTGCAAACGGTTTATGCCGAGTACTAGACCATAGTGTGAGGTCTTTGGTCTTAGGGTCTAGATCATGGTGAAGGACCTTAGCTCTTGGGTCTTCGTGTAGGGCCTTAAGTATTGGGTCTAGACCACGGTGTCTTTTCGGGGATCGTGAGTTGCGATTAACTTGTAAGTTTTCAAGTCTTAACCCTATGGTTTTAGGTCTTGGGTCTAAGGGCTTTAAAGCCTAGCCCACGGTGTAGGGCCTTAGGTCTTGGGTATAAGTACTTAACAGCCTAGACCACGGTGTATGGCCTTAGGTCTTGAGTCTGAGACCTTAAAAGCCTAGAAAACGGTGTATGGCCTTAGGTCTTGAGTCTAAGAGCTTAAAAGCCTAGAAAACGGTATATGGCCTTAGGTCTTGGGTATAAGTACTTAAAAGCCTAGACCAGGGTGTATGGCCTTAGGTCTTAAGTCTAGCCCATGCGGACCGCCTTAGGCATTGAGTTTAAGTGCTTAAAAGCCTAGCCCATGGTTTATGACTTTAGGTCTTGGAGTAAGTACTTAAAAGCCTAGACCAGTGTGTATGCCCTTGGGTCTTGAGTCTAAGAGCTTAAAAGCATAGACCAGGGTTTATGGCCTTAGGTCTTGGGTATAAGAGCTTAAAAGCCTAGACCACGGTGTAAGGCCTTAGGTCTTGGGTCCACAGTGTCTGTTCAGGGGTCGTGAATCGCGACTCCCTTGTAAGTTTACAGGTCTTTACTTTATGGCCTTAGGTCTTGGGTCTAAGTACTTAAAAGCCTAGACCAGGGTGTAGGGCCTTAGGTCTTGGGTATAAGAACCTAAAAGCCTAGACCAGGGTGTAGGGCCTTAGGTCTTGGGTATAAGAACCTAAAAGCCTAGACCAGGGTGTATGGCCTTAGGTCTTGGGTTTAAGAACCTAAAAGCCTAGACCAGGGTGTATGGCCTTAGGTCTTGGGTCTAAGAGCTTAAAACCCTAACCCCCGGTATATGGCTTTAGGTCTTGAGTCTAAGAGCTTAGGTCTTGGGTCTATGAACCTAAAGGCCTAGTCCACGGGTCTAAGGACTTGGGTCTAAGAACCTAAAGGCCTAATCAAAGGACCTTAGGTCTTGGTTCTAGCCTATGGTGTAGGGCCTTAGGTCTTGGGTATAAGCACCTAAAAGCCTAGACCACGGTCCTTAGATCTTGGTTCTAGACCCTGGTTTAGGGCCTTAGGACTTGAATATAAGAACCTAAAAGCCTTGACCACGGACCTTAGATCTTGGTTCTAGACCCTGGTGTAGGGCTTTAGGACTTGGGTATAAGAACCTAAGAGCCTAGACCACGGACCTTAGATCTTGGTTCTAGACCCTGGTGTAGTAGGACTTGGGTATAAGAACCTAAAAGCCTGGACCACGGACCTTAGATCTTGGTTCTAGACCCTGGTGTAGGGCCTTAGGACTTGGGTATAAGAACCTAAAAGCCTGGACCACGGACCTTAGATCTTGGTTCTAGACCCTGGTGTAGGGCCTTAGGTCTTGGGTATTAGAACCTAAAAGCCTAGACCATGGAACTTAGATCTTGGTTCTAGTACCTGGTGTAGGGCCTTAGGACTTGGGTATTAGAACCTAAAAGCCTACACAACAGACCTTAGGTCTTGGGTATAAGAACCTAGAAGCCTAGGCCACGGACCTTAGATCTTGGTTCTAGACCCTGGTGTAGGGCCTTAGGACTTGGGTATAAGAACCTAAAAGCCTAGACCACGGACCTTAGATCTTGGTTCTAGACCCTGGTGTAGGGCCTTAGGACTTGGGTATAAGAACTTAAAAGCCTAGACCACGGACCTTAGGTCATGGGTATACGAACCTAAAAGCCTACACAACGGACCTTAGGTCTTGGTTTTAGACCCTGGTGTAGGGCCTTAGGACTTGGCTGTAAGAACCTAAAAGCCTAGACTACAGACCTTAGATCTTGGTTCTAGACCCTGGTTTAGGGCCTTAGGACTTGAGTATAAGAACCTAAAAGCCTAGACCACGGACCTTAGATCTTGGTTCTAGACCCTGGTGTAGGGCCTTAGGTCTTGGGTATAAGAACCTAAAAGCCTACACAACGGACCTTAGGTCTTGGTTTTAGACTCTGGTGTAGGGCCTTAGGACTTTCGTATAAGAAGCTAAAAGCCTAGACTACGGACCTTAGATCTTGGTTCTAGACCCTGGTGTAGGGCCTTAGGACTTGGGTATTAGAACCTAAAAGCCTAGACCATGGAACTTAGATCTTGGTTGTGGACCCTGGTGTAGGGCCTTAGGACATGGGTATTAGAACCTAAAAGCCTACACAACAGACCTTAGGTCTTGGGTATAAGAACCTAAAAGCCTACACAACAGATCTTAGGTCTTGGGTATAAGAACCCAGAAGCCTAGACCACGGACCTTAGATCTTGGTTCTAGACCCTGGTGTAGGGCCTTAGGACTTGGGTATAAGAACCTAAAAGCCTAGACCACGGACCTTAGATCTTGGTTCTAGCCTATGGTGTAGGGCCTTAGGACTTGGGTATAAGAACTTAAAAGCCTAGACCACGGACCTTAGGTCATGGGTATAAGAACCTAAAAGCCTACACAACGGACCTTAGGTCTTGGTTTTAGACCCTGGTGTAGGGCCTTAGGACTTGGCTGTAAGAACCTAAAAGCCTAGACTACAGACCTTAGATCTTGGTTCTAGACCCTGGTTTAGGGCCTTAGGACTTGAGTATAAGAACCTAAAAGCCTAGAGCACGGACCTTAGATCTTGGTTCTAGACCCTGGTGTAGGGCCTTAGGTCTTGGGTATAAGAACCTAAAAGCCTACACAACGGACCTTAGGTCTTGGTTTTAGACCCTGGTGTAGGGCCTTAGGACTTTCGTATAAGAAGCTAAAAGCCTAGACTACGGACCTTAGATCTTGGTTCTAGACCCTGGTGTAGGGCCTTAGGACTTGGGTATTAGAACCTAAAAGCCTAGACCATGGAACTTAGATCTTGGTTGTAGACCCTGGTGTAGGGCCTTAGGACTTGGGTATTAGAACCTAAAAGCCTACACAACAGACCTTAGGTCTTGGGTATAAGAACCTAAAAGCCTACACAACAGACCTTAGGTCTTGGGTATAAGAACCTAGAAGCCTAAACCACGGACCTTAGATCTTGGTTCTAGACCCTGGTGTAGGGCCTTAGGACTTGGGTATAAGAACCTAAAAGTCTAGACCACGGACCTTAGATCTTGGTTCTAGCCTATGGTGTAGGGCCTTAGGACTTGGGTATAAGAACCTAAAAGCCTAGACCACGGACCTTAGGTCTTGGGTATAAGAACCTATAAGCCTAGACCACGGACCTTAGATCTTGGTTCTAGACCCTGGTGTGAGGCCTTAGGACTTGGGTATAAGAACCTAAAAGCCTAGACCATGGACCTTAGATCTTGGTTCTAGACCCTGGTGTAGGGCCTTAGGACTTGGGTATAAGAACCTAAAAGCCTAGACCACGGACCTTAGATCTTGGTTCTAGACCCTGGTGTAGGGCCTTAGGACTTGGGTATAAGAACCTAAAAGCCTAGACCACAGACCTTAGATCTTGGTTCTAGACCCTGGTGTAGGACCTTAGGTCTTGGGTATAAGAACCTAAAAGCCTACACAACGGACCTTAGGTGTTGGTTTTAGACCATGGTGTAGGGCCTTAGGACTTGGGTATAAGAACCTAAAAGCCTAGACCACGGACCTTAGATCTTGATTCTAGACCCTGGTGTAGGGCTTTAATACTTGGGTATAAGATCTTGAAAGCCTAGACCACGGACCTTAGATCTTGGTTTTAGACCCTGGTGTAGGGCCTTAGGACTTGGGTATAAGAACCTAAAATCCTGGACCACGAACCTTAGATCTTTGTTCTAGACCCTGGTGTAGGTCCTTAGGACTTGGGTATAAGAACCTAAAAGCCTAGACCACGGACCTTAGATCTTGGTTCTAAACCCTGGTGTAGGGCCTTAGGTCTTGGGTATAAGAACTTAAAAGCCTACACAACGGACCTTAGATCTTGGTTCTAGACCCTGGTGTAGGGCCTTAGGACTTGGGTATAAGAACCTAAAAGCCTACACAACGGACCTTAGATCTTGGTTCTAGACCCTGGTGTAGGGCCTTAGGACTTGGGTATAAGAACCTAAAAGCCTAGACCACGGACCTTAGATCTTGGTTCTAGACCCTGGTGTAGGGCCTTAGGACTTGGGTATAAGAACCTAAAAGCCTAGACCACGGACCTTAGATCTTGGTTCTAAACCCTGGTGTAGGGCCTTAGGTCTTGGGTATAAGAACTTAAAAGCCTACACAACGGACCTTAGATCTTGGTTCTAGTCCCTGGTGTAGGGCCTTAGGACTTGGGTATAAGAACCTAAAAGCCTAGACCACGGACCTCGGGTCTTGGTTTTAGACCATGGTGTAGGGCCTTAGGACTTGGGTATAAGAACCTAAAAGCCTAGACCACGGACCTTAGATCTTGGTTCTAGACCCTGGTGTAGGGCCTTAGGACTTGGGTATAAGAACCTAAAAGCCTAGACCACGGACCTTAGATCTTGGTTCTAAACCCTGGTGTAGGGCCTTAGGTCTTGGGTATAAGAACTTAAAAGCCTAGACCACGGACCTTGGGTCTTGGTTTTAGACCATGGTGTAGGGCCTTAGGACTTGGGTATAAGAACCTAAAAGCCTAGACCACGGACCTTAGATCTTGGTTCTAGACCCTGGTGTAGGGCCTTATGTCTTGGGTATAAGAACCTAAAAGCCTACACAACGGACCTTAGGTCTTGGTTTTAGACCATGGTGTAGGGCCTTATGTCTTGAGGAGAACTTAGAGACCTAGATCACAGGCCTTAGGTTTAGGGTCTAGACCATGATGTAGGGTCCTAGGTGTTGGATTCAAGAACCTAAAGGCCTAGATTACGGGCCTTAGATCTGGAGGCTAAGAACCTAAATGCCTATGCAGGCCTTAAATCTTGGGGCTTAGAACCTGAAGCCTAGACCACAGACCTTAGATCTTGGGTCTAGACCATGGTGTAGTAGGTCTTTGGTCTAAAAACCTAAAAGCCTAGACCACGGTGTATTAGGTATTAGGTTTAGACCACAGTGTCTTTTCAGGGGGGGCTGTGAATCGCGGCCCCCTTGTAAATATTCAGGTCTTAACTCTATGGCCTCGGTCTTTTTAAGAACCTTAAAGCCTAGACTACGGTGTATAGCCTTAGGTCTTGGGTCAAGTCCATGCGGTAGTTAGGAGTTGGGTAAGATGGATGGAGGTTGGTCTTCAAATACTCCAATCTGAATCTGATAACCATTTCTGATCATAATTTCATATTCAAAGAAAAAAGACCTCGTTGCCTAATGTTTGCTCAATTCATGGGGGGCTGTGAATCGCGGCCCCCTTGTAAGTTTTCAGATCTTAAGGTTTTATGGCTTTGTACTAAGGTGTCAGGCCTTATGTTTACATCTTAGTCCCGACACATTAGGTCCTGGCTGGGGCTGATAGGTCTTATACACAGGTCATAGCTTTAGCCACTAGGTTTTTGAGCTTTGGACTCAGTTGCAAGGCCTTAGGTTTAGACTTTAGGTTCAACACATTAGGTCTAAGCTGTTGGGTAATAGGTCCTATTCACAGGTTAAAGCCTTAGCTGCTAGGTTTTAGGGCTTTGGACTCAGGTGCAAGGCCTTAGGTTTACATCTTAGTGCCAATACATAAGGTTTAGGCTGTTGGCTAATAACTATTCACAGGTCAAATCCTTAGCTGCTAGGTTTTAGGGTTTTGGACTCAGGTGCAAGGGCTTATTTTTAGATCTTAGGTCCAGCACATTAGGCCTACGCTGATGGATAATAGGCCCTATTCACAGGGTCAAATCCTTAGCTGCTAGCTTTTAGGGCTTTGGACTCAGGTGCAAGGCCTTAGGTTTACATCTTAGTGCCAACACATAAGGTTTAGGCTGTTGGCTAATAACTATTCACAGGTCAAATCCTTAGCTGCTAGGTTTTAGGGTTTTGGACTCAGGTGCAAGGGCTTAGGTTTAGATCTTAGATTCAGCACATTAGGCCTACGCTGATGGATAATAGGCCCTATTCACAGGGTCAAATCCTTAGCTGCTAGCTTTTAGGGCTTTGGACTCAGGTGCAAGGCCTTAGGTTTAGATCTTAGGTCCAACACATTAGGTCTAAGCTGCTAATCGGCCCTATTCACAGGTTTAAGCCTTAGCTGCTATGTTTTAGGGCTTTGGACTCAGGTGCAAGGCCTTAGGATTAGATCTTAGGTCCAACACATTAGGTTTAGGCTGTTGGCTAATAGGCCCTATTCACAGGTTTAAGCCTTAGCTGCTATGTTTTAGGGCTTTGGACTCAGGTGCAAGGCCTTAGGTTTAGATCTTAGGTCCAACACATTAGGTCTAAGCTAATGGTTAATTGGGCTTATTGATAGGTTAAAGCCTTAGCTGCTAGGTTTTAGGGCTTGTCTGGGCCTTAGGAATTAGATCTTAAGAGGTTAAACTGGGTTAAAAATTGGAGAATTTTGGCCTAAAAATGTGTCTTTGAAGGTAAAATTGCAATTTGAAGCTGAAGGCGCTCACAAAACATGAGTATTCCCTGGATTATATTCAAAATGCTCCTTGAAATCACTGTCTGAAATCCTGAAAAATGCCCTGAAATGGGCTGATATTTGGCCAAAACCAACCAGAATCCGGTAAAAAACCGGTCAATTTGAAGCTGAAGGCGCTCAAAAAAAACTACGAGTGTTCCCTGGATTATATTCAAAAAGTGGTCATTTGAAGCAAAAAAGTGGTCATTTGAAGCAAAAAGTGGTCATTTGAAGCAAAAGTGGTCATTTGAAGCAAAAGTAGTCATTTGAAGCAAAAAGTGGTCATTTGAAGCAAAAGTGGTCATACGAAGAAAAAAAAGTGGTCATATGAAGCAAAAAAAGTGGTCATATGAAGCAAAAAGTCATCAAAAAAAAACTACGAGTGTTTCAGAACCATCCTTTTATATCTACTACCGTGTGAGTATTGCGAATAATGTGCGATAAGCGGTGAAGCTGAACTGCGATGTCTGTAGTCTACAAATGGTCACGTAGCGTAACCTCGTCATTACCGTGTGAGTATTGCGAATAATTTGCGATAAGCGGTGAAGCTGAACTACCATGTCTGTAGTCTACAAATAGTCACGTAGCGTAACCTCGTCATTACCGTGTGAGTATTGCGAATAATGTCAGATAAGTGGTGAAGCTGAACTGCGATGTCTGTAGTCTACAAATAGTCACGTAAAATAACCTCGTCATTACCGTGTGAGCATTGCGTATAATGTGCGATAAGCGGTAGAGCTGACTGCGATGTCTGTAGTCTACAAATGGTCACGTAGCGTAACCTCGTCATTACCGTGTGACATTGCGAATAATGTGCGATAAGTGGTGAAGTTGAACTGCGATGTCTGTAGTCTACAAATGGTCACGTAGCGTAACCTCGTCATTACCGTGTGAGTATTGCGAATAATGTGCGATAAGCGGTTAAGCTGAACTGCGATGTCTGTAGTCTACAAATGGTCACGTAGCGTAACCTCGTCATTACCGTGTGAGTATTGCGAATAATGTGCGATAAGCGGTGAAGCTGAACTGCGATGTCTGTAGTCTACCAATGGTCATGTAGCGTAACCTCGTCATTACCGTGTGAGTATTGCGAATAATGTGCGATAAGCGGTGAAGCTGAACTACCATGTCTGTAGTCTACAAATAGTTACGTAGCGTAACCTCGTCATTACCGTGTGAGTATTGCGAATAATGTCAGATAAGTGGTGAAGCTGAACTGCGATGTCTGTAGTCTACAAATAGTCACGTAGCGTAACCTAGTCATTACCGTGTGAGTATTGCGATAATGTGCGATTAGCGGTAAAGCTGAACTGCGATGTCTGTAGTCTACAAATGGTCACGTAGCGTAACCTCGTCATTACCGTCTGAGCATTGCGAATAATGTGCGATAATTGGTGAAACTGAACTGCGATGTCTGTAGTCTACAAATGGTCACGTAGCGTAACCTCGTCATTACCGTGTGAGTATTGCGAATAATGTGCCATAATCGGTGAAACTGAACTGCGATGTCTGTAGTCTACAAATGGTCACGTAGCGTAACCTCGTCATTACCGTGTGAGTATTGCGAATAATGTGCGATAAGTGGTGAAGCTGAACTGCGATGTCTGTAGTCTACAAATGGTCACGTAGCGTAACCTCGTCATTACCGTGAGCATTGCGTATTATGTGCGATAAGTGGAGAAGCTGAACTGCGATGTCTGTAGTCTACAAATAGTCACGTAGCGTAACCTCGTCATTACCGTGTGAGTATTGCGAATAATGTGCGATAAGTGGTGAAGCTGAACTGCGATGTCTGTAGTCTACAAATGGTCACGTAGCGTAACCTCGTCATTACCGTGAGCATTGCGTATTAATATGTGCGGTAAGTGGTGAAGCTGAACTGCGATGTCTGTAGTCTACAAATGGTCACGTAGCGTAACCTCGTCATTAACGTTTGAGTATTGCGAATAATGTGCGATAAGTGGAGAAGCTGAACTGCGATGTCTGTAGTCTACTAATGGTCACGTAGCGTAACCTCGTCATTAGCGTGTGAGTATTGCGAATAATGTGCGATAAGCGGTGAAGCTGAACTACCATGTCTGTAGTCTACAAATGGTCACGTAGCGTAACCTCGTCA
Organism: Neoaliturus tenellus; assembly: GCA_030545055.2. Taxonomy (NCBI): domain Eukaryota; kingdom Metazoa; phylum Arthropoda; class Insecta; order Hemiptera; family Cicadellidae; genus Neoaliturus; species Neoaliturus tenellus. The sequence continues at coordinate 97,805,037 of CM061533.1, forward strand.
TTACCGTGTGAGCATTGCGTATAATAGGCGATAAGTGGTGAAGCTGAACTGCGATGTCTGTAGTCTACAAATGGTCACGTAGCGTAACCTCGTCATTACCGTGTGAGCATTGCGTGTAATGTGCGGCAAGCTGTGAATCTGAACTGCTAAGTCTCAACAACCCTGGTGTAATCCCCGTAGAGGCATTTAATTGATGAAAATGTTGACGTAATGGCATTAAAGTTCATGTACTTTGCGGTGCTATAAACTGTGATATGTAACACTGGAATAGCAAAAGACGAAAACATATTATTAGGATTTTTCGGATTACTTCTTAATTAAATAAAATTGTTACAAAATTGTATTGTTATAATGGAGTAAATTTTACTATTGACCTTAAAGTAAATTGAAAGACACATTTATTTACAAAATATGTACTTTATGTTCAATTGGTCATTTTTGTCTAAGGAGTTAGTTAGAAATTGTACTAATAAGTTTAATTATATTGGGAGTCCTGGAACTCTCTGGAAACCTGATATATATTTGTAAAAAGATAAACACATTTTACAACATAAAAATAGGTCTCCGGTCCTAGTATTGAGTAGAAACTTGGCATGACTTTTAATTAAGTCAAGGCTGTTTTACTTATAAATATTGACATTTCTACCTTTTTCTGTTTCAAAGTGGCGGAAAAAATATTAAATAAAGTTAAATGTATTATAAGTGCAAAATCATAAAAATATATATTACTAACAATTTGTATATTTTAATTGTATATTAGAAATACCAAGTTTAAAATCATCCGATTATAAATAACGGAGAAATAAAGATTTTGTACGAAAACGTTTTTAGTAGGAAAACTAACGTTATTCATGGTCAGATGTTTTCAAACTCTGCTTTTCCATACAATTAAGTTTTTGAAATTTTAAATGACACGTACTATTTTGATAATTTTTCACATTTTTGGGATATTTTAGTTTGAAAATTTTTATTTTCCACTATTTTGAAACATTAAAATATAGAAATGTCAAAATTCATAAAAAAAGAAAAAAACACTCTTGACAAATATAATATTCATGCCAATTTTCATTACAATGCCTTTTAGAGTTTTAAGGATATCATGAGTTCAGCCAAAATCACATACGGACGGGCAAACAGAGAACTAGGCACCGGAGACCCATTGTTATACTGAATAATATATGTAAGTCTTGATAAAAGGAATCAATAAACAAAAGGGTTCTATAGAGTTCCTCGACACCCAGAATTTTACTCCATTTCAAAATTGATGAATAGAATTAAAAAAAAAAAAAAAAAAATTTGGTCTAAGCCCTAAATAACATTATGATTCTTTAACGTATAAGGAATTACGTTGCAAAACTTGACAATCTTAAGTATTATACACATTTCAGTCTTAAAATATACATACTGTATTGCAATGGTAAAACTTACAGTAGTCAGTTTTTTTTTCTTTTTACAAAAGAAAAAATGTTACTGAATTCCATGAAATTCAATAAAATTAAATTTAGCATATTCAGTGTAACATATAGTCAGTTACAGGTTTGAACTCTAGTATTTCTATAATATGTAAAATAATCATTCACCTTCCTTTCAAAAACAACAAATTGTAGTCTTAGTAAAACTATTCTGAATTTAAACTTCACATGTAGGCCTAATCAGGTTGATTCGAAGTGTTGCCGACGATAGAGAAATCTACAACGGAACAACCTCCGAACAAGAATTCTGAATTGAGATGCTAATAATGGTACGCTGTAATATAAAATTATAATGCAATTTACTTATTATTACTTGTAGTTTACTTATCACTGATGGTAAGTAAATTCAAAGCCAACTAGACTATTAGGGTTGAAGCCACAACATGTCACCAGATGTTTGTGGTTACTTGAGGCGTTCACGTTTCTGGGATGCGGTTTTACTTAGAGAGGTGAGGTGTCTCAAATAGTTTCCATAATTTTTAGTTATATGAAACCGATAGGACATCATTACAATATATTTTTATATTTAAAGTTCATTAACTACCAACTTTTTATAAAAGGTTTATTAGTGAGGTTTATTATTTTGTACAGTATCTGGTCGATTTCTATTATGTTTTCGTTCTTCATGGAGACATGTATTGCTTCCAGATCCCAAACATACGTTAATTTGAGTTTCAAATAAACATCCTACAGCTTGGTGATTAGTTACGTTTCACGTCTCTTTTTCTTACAATGAAACATAGCAATAGTTTTTAAAGTTAATGTAAGTCGTTAAGTTAGTTTACACCATTAGTTTTAGCCTTTTGAGATTCCGGTCTTATAGTCTTCGATTTCGGAAAAGCACATCAAGTATGTGTGTTTAGAACGTTGCTTTGAAAATAAATTTCTTAAAAATAATCCTCTATGGCGACAGGAAGAAAAACTATGTTTTTATAAATGTGACTAAAAGTAAAATAACTGAAAGAGTACACAGTTTTAAAGTTTCAGTTAGAGTGTAGACTGTTTTAAGGTAGAGGAAACTAAGTATTTGATGGGTGAATAGAACTGGCGAAAGAAGGTAACATTTAGTTTAACTGTATCTTCTCAGGAAACAATTGTGTCCACTTCTTTTGTTTCAAATAGTTTTAGAATGGTGTTTATTTTTGGTCAACATTAATATAAAAGACATACATTTTCTTGGAAACTCTTTAATTTAAAATTAATTTACAGTGTGTAATACTAATATATTGTATAATAACTCGTAAATTTGTTGATCGAGTTTTGTGTGAAAAAGAACTACAATAACATTTTATTAAAATAACTTAATATTGTTGATAATAATTTTGCATTGAGAATGTTAAATGAAATAATTAAACCTTACTTAACCAAAAATAAATTTAAGTATTATTTATACATTTAGAATCAGTGTGTTTTAATAAAAAATGGGGTTTTTACTGTTTATTTTAAAAGTATATGCAAGTTTTCTTCCTTATGTGGACATACAATCCAAGCTCTTTGCTAATTAAAAATTTACCAGATTCATGTTAATTTCGTATGAGAATATTGAGCTCAAAATCTAGAACGTCAGACTTAAAATACCGGATGTCAGATGGATAGGATCGTTGATTGGATTGTAATGTCGAAAATTACTCTTCCAGTGCCAGGATTGAAAGAGAATATTCGGTATCGTTCATCACATTCTTCGAAGATCTAGTATCAACCTTGTAGCTACAAACAATAAAAAACCATTTCGGACGTGATACAACGAATAAAAACACGAGAAATATATAATGTCAATGTGTGTAGAAAAGTTCATAGGTGATAAAATGATAGGTTAATAGGTTTTAGTAGGTTAACTAAAATCTAATTCATACAAAAAATTGAAAACAAACTACGAGTATCGAACAAACAAAACTCATATGTACCCTTAAAATGCTTTTCCAATATAAAAATAACATATTTAAGCTCAGAATAAGTAAGAAGAATTTGATCATCCTTTTATGTTAATTATTTATAATTAATAATTTGTACAACACACAAACACACGCATATATATTACTTTTAAAATATATACAGGGTGTTTGAAAAGTAACTAGGTATCAACTCTTATACATATTTGTTCCAAAACCATGTATAAGTCCTTAGTTACATAATAAAATACAGGTAACAGTTAAATCTTAACATAAGCACCGTTGTTGTCAACCACCTTCTTCAGACGGCCAAGGATAAAATTAACATTCATTTGAAGGTAGTCAATTGGAAGAGTGGTGATAACATCTTACAAATGCACCTTGTGTTTCCAGTTGATGTCTTACAATAATGAACTTTAGACACTATAAATGTTAAAGATAACATTTAGTATTCAGTATTATAACTCGATTGCCAACACAAATTCAGTAAAATTACAGCATTTATTACACTTTTTAGTACATAGTTACTTTTCAACCACCCATTCTATGTTGTTTCCACAGAAATTGATTATAAATTTTAGAAGAGATAATTCACACTTTAAATATTTTTACTAATTTTAAGGGACAAATACAGATTAAAACCAACTTTTAAAAACACATTTATAAAATGTAAAAATGTAAATGCAATTTAAATAAAATGGTGGCAAGTCATTGAAGATAACCGCTTGGGTGTTATAGTAAACCAACTGAAGTCTTATGCAATTAATACCAGCAAAATGGAAACATAACAACCACTGCGCACAAGCCGGCTCGTCGTTATTCAATCCTATTGAAAAGTTTATCTTTTAAATCGTTATTGGTTCATAATAATATTTTACTGCAGTATAAGCTTTGAATCAACTATTAGTTAATTGTATACAATAAAAAAAACCACAACATTTGTTACACTCCTGTAAATATTTATATTTTATTCAAGTTTAATCTTAATGCATATATTTTAATGTGTTATTGACACGTTGAAATAATTTAATTTAATAATCAATCTATTTCCCCGTTATAAATTACTCAATGTTTAAAACTAAAATTATTTTTCGTTTATTGTGGACGACCTTTTTGGTATTCTATAAATAAAGTAAAATCTAAATTTTCAGAACAACCTGATAGGAAGCCTTGAAATGTCATTGGATTTACATATATTCAACAACGCTACCTTTCTAAAAATTGTTGGTCTATCCACTGCGCACTATTGTACGAATTGCCATTTAGGCCTCACAACGCCATGAATAATCATCCCTCCGTAGGGATTATTGTAGTAAAATTAGTGGGGAAAAATGAAAAAAATTTTAGATCAGCCGATTTCTTTTCAATTTTGTTGTATGGCATCCCCCAACCTTTCTTCGCAAAGTCTCCTGAAATCCCATATGGGGATCATTCAAATTCAAATTCAAATTCAAATTTCTTTATTTGGATGCTTTTAAACAGCAAAAAGCCAATTACATAAAAGCATCAGTACAAATACAGTAATTTACATGCATGAATAAGAGTTAAATAAATCAGTCCATTCAAGCAATGCAACAGTCACTATACCTAGATAACAATATAACAAAATATAAATAATAATTAAATGCACAAAGTTATACATTCAAAGAGGATAGTGAACATGCAAATAAATAGAATGAATAATATAAAATTAAATATAATAATGTAATGCAAATTTAGACCACGTAAACAAACTAATGAATTAAGTTAATTCAATAACAGTAAACTAATGTTCAGGCTCATGCAATATTACGAGGACTTTATTTTTAAACATATTAAGCGTATCACAGAATAAATCTAAATCGGAGTTTGCAGCAAGACAGTTAAACAGTCTACACATATTGTTTATTGGAGAAAAATATCCCAGATTGGTTCTAGAAAATGTTGGAGAGAACAGGCAAGAGCTCCGCGAGCCAGGTCGAGGAACAGAAAAATTGAGCCGAGACAATAGACCTCCATCATCGACCACTCCCCCAACCAATTTATGTAAAAATAACATATTATTAAGCTTGTTTCTACTGGCCAGACTAGGGACTTCAAATATATTCAATAGTTCAGAATATGAAATTAAGTCGGTGTAAAAATTAAAAGTCTTAAAATAAAGAAATCTTAAGAACTTTTTTTGAATACTTTCAATCATATCTACTAGATAGTTTGCTTGAGGATACCAAATGATCGCCCCAAATTCTACTTTAGATCTTACAAAAGAGAAGAAAAGTAACTTGAGAGAATCAGGATTTTGCAAATAAATACTTGATCTTTTAATAAAGCCGACCATTGAAAAAGAAGATTTACAAACAGATAAAACATGATCATTAAATTTAAAATGAGAATCAAATACAATCCCAAGATCTTTTATGCTGGTCATTCTATTGAGAGTAACATTTTCCATGTTGTAATTAAAAATTATTTGAGATTGAGGTGTTTTTCTGGTGTATGAAACTACTGCACACTTACTTACATTGAACTTTAAATTATTTTTACTCCAGTTTATTAATGAATCTATGTCCTGTTGAAGTTCATAACAATCATTTATGTTGTCAACAACTTTAAAGAGTTTTAAATCATCAGCATATAGAAGCAAGTTAGAAAAAGTAACACAACTCTGAATATCATTAATAAAAATTATGAAGAGCAATGGGCCCAGATTTGACCCCTGTGGAACCCCAGAACCCACAGAGAATTCATTTGAGAAAAATCCTTCATATGACACGTACTGTTTCCTTTGATTTAAATATGAACAAAAGAACTTGATGAGTCCATCACTTATGCCAAGATAATGCAACTTTGATAACAGATCCAAGTGACTAACTTTGTCAAAGGCTTTTTCGAAATCTGTGTACACTACATCTACTTGTTGATTGTTATCTATTTTAGCTGAACAATATTGAGTGAAATTTAACAAATTTGTGTTGATGGATCTATTTGGGAAAAAACCATGCTGAGCGTTACTAATGTATTTTTTAACATGATGAAAAAGTTTATTGTAAATAATTGATTCAAAAACCTTAGCAGCAGGAGATAAAATAGCAATGGGGCGATGATTTTTTATGTCATTACTATTACCTTTTTTGGGGACAGGAACAACTCTGGTTAGCTTCCAGACATCAGGAAAACAGTTGTTTTTTAAGGATAAATTGTATAAATAATGTAAAGGTTTAACTAACACCTCTGAACAAGCTTTAAAAATGTAAGGGGGTATTTTATCTGGACCCATTGTTTTTTTGGCTTTGAGTTTATTTAAACCCGATAAAACTTCTACTTCAGTTATCTCATCAAAAGTTAAGAAATCTACATTTTTCATAACTGGCGAGGCAAGTGCCCGACGACAGAGCTCATGTGCGCTAATATTTGAATATTGATATACTGATTTGAAATATGTTGCTAGTGCCTCTGCCATCTTCCCCTCCCCCTCTATCTCCTGATCGTCAATAATCATTGTCGCATGTCTTTCGCCTGTTCCCCTCAATCTCTTAAGCCAAGTCCAAAATGTTTTGGGGTTTCTGCTGATTTCTAACTCAGCTGACCTAACATAAAGTTTATAATCTACCTTGATCAAATTTTTAACTTGAGACCTTAATTCCTTAAATTTGTTATACAATTCAGGTGTTTTATATTTTTTGTATCTTTTTCTTGCAGTTTCTTTCTTACTAATAACTTTTTTCAGATTATCCGAGTACCAGCAAGGATATTTTGAAATGTAACTACTAAATTTAGGAACATGCAAATCTAATATGCTATACAACTTGTCATAAAATAAATTAACAGAAACGTCTAGACTATTACTTAAATATAAATCATTCCAATTAGCATTCCTTAAATCACAATAAACAGAATAAAAATCAGCTTTACTAAAATTATAAATAGGATTTCTACTGTCAACATTATTTCCATTAAAATTTGATGATTTTTCATTAAAAAATAATTCAATGTTTAAGGCAGGGTGATATCTATCAATATTAATCAGTGGACATGCATCTTCAGTTACAGACAAATCATCAATATCAGATAGAACTAAATCTAAAGTTCGTCCTAGAAAATTTACAACATTGTTCTTTAATTTTAAATTGTACAACCTGTTAAATAGTAACAATTGTTTACAAATATTGTTACCCTTTGACAAATCATATTGTGTGCCAGTGATAGGAAGATTAAAATCTCCCACTATAATTATATTTTCTTTTTTTAATTGATAACAGTCCAGCCTATCTAAAAAAGATTTATAATCATTAAAATGAGAGTTTGGAGAAAAATATACTATTGCAACTATCACTGAGCACTTACTATTTAATTGAACCTTTAACCATATATTTTCTGAATCAGTTTCTAAATTAGCCAATCTTTTGGCTTTGATTCCAGATTTTAAACCAAATAAAACTCCTCCTCCCCTCTCATGACCAGTTACTGCAACATCCCTATCCCTCCTATACACTACATAGTTTTCATTGAACAACTCTGAATTACAAATTGATGAGTTAAGCCAAGTTTCGCTCAAAGCCACTAAATCATATTTTAAGATGGGTAATTTGCCCACTAGCAGTTACAATAAGATTTGATATCAAGTCAAATTTAAATACATTCCAAAAGGTTTATGTATACTATACATATTGAATTAAAGGTCTTAAAATGAAGATGTAATAATGTAATCTTACTGCTTACCGTCAAACACGATCCAAATTAAGTCCATGTACGGCCGTTTCGGAGATTAGGCCTACTCCATCGACGGGTACACGTCGCAGCACACTAAACTATGTCATTATTTAAAATTGTCTTAGTTTCGCTGCGTCATTTCGAAAAAAAAAAAAAAACACATATTACATTTAAAACGACACGAACGTTCGACCCTATCAAATACCCTGTAAAATTATTTAGCAAAAAGTATTCAAAAAAATCACAGGTGTAATTTATATTTAGCCTTTAGATATTGTTACCCAATTATCATGAGTATCCTGAATTAAACCTTTAATTTATATCTAATATAATGAGAGCAATTTATTTTTCAAGGCGATATTAAATTATTAACTATCAGTAGATATAGAAGGCGGTTTCTGAAACACTCATAGTTTTTTTTGACCGCTTTTTTTTGAGCTGAAAGCGGTCAAAAAAAACTATGAGTGTTTCAGAAACCGCCTTCTATATCTACTACTATCATATCTTTTTCTAAAACATTATGTTTACTATGGATTGCAGTTTAGAATTTTTTTTTAATTAACCTAAAAATTATTGCAGTTGCAAAGCGAACCATCCGTTACATAGGATTGCGAGTTTTGTGGCTTGAAGCACATTGGATATCTTTGATTTTTAAATACTTCTAAAAGAAAATATACATTATAGGTTGTATATTAATAAGATCAAAGGGATATTGAAGACGATTGTATTAGATTAGTGAAATATTATTAAATTTTATTGGATTTTGAATCAATATGTATCAAATTTTTTTCAAGACATAATATCATCTTCTCATTATTTTCTATCTAATTTGTACTGTTATCTTTTTTATTTATGTAGGATTAGAAGTACGACAAAACATTTTACCTCCCGAAACTAGTAAAGTTAAAGTAAACAGTAGAAAATAGTATTGCTTCTTTTAAAATAAACGGTATCAGTTAACTGACACATAATTTTTCCCAACAATATAAAAAAGGTGTTAAAAGCTCCAAACATTAATGTCTTGATGACTCAGTTGGATAGCTACCAGCTGAGCAGCGCTCGTTTGACCCTACGCGCGTGTGTGACTTTTAACAACGTACTGCGTTTACCGCTAAACGAAAAATTGAATTTTCTCCGCAACCATTTGACGTAGAGCAATAATTTAAAATACTGGATTATTTAGTTTTTTGAGCTTGATTTAATGGTGATAAGTAAAATTTATTTCGAGACAACAGCTATTTTGAAAATTCAAAAAATTGATTTTTGAAACACTTTTTACTCCATAACTTTTGAACGCGCATTTTATTGGAGATGCGGGTGGTGTCATTTTATTCACCATTTTAAGCTTAATAAACCACAAAATTTTAACCAAAATCGTTAGAGCCGTTTTTGAGAAATTTTGATTTTTGACGATTTTTGAGGGTTTTTGGGGGTAAACTACCCTTAAAATCAAAAATTCAAAAAAATGAAAAAAAAACCTGGAATTATCGTGGGTTTGAACCTACGTACAAAATTTCACCAAAATCGGACCATTGGGGCATTCTCTAGCTCTGTATACATCCTGACACACACACATACACACACACACAGACATCACTCTAAAAACCACTTTTTTGGACTCAGGGGGAACCAAAATGGATAAATCCACCAACAACTCAAATTCGAAAATTTTGATGAAAACAATACTTTCTCCATATACTATGGTATAGGGGGAGAAAGTAAAAGTAGTAGTATAACTCATAATTAATTTATATTGTTTTGTAGCGTAAGTTTTAAACCAACTGAAATTACTGAGAAGATTGATGTATAGTCAGTCAGGATGTAAAATTCGGTCACGTTTGCATTGGACTTTTAATGATAGTATATTATTAAACATTTTCAGAGTATGAAATGATCTGTAAAATTCTAAATTTAAAGTAAACACAACCCATCTGCCCCATGTTAACTATCCCGTTTTATGTTTATCTTCAAAACATACTATCCACCTCACTTTATCATCATGTGTTTCTATTGTTTATTAATCCATAACTTTTAAATAGCAACGCCACATAACTTTCCAACAATATACGTAATAAATTAATTCCTCTTTGTATATCATTTGATATAAACATAAAATGGATCTAAAATAGTGTTAAAATTAATGACATTGTATAGGACTACTTAGGAATTAAATATTACAACAGCAGTTTTCGTTTGATTACTCATAAAAGTACAGTAAAAAAAAATATAAAATATGTTTCTAATAAACTCTCATTGTACGATTATTGTATTAGAAACCTATCCGATGCTCTAATAAGATCAATAACAGTTTTCTTCAAACTTTGTAAATAATTCAGTTTTGAGAAAAAAGTAATAACACAAAGATCTTTATGATAAGAAAATATTCTATCGTTATAATCTTGAATTGAAATCCTAATACATGGACATAGGTATTATGGAGTTAAAAATCAAACTCAAATGTTATTGTACGAACCACGCACTTTAGTATAAACAAGTTGGTTTCAATTGTAGCCACTTACTAAATTGCTGAAAGACTATGATAACCAAACTTTATCAAATTTTTAATACTACTTCATACGTTGTGGATTTTTATATAAATAATAGTAAAATAAAAAGGACAAAACAATTCAACAATTTGTAGGATTGGAATTAAGTATAAAAACAAATTAATTAGTAACAATGATGTAATCAGATGTTATCTTAGAAGTAGAATAAACATGTTACAACATGTGTTTTAAGAAATTTATACCAGAGTGCAGTACCCGTAGGCCTATATAATAACAAAACATCCAGAAAGGTGAGTAGCGAAACGAAGGAGCCCGTTATCGTTTTATAAACATTACACTGACAACTATTGCATAGTCTTTTATACATCGAAACAATAAAAACACGGCAAATGTATTCGTTGTTCTCATGCGACATTAACAGCATAGTTTTTATAATGAGTCCTATACACTGAATTTGTTTGTGAGGATAAACATTTAAAATTACAAAAAGTTTCCAAATGTGTCTTTTTTGTTCTGTGTATAACTAAGTATATTAATACTGTTATGTAATAAAATTATTTTTATGGTTCTGGTTCCATAAACTTAATTGGAATGAAAGTATGCGAATATTAATTATTTATAAAGGCGCACATGTATGCTTTTGCTGTTTACTGAAATTATATAGTTATTACTCAGTATAATTTAATTGTGTATTGTTACACATTATTTAATGTTAATAATAAAGTTAAACAACTTCACTTACATCTTATGATTAACATTTCTGTCATAAAATAAAATGTGGACTCATTATTTCTTAAGCCATTTCCTTTATATTCATCACTTTGGCTCTGTAATTTCACATGAAATGTGATGTAGCATCTTGTAATCTCACAGTTTTAGCACCATCAACAGAAACTTTGATGAGGATCTCAAGCAAAGTTACTTCTAACAACTTATGACAAACTTGTAGCCTACGATGTCTGTAAAATACTCCTAACGTATATGGCTGAGTGGGTAGTAACGGCGAAAATGGTTAATTTTAAGTAAACATTAAATGATTTCCTCTATTAAACCTTTTAACTGAATTGAGAGATGGTTGGTTATAAATTAATTTAATATTTTATACAAATATCCATGAAAAATAATGAGGATATTTTAATCTTATTCTTTTTTAATAAGAAAATGGCACGATATAAGGGTTTAATAATGTATTACGATCATTTAAATCAGATTTAGTCAAAAATTATTACTTGATGACAAAACCAATGATATAAATAATTAGAACTACGAAATGACGATTTAAGAAAGTATAGATTGTTATACTTATTTTTATACATATTTTTCTGTTTTATAATATTGTCGTATTAAGAGAATAAAAAGGTAATTTATATGACTTTCATTACGAATTTATAAAGTAATAATAAAACATAATATGAGTTTAAAGTTAATAATATGCATGAAAATTGTGAGCAAATTTTAGTATTAAAATTTGTTTAATGAAACGTCATGAGCTATACAAATCAGGGTTTACCAATTAATTACCTTGCGCTCTGAGTAGTTTTGCAGTCCAATTTTCATTATGGTTAATTGTTTACGTTGGCAGTTAAAATCTATTCATCAAAATTACTTCAGTTAAATTACAATTATACATTATCCTTTGTTCACATCACGTGTTAGATACTTTAAACTAATTACTATAGGTCAAAATATACTGCGGCAAAATTTCAAAACGAGTAGAAACCATATGTTTTATAACACAAAGTTCCGAGCTAGATATTAGCCTTACCCTCCCTGGATGGTTTGCCTACTGCTGTTTTAAAATGTCACACAGCACACAGCGTAGTTTTTATCAACGCTTAAACTCATAGATAATTTAAGTGTAATTTCCAGATATTTTTTTAATTTATTGCAAATTTCTATAGCTATACCCCTTTACCCAAACAACGTTTTTAAAAGTGATGTGAACAGTTTCAGACCCATCTCTTTATTCAGTTTAGTGGCCAAAATACTTGAGCAGTGTGTAAAATTACAACTTTTGAAATTTGTATAGGACTTCATACTATTATCAGATAGGCGATTTGGCTTCAACAAATAAAAACCCCATACGCACTCTTTTCATTCTCTAAAACGGCACTGGAAATATTAAACAGCTAGCTACAAAAAATCTTTTTCAGAATTTATTCATCTTGCTAAAGCCGTCGATTAGGTTGAAGGAAACTCCACTTTTAAAAATTAAATTTCACCAGGGTCTATGAAAGTATTGAGTTTTTTACACATATACAGGGTGTCCCTGAACTCTCTACCTTCCTCTTAAGGTATTATTCCTGATCTAAATACTAGCCAAAATATCATATTTAAGATTTCTAAATATTCCATAATTAACCGTACAGCTGCCGTTTTGTATTTTTCAAATAATAATTTTTACTCTAAGAACATAAATAGTTGTAATAGTTGAAACTTGGTGTACAACTTTATGAGGTAAAAGTCTCATTAAAGAAAAATAAAAATTTTTTACAAGTCATATTTTTAAAAAGGTGGCTGTTTAAATCACCTTAAATTGCAAAGAATACATAAGTTAGCAACGTTTATGTTCCTATGTATTCAACGTCACCGCCTGGCTAGTTTAGACATCGAGGAGTCTAATTTTCTTTTAACCCCACCCCTTACTAGTTTTACCCGTTCTGACATTTATCAATTCTACAATACAGAATTGCGAACCTACCTACTAGTCAACACTCCATGTACCCACCATTGATTTTTTTATTTAAAGAAATAAATATCAATCAGAAAAATGGTTATATCCATACAGGGTGGAAAAAAAGTCTGGAAATGGTCTAATATCTTTAAAAGTATTTAAGTAGTAAAACTAAAACTCTGCAAATTGATTATGAGTGACAAAGTTTACTTACTAAAGTACTTTTTGTTCTTAGACCTCCAAGGGAGCCAACGAGGAGCCAGAAGAAAATCTTAAAAGTAAGCAGAGGTCAATATGTATATCACATTGAAGGTCTCCAAAAATAGAGAACAATACCGCAAACCCGACCTCAAAAGGATAACCGAATAAAAAATGGCAGGCGATCAAACTTTGCATTAAAATCATTTTGCTGAAAAAATGCAAAAACTCCCGATAGACTCGAACTTTAGAGGTCGGGTTTGTGTTAAATTGCTTAAAATGCAAAGCCCTTTGAAATGATATATGATATGACATAGGCCAAATAAGTTTCTCTGACGACTTCCACAAAGGGACGTCCCTAAAAAAATGGCAGGCGATCAAACTTTGCATTAAAATCATTTTGCTGAAAAAATGCAAAAACTCCCGATAGACTCGACCTTTAGAGGTCGGGTTTGTGGTAAATTGCTTAGAATGCAAAGCCCTTTAAAATGATATATGATATGACGTAGGACAAATAAGTTTCTCTGACGACTTCCACAAAGTCTTGGGAAAACTTCATTGGCCTACGTCATATGATATATCATTTTAAAGCGCTTTGCATTCCAAGCATATACCACAAACCCGACCTCAAAAGGTCGAGTGTAACGGGAGTTATTGCATTTTATGTTTTCAGCAATATGATTTTGATGCAATGTTTTATTGCCTGCCATTTTTGACTCGGTCATCCTGATGAAGTCAAGTTTGCGGCATTGTTCTCTATTCTTAGAGACCTTTAATTTGATGTACATATTGACCTATCCTTACATTTAAGATTTTCTTCTGACTCCTTATGAGCCGTCTCCCCTTGAAGGACAAAAGGACAAAAAGTACAAAAACAAGGACAAAAACTAAGGACAAAAAGTAGTTCAGGCAGTAGACTCACTCAAAATAAGTGTGCAAAGTTTTGGTTTTATTACTTAAATACCTTTAAAGATATTAGACCGTTTCCAGACTTTTTTCCACCCTGTATAGAGTAACTCATTATCAATAAAATACAAATGACGGCTAGTGGCTAAATGAAGGATTTTCCGACATTTAAGAGGACAAATTATGTTCAAATTGAAGAGTTCTATAAACCCCCAGAGTTAGTAATACTATTTCATGAGAAAGTGCGTACAAGAAAAAATGGACACAAAACTTTATCAAAAACCATTAACAGTGGCTTTGACTTTTGTAAAAATATGATTTTGTAGTAAAAAACAGTTGCATTGGCTAAAATATTATATTATTCTTAATTAAAGTTTTACAGTAAAAGTTTTATCAAGGATAATTCAGTACACCACAAGAAATTGAGCTTGAGGATCAAACAAGCAGCTTGAAGCGACAAGAGCAATAACCATATTGGGTTTGAGATAATTCGAATGCTAATGGATATTTGCACCATCAAAGACACGAAACATGCCCTTTGGTCATATATAGTCTGTAAGGAGAGTGTAGATTATTGGTACAGGCACAAACCTAATAGCTCTATTCAATTCTAGTTCTTGTACAGAAAAGAAACGATTTTAAGACTAGTACAATTGCTTTTTACATAATAATAATATCTAGTAATAAAAACTAGTCATAAAAACTGAGGATATTGTTTTTTTAATATTGTTTATAAATATGAGAAAGGTTACGAATGTATTTTTGTTGTATATTTTTTTATTGATTATGATTTAACTATAAAAATATACTTTTGTAAGTTATTTAAAATTGACGAGCTTATGTTTTATTTAAACAAATTTTTTACCTTGTATAAAGTATTTCTTAAAGGTATTTCGTTTATAATAATCTTAGCATAATGAGTTATATATGGCGAAACCTGCACGAATGAAATATTGCAAAAAATAACATATTCATTTCAAAATGTTTATATTTTATAAGTAGGCCTAAATTGTAAAACAACCAATAATAGTCTACAAAAGTATTTGAAAAAACTCGAATAATTAGTTTAATATGAATATCGTATGAAATTGACAACTTGTAAAAGTCACTTTATATTATTAGGAAAGCTTAAATGTACACTTTTTTCTGGAAAGGGAAGAAATTTTCCGCTAAACGTGACAATAGACAATAGACAATGGACAATCCTTTGTTCCATTAAATATACATTTGTATACAATAGGATACGTAGATAACTATAAACTAACTTAAATATAATTGCACACCACACAAAAACCATGCAACAAAACTAAGATTACTAACTAGCCTACTCAAGTCAAGCAAACGGCCTACTCACAGTAATGGTCAGGTTGATGCTTCACCTGTGTAATGATAAAATGAAAAATAAAATGCACACCATGCAGAAAGCTCAACACTTAAAAAAAAACTACTTACAATTTCATTTGGAGTAGCAAAAATTCTGATAAAGAATAAAAAGGATGAGCCAATAGGAAATTCTTCACATTCTTTTTGAATTTTGATGTGGTCTGATACCTGGCTGAACAAGGAAGTTTGTTAAACAATTTTAAAGACATGATTGTGAACTGATTTTGTGTTTTACTTATTCTAGCAAAAGGAATATCAATCAGTTGCTTATTCCTCGTTGCTTATCTATGTACATCTGCCCTCACAGCCTTATTTTCTTGCTAACCACTAATTAAACCTAACATTATGTCAGGTTATCTATATATTAATACGCAAGCATGTTTCGTTTCCTCCTTTTTTCTCAGCTCGTGTGCATCGTAGGAGAAATCCGCGCATACCGTTAGAAAGGTATAGTCCTGTAGATGAGCAGAATCACATTCTAATTCACATCGGACTCCAGGGCTACACTCCACAGGCTTCCAAAGTTGCAATGGAGAAAGGAGAATTGAATGAATCATTAGACAGCTGTTGTAAAAACAAATGCTAGAAAATTAGGAAGAACAGATGTTTTAGTTCTAAGATGTTTTTAAGCATCATGGGTACAGATCAACTGAAATTTGGATCGAATTTCGATCAGGAGGCGATCTCTAGTATACAGTTAATATCCTCTCACCTATAAACAGTGGTCGGCAGTGAGCCAAAAAATCCGCATTACACAAAATACGGATAGCCTTTTTTTGGTGCAGAAGTATTTTAAATAAATTTGCAGCTCCTCCCCACAAAGTAACTTATAACTGACAATGCTTTGAAAAATTGCAAAATAGCACATCTTAAGATACTCTGCTGGCACACAAGATTTTAAGCATCTCAAAAGGAAAATTACTCGACTAAGCTTACTGCAAACATTATCTATGTGGTCAGCCCAAGTAACCTTTCTATCTAATGTCATCCCTAACAGATTGACTGATGCATGATTGTATTTTTCACCATTTCTTAGGCTAAAAACAATTAATTGTGACTTAATCTCATGAAGCCAGAAATAATTAGAACTAAACCAATCCAATGCAGATTTCTTTGCCAGGTTCATGTCAGTTACCAAGTTATCAAGGTCATTTCCAGGTACTATAATTTAAGTATCATCAGCATAGCACACTACGGGCATGTTTAAACTTTAATTCACATAATTAATTCTAATGAGAAAAAGGAGAGGCCATAGAGTCGAACACTGTGGAACGCCACAGCTGACATTCATCACCTGAGAAAGCTGACAATTGGCAGATACAAGCTGCTTTCGGTCACTCAGATATGACTTTAACAGGAAAAGATTTTGATTTTTTACACCGTAGTGCTCAAGCTTGGCTAACAGTACAATGTGGTCAACTGTATGGAAGGCCTTGCTGAGGTCACACAGTGTTGCCCCAGCAAGAACACCGGACTCAAAAGCTTCATAAACACTTGAAACAAGATAATTTACAGCATGTATTGTGGACCTATTTGATCTAAAACCAAACTGAGTGGCCGCAAACAGGTTATTTGCCTCACAATATTCATAAAGCTGAGAAGCAATCACAGATTCAAAAAACTTTAGCCAGTATAGGCAGAACTGAAATGTTCCTATAGATACTAGGCTGTAATTTACATCCCTTCTTAAAAACAGGTACAGTTTTTGCACATTTAAGCTCATTCGGGAAGACAGATTGCTGCAAACAACTATTCAACCATGATGTTAAAGGAACTACAATTAAATAAATAACAGACTTCATAAAATTACAGGTCATACCATAAATGTCTTTACTTGAAGAATTTTTCATCTTAGACACGTGATCAAGGATGTCTTCACAGGATACTGGTTTCCATATTAGGCTACAAGTTGGTGAAGGCACATTTTCAAGCAATTGCATAGCAGAGATCAACGGAATGCCAATATTTTCACGAATTTCAGCCACTGAGTCCATCCAGCAGCTACCTAACTCATCAGGTGATATAGGGATTGAATTATCGGAAGATGGAGCCGAATTCTCCCTTATAATTCTCCAGGCAGCGGAACACTTGTTAGCAGCTGACTCAATGTAGTTAGCATTTGCCCTGAGCTTAGATTTTTGCAGTTCAGATCTGAAAAGTTTCTTGCAGCGAACATAAACTTGCCAGGCTGCATCTTTTTGGTTATTTTTACAGTTATCATAAGCCGCCAACTCAAAATTTTTCAAGGTAACCAGGTGATGATCTAATTGAAATTTTGGAAGTTTCATCTTCTTTTTAGAAGAGTTGGTCGTTTTAGTGGGAAAACTGTCATGAAATAAGTCCAGGAAGAAATTGAAGAAAACACTAAATTTTCTCTCTGAATTTTCTTGGTCATCTAAAAGGGACTAGTCAACATTTTCAAGGCGATAACAGAAATAATCAATTCACTTTTGAGAGATGGGCCGTACAAAAATAGGCCTTGACTCAATTACCGCAGCCACATTGTTCTTATGAGCAGGCTCAAAAGTGAAACTAAAAGAATCATGGTCTCCCAAAGGATAATATTTAACTTCTGTTTTGCATAGTTCATTTTTAATGTTTGTTGCAACATTGTCGAGGCAAGAATCTAGCCTTGTGGGTTTGTTATTAGTCAGGTATAACAATGATTTTAATAAATTTATAAAATCATTTGTGCAAGAATCATTAATTAAGATACTTTATTGTAATCACCACCAATGATTATGTCAGACTTTGGTTGTAATTTTCTCAAATAAAGAATGAGTTTTTTCAAAGCTAAAAAGAACTTATTTATATCACCGCTGGGGTGCCTGTATACGCCAACTATTAAAACATTTAAGTGTTTAGCAAACAGGCAAGCAAACCCATGATCAAACTCTTTACAAAATTTATCAACATTTACTGCATCACACTGATCATATGAATTACATGAGGCGTACAGCGCCACACCACCGTTCTTTGCATTTGTTCTAGAATAACCAGTGACCAGTGAGTAACCTTCAATTAACACATATTGGAGATTGTCTAAACAAGTCCAGTGTTCCGAGAAACATAAGATGCTGTAATTATCACAATTAGTTACAAGTTCAATTTAATTTACCTGGTTTGTAATGCACTTTATATTACAAAACAGAATAGTGATAAGAATACTCCCCGACATAAAAGGTTGCATGCTCCTTGTATCCGGCACTTTTTGGGAATTAAAGTTACGTATAGGTTTCAGAATGTCCTTTGGTTTAGGCCCAAAATGTTGATCAAAGGCTCAATTAATACTGATTTTTTCTACGTGGTAAGAGAATATATAAGAACATTGTATTGGGTAGATTTATTTTTATTACAACTTTTTTCAAGAGTTTTTTTTTTTTTTTATATATATTGACTTTTCATAATACAATAAACCTGAAGTTACAGTTCATTTTAAAATTGACAATAATTTGAAGTGTATAAATAATGTTTTATCGTATTTAGGTTGATGAAAGTATTTACATGAAATGTTAATAAACTAGTTTTATTCCAATAAATAACTTTTTTTACTTGATTAAAAATTTTATAAATGCACAAATTAAATTGTTCTTTTGCATCACGCAAAAATCTCCCAAATTCTTTATTTATAATACATAAAAAGGGCCAAAAATAGCAGTTATTGGTTGATTTCAAACACACCTTGATATTAAATTCGTATTGCCTACTACTTTTGTTGTTGTTGGTTTTTTTTTTACATTATATATTTTCAAATTAATAATTTGAAATTATTATTTTTTAATTCGGCACAGATATTTATTTTTACATATCTGTGCCAAATAAAATCGTAGTTTTTGTTTGTGGTTTGGTATATTAAATATGTACTATATTATTATTTCCTTCATATAAATCTGCCATTGGAATAATATTAGAACACATAAGTTTTACAGGAATCTTTTATACTGGTATATATATATATATATATATATATATATATATATATATACATATATATATATATATATATATATATATATATGTATATATATATATATATATATATATATATTGTTTTAAATTTAACTGGAGTTCATTATAATTTGAAATTCATAAACAAATTCACTTTTAATGGCTTCGCTTGTGTCAACGACCTAATTAACTCTCAATGAGCAAGCTCGTTCGCTTCTCTCACTCGCCTCTACACACAGAAAATTTATGTTAAAAATATAGGTTTAAGACATTTAAGACGTCACTTGTCTTATGAACCTGTGTTCATAAAAAATTACATTGCAATTCATAGGTATTAGAAAGTCAGTGGGGTGGAGCTCTGGTGTAGTTTAAACCCAAAATAAAATTATGACAAAATATTGATATTTTTATATATTAACGAAACATTTGAGCTTAATATGCAACTTATTTTACGCGTGATGACATATAACAAACACACAAACAAAGTGTCTTTAAATTTAATATTATTAGTGAATCCAATGTGTAGCCAAATTTAAAGAACTTTGAATTATTGCAAAGCATACTTTGTAATATTGTTTTAACTTCAAAAGATTATGGTAAAATAAATTTACACTGTAATGCATCAATAGTTGGAAATGATGAAATTAGAAAGCCCTATGTTTAAAGAGGTCTCTAAAAAATGCATTATGCCAATTATATTTAAGAAATGATTTCTTAAGTAATTTCTGAGTTTAAATAACAGAGCATACTGTGCACAGTTTGTTGAAAATAACTTGTAAACTACTCTGGAACAAGCCAATGAAGAGTCAGCAAGTCCATCAGTCACTGACTGTATAAGAACAACTTGAGCGGTTTATCACTACATGGGGCTTCAATAGAACTTGGTTAAACATTTTTTAAATATAATCTCAATTAACTGATTGTCTTGATAACTATTAAAAATATACATTTTATATTCATTTTTAAAACCACGTATAGTTAAATCGTAAGTCAGTTCTTCCTTTTTTTTGCTTATAAACCAGTTCGGTAATTAATAAATACAAAATTGTCTTTGAATATATTATTGATATACTTATTTTAATATCATATTTACATGCATGCAATTTTAACTATATGTAATTAATTAGTTATAGTATATTTTTAATTGTACGAAATTCATGAAAAATTTGGTAAACTTTCAAAAGTTATTAATCGTCACACTGCCCTATAATAAAAACCTTGGTATAAAAATTCCTTATCTCAAAATGTTTAAAGGTTTTTGTGAATATTAATACTAAGTTGATTGCCAGTGGTATAACGATATGTGTAAGAGCCTCCTCCACCACTGTTGGAGCCCCTATACCTCACACTGGGCTCTCCTCCTGCATGCTGTTAACGAAGTCAGTTTATCCATTTGAGCCCAGTTTATTGGTATTATATTAGACAACATTGTTCGAAAGTAGAGGACTACTTGTCTCTTAAGTTTGGTTGTCACTTTCTGTTTATATAATCAACGGCGTATTGGAAAAACCATGGAAAACAAAACATCAAACTTTTAATTTAATCCAGTCTCCCAGATCACGCAAACAATAGCTGCGATGCTCGTACTTCCTAATGTGAGTTTCTTCACTGCTAGATGCAAAAAAAACTTATTTGCAAATTTTTCAAATTGAAAAAAAAAAATTCATTTGCCAGTTCTTCTATAATCTTTCCAGTATAGGTTTACTCTAATACCCACATAGATACAACCAAACACTACTAATATGCTTTACAACTAAATCAGAATAACCATGAATAATGTTTATTCGGTAAAATAATTTTACTGGATATAAGTTTAACTGCTGATGTCGGCTATGCTACCTAAATAAACATACTCATTTTAAGGTTTGAAATCGTTCTCAGAGTGAGGGAAGAGGGGTTAGAGGGAGGTAGTAGAGGGCTGTTATGTGGTAGGGGAGGTTTATTTTTCCTTAATCCTATCATTTTCCATCATTCCTTAATGCTTAATCCTTAATACAGTCATTAATGCTTACTGAGAAGTACTGGAATTTGGGGAGGAGAACTTATTGGTCACGCTGCATTGATTTGTAAAAATCTTCCGCATTTTCGTAAAAAATGCTGTTACTCATTAACAATTGTTCTATTTAATATATAATTCGATGAAGGAGGATGTCATACTATTCTCAACTTGTCTAATTCCTATTAAATTATTATTTATAAAAATATATTTCTTGCTATAAATGAATGATTGTAAATGACGAGGACAACAACTTCTATAAAAATTTACGATTATGATATCAATTCTGACGCACAAGATCAGCACCAGTAAAAGGACAGAAGTCTGCTGATAAGAGCTAGCCAAGCGAAAAGAACGTTTGCCCTTTCTTTGCTGCCAACTGTCATTCCACATTGCAAAGTTTTCCTCTCTGTTCGGGATATCTTATTAATTTTATTGTACGTCTTCAAGAGGTATCGTAAAGTTCACTTCGTCTAGATGTAGCCATGCATTTATTGTTTAAATCCTTATATTAGTTAGGTGGTACAGTTAATTGATTAAAAGATAAAAGAATTTTCATAAATTGTGAAATGCATTCTTAGGTACAATATTATATTTTAAATATTATATTATTCGGTATGTTCCCAAAAAAATATTAAAGGATTGTATTTAATTGTCTGGTGTGCAGCAAAACAGAATTTTTGTATGTATGTGTTTTGTGTTATGTGTGAAGAAATTACATTTTTGTAGTATGTAAAAAATATCACCCGTTGCAAAATTTGCTTTTAGTTATAATAAACTTACAGCTGTTATAATACTTTAAGTTATAATAAACATACCCTAAATTCGTTCAACATTTGGGTACAAGTTGGTTTTAGGCACAACCCATTTTAAATGTGGGACCGTTAGGTTAGGTTAACATATATATGTTAATCTTGGTTCTGTTATCTTTGATATTGCTTGTTTGATATAATACATATTACGTAGCCCATGCCTACAAAGGTCGGTCAAGGTCAAGCGCTTCTTGGCAGCCTTGCTTTGAAGCTACTGGACGTTTGGTGTACGGGATTAATTGGTTTACACTATATAAAATTATAACTTCGGTTTACTTTTAAAATAAATGATCAAAGATATCAAAACAATTTTCGACTTATTTATTATTACCTGAACTAACTTAATTAAACGGCACTGGCAAAACGCCATGCACTCTCCTTAAAGGCATTGGATCCTTCTCTAAAGCTGTTGTAAATAATGGTTTTGAGCAAACTATCTAATTGGTCTAGTATAAGGTCAGTATGCAATGGTAATATGTCATATTTTATTGTTTTTCACCTAATAACCTTAAAATAATACGAGGTGTCTATAACGGACAAGGATCAAAATTCGTTCAGTATGAAGACAAGAAAATAGTTGACACCTCAGGCTTTTTAACACAAATGTAAATATTTATAAAAAAATTACTACACACTTTATCACACCCCTCAGGGGTTTAGTTTTTTATTTGGGCTACCATATTATCGAATGAAAATATCGATTGATCCGATAGATATATCTATCATATTAACCATCGATTCAATCTATCTATATACTTACCTATATAAGAAAGTCAATCACTATAACTAACCACCCCTATTTTTGGTTAACTTTTTACTCCCAAATTTACATTAAAAACAACAATAGCCTAACATAATTAATATCAACAAGATAATAACACTAGTAATCATAATGATAACTTGATTTTTAACAAAATAACTTACAAGAAAAACAATTACCTATGTATCCCACTTAAATGTGGTATTGTAGAACATTTAAACTTTAATGGGAATAGGTTGGACCTTCATATTAATGGACCTTCAGATTAATGGTTATAGCAGTTTTTTAGAATAAGAAAAACTTTGCAAATCAAAGTTTTGTATTTAACAGTACTTTTGGATCCTGTATGATGTCGATTGGCACGATCAATATTTTCATAGTAAGGTAGCCAAGTTAAGAAACTGCACTCCTCCTCACAACTCATCTATTAAGTTTCAAGATTTGTGTTATATCGCTTGACCTGAGATAATTTGTAATTGAATTTGTTAGATTAAAGTGAATGAAATTAAAGTTTTATACTACATACATGTATACACATAGCCAGTAACAATGTATCCCGAGTTGGTTTACACAAAATTATCGTATATACCAACTGGACTTACTTCTAAGTATATTTATACGGCCGGAACATTTTTTAATGATGGAAACAACCGTTTAAATACGAGGTACAACTCTTGTGAGCATTTAAATCCACTTTCTTGGTTTCTTATTTGAATATGAAAATAGTTAGAGGAAGATTAAATGGGGAATATGTGATCACATGTTTTATGACTGTCTATTGTTTTGGTTTTATGGTTGGCTTGCACAGTATAAGTGCAAGCGTGTATAATAATAATAAGTATAATGTATAATGCAAGCGTGTTGCAGTATAAGTGCAAGTGGCAGCGGCCGTAGGTCAGTGGTAGAGCTCTGGGTTATCATCCAGCGGGCCCGGGTTCAATTCCCGGCTCGTGGACAAAAAGATCTTTAGGCCGCTCCCGTGGTTCGGAAGACACGTTAAGCCGTTGGTCCACCTGCATAGAAAACAAAAATGTGCAAGCATTTCAGGCGAGGACAACTATAAGTTAATTGCTGATCTCCCTCCACTAAAAGCCATACGATAATTAATTAGATGACTTTTTTACAATTTAATTTTGTAATAAGATCCAAGTGATTTTTTTAAAGCTTGATTTCTTCAAAATGTTTGATTAGTCCTTGTTTTAAGGGTATGTTTAAATCATTTTAACGGAAAGCTAAAAAACTACCGTTTTTACTAAATTTGCACATTTAATATTGTGATTTTTTTTTAAGTAATAAGAGCCCTCTCAACTTTGTAGCATTTTTTACTGATTTCCTTTTATTAATTAATTTCAAAATCATAAATCTGGCATTTAAAATACTCATTGTTTTGTAGCATTTTGCAACATCAATGTAGTGTTTCTTTCTCATAAATGAAGTTGATTACTATTCTACTTACAACATTTTACTATGTAGTTGAGCATCTCTTGTATAAGACCTGTATTCCATTGCTCTTTTCACACATTACAAAAAAACAGGTCCCCTGATTGTTGCATCACCAAGACACCCTTTTGTTAATAGTTCTTAAATATGAAACATTTAATTAAAATTACATTAAGATAAGCTTTAATAGTTTAATTGTTATAATTCTTACCTGATATATTTTACTATCAATTTATGTTTCACCACTGATGTCAGTCACTAAATCATCTGTCAACGTCAGTAATTATGATGGACTAGTATTAGTTTGAATATAAATGATAAATTAAGGCCCTTAGGTGATGGGGTCACTGTTATTTGTTAGGCAATTCCAGATCAAACGAATAATAGAAACATTAATTATGAGTGAAATGCCTAATCTAATTTACTACGAGTACAATATAAATTATCATATTTTTATCTAAAATAATAAAACACAATTTTATTTTATTTTTTATTTCCTAATAGTTAAAACATGACGATTTAAAATTAAAAGTGTTTAATACTCTGCATTACTCCTTATTCAATGAATTATATTATAAAATGTTATTGATTTTCCATTTTTGTAATATTAAGTAAATTACTTTTGAGAATATCGTGTTGATAAAGTTATTTAATTTTACTACCACTGAGAATTAATAAATCTAATTACAAAAATAAAATTTAAACCAATAGTTTGAGTATAAAGTAAGTTAAAAACTTAAAAAGTAAGAAAAGTATATTTTTGTTTAAATAAGTATTTTAACATTAGACAGTGGATTACCAATCATAATAGTACAGAACAATCTCCTTGAATATTAAAAAGTATAAAATTCCGAACATTTTTAACTTTTTAAACTCATGGTTTCATTTAACAAGGATTATTGACGTTGAGTTTACTTTTCAATATTTTTGTTTTAGTTTATTTGTACATGATATTCATTTGTTTTATCACGTTATTTGCATATTTTTTCTTGTGAAACAAAATTTATCTGTCATTCTTTGGTGTGACTTCTGTTTTTGTAACGTATTGGTTTCTCAATGTTTTCAAATTCTCTAAGTTTCGAGTGTTATTTGCTTTTTTTGCTTTATTTTTTTCTGGAGCTTCTTCATTAACTATTATTATTCTTAGTTTTCTATATTTTTTAGATTCTGTTTTCTAAGACTGGCCTGTCTTTTTTTTCTTTATCATTACTTTTTGTAAATGAGTCCCCATATTTGTCAAAAGAAGCTTTCCATTTATCTTATTAATTATTCTCTATGTGTTCGTTAAAAGTATTTCATGGCATAGCCTACCACCATTGCACATTTCAGGAAACTAAATATTTTCTCTTGGTTGTAAAGATGCTTTCTCTCCTCGGTTCTTTAGGTCAAATATTCCTTAAAATGTTATCGTTACACTCAGTCGAATTACATTTCACACTTTGTTTTCGTTATCATTTTCCTCTTTAAATTTTACTTATTTGTCTTATTTTAATCGTTTCTTTCCATCTGACTGGTTTTTACCAGTATTGGTTGTACATACTTTATTCTGATAATTCATAGCACTGGCTTTAATTCTTTTCTTACTTTTTAAATAGCCATTTTTACTGAATAAACCATTTTTATTGCCGTAAATAACAAAACTTTTACTTTTTAACACTCGTACTCTATTGTTTGTAAAGAAAACGTTAGGTAGTTTTATTTACATTTTAATAGACATTAAGCTCTTACACAACTCATAAACATTTAAACATAAAAAAGTCCTCCTTTGTATATATTGGACCTAAAGCTGAAGATGGCACACTTCTTTTTGGCTGCAGCTATTTTATGTTAGTATTTTATCATGAACAACTTTATTTAATACTTTTTATATGATTTTCTGTGTATACACTGTCTTCAATTATTTGGTCCAAGGTCTCGTTCGTTTAAGGCCATGTTCAAGCTCCTTTGTTAAAACTAAAGTTACTTCTCGCAAAGCTTCATAGAAGG
Source organism: Neoaliturus tenellus (assembly GCA_030545055.2). NCBI lineage: Eukaryota > Metazoa > Arthropoda > Insecta > Hemiptera > Cicadellidae > Neoaliturus > Neoaliturus tenellus. The sequence goes on from CM061533.1 coordinate 97,831,697, forward strand.
CTTCTTCGAATTCAAAATGAGATTCAGACATAATTGTGCTATCTTTTATTTTTGCATTGAAAGGTTAATAATTATGAACACCTGATACCCTCATTGTTCCAACCCTCTTCGTAATAATGTGTCCAGAGTTAGGATAGTTTTCGAATAACCGTATTAATTTTATTATTGACATTTTAATTTTTATGGACAGTTGAATATTACTCCAAATTGGTAAATTTGAACTTCAGTTACAGTGTAGAAGGGCTGGGAGTTTTAGCAATGACGATTTGATACAATTAATTACAATTTCAAAGATATTAACCCAATTAGATAAACAAAGTATCCTTTGATTTCCTTGTTTTAAATTAAAGGAGTTTCTTGGTGAATGCATAATGGGAGGTTCGTTCAATTGATGGGAACCTGTCGACCGACGAACACATTATCGGACGTCCTCGGTATTACCACACTCACGGAAATAAAGAAAACTTTTAAGTATTTATTTGAATTATTCACGGGTTGGAATAAAATACTTAACAAATAAATAAACCCGAAAAATTGGTCATTGATCAAGCATGATCAAAGATACGAACGTTTGCAAATAAAATACTTCCAATTCTTTGTTGTTTGAATAAAGTAATCTATAACCTAATTGGTTTTTTGTTTAGAGAACTCCTTCTACAACGTTCAAACGATTTCCAAGTTTCTGTTGTCATTGTATAGTTCTTAATCAGTAGTTGTTTCCACAAAAAAAGAAATGATGAAAATCAGAATCAAAACAAGAGCGCTAACCACAAATTAAATACAAAATTTTCCTATTAGAATAACATTGTGATTCGGTATAGCATTTTAAACATCTGTTAATGTACATCTGTATATACGTGTATTATTTTCATGATCACTGATATTTACCATATTAGATAGGTCGGATGTCATTGCATCAAAATTACCCTTTTAATTTGAAATATGATTACTAAATATCACAAATAAATTGTAATTTAAAAACGTATCAGCTGTAGTGTAAATAAATCAAGATCCCATATACCTACATAATTGTATTGACATTACCTCAAAGTTTTATAACAAATGAGATAATCATTTAGTTCCCGTAGCAAGAGGTAAGATGACAGCACCGAATCCTTATAATAACCTATAGCAAGAGCGATGTGAACAGGCCAACGACTCACCAGACTACCCTCCCCGTACATAAAGCCAAAACAACCCGAGAGTCGTATCAGTTATGATAGTGAATGTTCTGTGTACCTATATAAATGGCCGAAAAGTACTGAAAGCAAATAATGGATATTTTAATACAACATAGTAATAGTGCGAATAACTGACAGCATATAATCATAAGAGATCAATGTAATGACCGCTTTGGAGGAAATTAATGTACCTCACGAATTCATAAAGAGCGCACAACAACTGAACGACCCACACAAGTCACCATTTGGACTAAGAGGTTCACCAAATACTTCAGTGGCAACACCAACATCACAGATGTCACACGATATAGCAATTTTAAACATTTTTGAAAGTAAACTATGCTGAATTTATAGCTGTTTTGTCTTTTATTTTCAATAATACGAGTAATAATAATACGAGCGCATCTTGTATATTACCTTAAAATATTTAAAAATGGCGTTGCAATAATAATATCATGATTAAAAACTAAGTTTACTTTAATAAAACTATCCATGGAGATTATGATATATCCCGTATAGCAGAACATAAATCCCAGTAATAAACGCAGTTGACTCCACTGTATTTCAACGATATCTTTTAACCACACAGGTCACGTTTTGGTGCTCATACGAGACTCCCGCTGTGTCATATGTTGTTGACTGAAGTTGATTTGGAGTTTTTTAGTCATCCGAGACTTAACACCTGGTAACCAATATAACCGCAAGATATGTAGGAATGTATCCATAGCATGATTTCATATGTTTATGTACACAGTATTTAGAGTAATTTTAGTTTTGGACAAACATAGCTTCACATCTTTTATTTAGGCAGAAAAAAAGCTATCAAATAGGTATTTTATATATTTATCTTATTATTTAATGTCTTAGAACACTCTGTCAATATAGAATATTATTTTCGATCACTTTTTACACATAGTCATAACTTAATATTGATTTTCAATTTCAAGTAAGTTAAGGTCCGTTAGTAGATGTTGCAAATATGTAACTAAGTAAATAAAACATTAATTTATTAAACGTTAACATTCACATTAAGATTTAATATTTTAATGATATATTATTCAGCACCTCCTACTATAAATAATATTAATCCTGTACATCCCTAGTACAACTATACAACCAGCACAAATCATAACAATAGAAACCCTCTGCAATACCGGACAAATCCATTAATTGTCACAAACTGTTTGTCACTGCTCCATTCCCACCGGTAATTTAGAATGTGTTGAATATTATTTAGTCACTAGAGAAATTTTAATCAAATGATACTTTGTCTCGTATGGACAAGAGTATTAGGATTAAATGGTAATTTCGTTTATTGACGGGCATGAACTTGCGTTAATAGTACCTTTAATACAATGACGTTTTATCTAAAATGGTATTTTTAGTGAAAATGAGCAGCCTAAATAAAAGTATATGCTGTTAGGTTATGATGAATGTTTTTTATATTATAAAATATTAAAATTTATCGCTTAAACTAGGCTTATCAATTGAAATTAAATATTTATTGTTATCTATAATATATACAGCCCCATGTGTAACTGACTGACTGACTGACTCACTGATGATCTTAAATTCCTGAAGCGACCGTTTAAGATAGAGACTTGAAATTTGGCATGGACATTCTTTGAGATATTTAAATTTAGGGAAAATTGTAAAATTACAACTTTTTTACTTTTAAACTATAAAAAAGGTAAAGAATATATATTTGTCGGTAACGTAGTTCAGCCATATCAGCGTACATCACCGCGTGGTATCGTAGATCACTTAGCAGGTTTAGTTCTCGCTCGTGTTTAAATGATCTTTTTCAACTACACCCGTGTTTGATAATGGCATTATATTTTTGACAGAAATGAATGTCTTTTACGAATGATTTTGTTTTTGAGAATTTTTAATAACTAATGAACAAAACAAACAGATTTTAATGTTAGGTTCTCGTCTTGTATTCAATTTAATTAAGATTATTTATTCAAATACACTCTAGAGCATCCTTTCGGTCTACATGAATTTTGCTGTGAAGCTTGAGCTGTGATCTTAACGAAACATCCTTCGATTAATTTGTACAATACTTAATAGACAGTTAATTATTATCTTTATGTTTGATTTGTATTCAGTGTCTTATATTAGATTATATTACAAAAATATGTTTTTGAGAATGTTTAAATAAGTATTGAACAAAAAGAACCGATTTAAATGTTAGGTTCTCGTTTCATTTTCACCTCATTTTAGATTACTAATTCAAATTCACCCCAGGTTACGCTTTCGGCCGAATTTCGCTTTCAATGAATTTACTGTGAGCTCGAGCCGTGATCTTAACGTAATATACTTCTATTACTTTGTAGAATAATTAATAGACAGTTAATTATTATCTTTCTGTTTTATTTATATTCAGTATTCTACATTATATTTTAATACACACATAAAAATATGTTTTTGAGAATTTTTAAATGACTCTTTTGTCTGCAGTCAGCATGTGCGCTTGTTTGGAATTGCTTAAATGGTGAATTCCCTTCACCTATTATCGATGAATTTTAAAGTTGTTAGTATCTTTCTTGTGTATTATTTTTCTTTGATTACATACAGCGTTTTTCAATTCAAACATATAATTTTATTAACTTTTATTCATTTTGAATACACCTATTACTTCCATGATGTGCCCAAAATTTAACAATTTTTAATCAAAGGCAGTTTAAACAACTTGTTGACATTCAAACCGTAACACGGTATTTCTTTACACAGTATAAAACCTCTTCTTGATTTCACAATACGGCTACATTGGTCCTAGCCAGTGTGACCGTTGTAGTTTCCAACACGGCAGTACTGTTGTGTGGCGCATTTGAACCGTAACACTCCATTTTTTACACAATTTGTAGTTTTTCTTAATTATGTTGCTGAAAACCAAATTCACTGAACTGCTATATTGGTCCCTGTCTAAAGAGTCTACATTGTCTAAAGACAGTACATTGTGCTTTTGGGCTCCAATTCACGTTATTTTTCACAAATTTGAAGCCTCTTATTAATTATATTTATGAAATAAAAATTCACTATATGGCTATACTGATCCCATTTCGTGTTTCTGTCGCAGTGCCCAACACGACAGTGCTGTCATGCGGCGCTTTTGGGTACTAGCTTGTGCCGTGATCTTAACGTAACATTCTTCGATTTCTATGTACAATACTTAATAGGCAGTTATTTATTTTCTTACTGTTTTATATATATTCAGTGTTTTATATTATTTTTAGACACATTTTTTAAATGTGTTTTTGAGAATTGTTAAAAAATTATGGAACAAAACTAACAGATTGATATGTTAGGTTCTCGTTTCATTTTCAGATTATTTTAGATTACTTATTCAAATTCACCGCAGATTATGCTTCCGGCCGAATCCCGCATTACCCAACGAATATTAACATTAATAAAACATTAGATCATTTTAATTATTATAGAAACAATTTTAATTTTGAAAGCGTTTTATTATTATTGATTTTGTGTATAAGACACTTTAGTTACTGTATTGGCTGACCCAGTCTTCGGTTTTCAACTAACCTGTTTAATACTTGACTTCTTATTAATTAACGAATTCAGGGCGGAGCCCCATCGAGCCGTACTTGTTTTGAAATAATTATTGATTGTGAGTAGTGTGTATATGACACTTATGTTATTGTCTTAGCTGATCCGTTCTTAGGTTGGAGTTAACCTGTTTAATACTTGACTCCTTATTAATTTACAAATTTAGGGCAACCCCTAAGAGGCATATGGTGGAGCCCCATCGAGCCGTACGTGTTTTGCGACAGTTAATGATTGTGGGCAGTGTGTATATGACACTTTTGTTACTGTTTTGGCCGAATCGTTCTTCGGTTGGAAATAACCTGTTTCACAACTTGACTTCTTATTGATTTACGAATTTGGGGCAACCTACAAGGAAGCATGGGACGGAATCAATCGAGCCGTAGGCGTTTTGAGACAATAATTGATTGTAAATGGTGTGTATAAGACACTTTTGTTACTTCCTTGTCTGCCCCGTTTTACGGTTGGAACAAACCTATTACATACTTGACTTTTAATTATTCTACAAATTCAGGGCAACCCCTTTACGGGGGCATGGGGGCGGAGCCCCCATCGAGCCGTAGGCGAGTCTAAATAACTATACACCCGCATGTGTAACTCACTCACAAGAATCAAAATTATTGACCACTTCCAATTATGCTACAAACTGGAAATTCGGCATGTAGGTGGCTATTGTTCAGAAACCATCGGGAAAAATCTAAAATCCACCAATTTTCCATTTCAACCCCTCCAAAAAAATTAAAAGGGTAGAAATAAAAAAATTGAATATGTAAGGGTTTTCTATTTTCTCTGTAACTTTTGAACGAGAGTTCCTACCTCAAATCTGAGGGAAAATCGTTAGATGGGAATTAAATGCTCTACAAATAAGGTTATATGACATTTTACTGTATCTCACTCCCTTCACCCTTAAAAAGGGGCGTACTTCCAAAATTTCAAAACTTCTTCACAAAAATTGCGCTATTTTATTTTTTTTATTTACCATTATGGCAAATAGATATCTGAACTTTAGTACATATAATGCCCCAATAGTAACCTTTCTATTTTAGCATTCATTGGGCAATTTCAATCTAAGTTTAGCTAAAAGAAAATCGTAAAAACACGAATTCTTTAACATTTTGCCATGTAAAGTGTTTGTAATTTACTTTAATCTGGTAAATATGGTGCTACATTGATAAATATTTTTCAATTATTGTACTGTATTTTAGATGGTCTACAAGTTTGGTGCCTTGACATTTTCCCGTATCTCATCCCCTTTACCCCTAAAAGTGAACGTAATTTCAAAATATTAAAATTCGTCCACGAAAATTGCACTATTTTAATATTTTTTATTTACTATTAAGGCAAATGGATGTCTGAAATTTAGTAAATATTATGACCTCATATAGGTTTAACTATAATAGCATTCATAGGCCGATTTCAACCTAATTTTAGACCAAAAAACTCGTAAAAACACGAAATCCTTAACATTTTTAACGTATAGTGTGTTTGTAATTGACTTAAATCTGGTAAATATAGTACTATATCGATGTACGTTTTCAATTATTGTATTATATTTTAGACGGTCTACACATTTGGTCCTCACACATTTTTCCATATTACACCCCCTTCACCCTTACAAGGGGTGTACTTTCAAATTTCACATTTCTTTCACAATAATTAAGTTATTTCAATATTTTTATTCACTATTCTGGCACATGGACGTTTAAAATTTAGTACATACAATGACCTTGACTAGGTAATACTATAGTAGCAGCCATTTGCCAGTTTTAATCTAATTTCAGTCCAAAATAATTGTAAAACCACGACATTGCAGGTCGTAACTTTTGAACGAGAGGTCCTACCTAAAATCTGAGGGAACATTCATGGCGTCAGAGCGGACAAATCAGACGCTCTATATAAGTTATTCCGGTGTGATTTTGCCATATCTCACTCACTCCCTTCACCTTTAAAAGGGGTGTCCTTTTAAAATTTCTAAATTCATTTCCAAAAAATATGCTTTTTAATATTGTTTATTTACTATTATGGCAGATATGTGCCTGAACTTTAGTACATATGACCTTAACTAAATCTAACTATAGTAAAAGCCAGTGGGCAATTTCCATCAAAGTTGAGGCCTAAAAAGGTTTTAAAAAACACGAAATCCTTAACATTTTTTCATGTATAGTGTTTGTAATTTACTTTAATCTGCCAAATATACTGCAATATCAATTTGAGTTTTGACATAATTACCTTCCATTCTATTCGCTCTACAAGTTTGGTCCAATGAAACTTTGCCGTATCTCACCCCCTTCACCCTTTAAAATGGGCGTACTTTCAAAATTTTGAAATCTTTTCACAAAAGTCTTGTTGATTTAATAAGTTTTTTTTACCATACTGGCACATAGATGCTTGAAGTTCAGTACATATTGTGACCTCAACCGTTCTTTCAATAGTATCAGCTATTTTTCGATTTCATTCAAAGTTAAGTCCAAAAACATCGAAAAAACTTGAAGTTTTTTCATGTAAAGTGTTAGTAATTTACGTCAATCTGCTAAATGTACTGCAATATCGATACATGTTTTGCCAGTATTACGTTTTATTTTAGACACTCTGAAAATTTAGTCTTATGAAATTTAGCTGTACCTCACCACTTCACCCGTTTATAGGGGCGTACTTTCTAAATTGTAAAGTTCTTTCACCGAAAATGGTGCTATCCTAAAACTTTAAATTTACTATTATGGTACTTAGATGTTTGAAATTTATTACATATTATAACTTCAAATAGGTCATACTATAGTAAAAGCCATAAGTCAATTTTAATACAAGTTTAATCGTTGTCATAATTTAGTAATTATCGTATTTGTTACACCTATAGCTAGGAATCCTGCCAATAATTCTCCCTAGATTAACCTTAGGGATTTTGTTAACCTTAGGACCAAACCCTACGTTAAGGCAAAATTTGAGCTTTTATCTGTATTTTTTTATCTGTATTTTTTGACGTAAATTATTAGACGTTAATGAATTAGGGGGAACGAACTAGGGGGCATGGGGGCGGAGCCCCCATCGAGCCGTAGGCGAGTTATAACTCTACAATTTGATGATATAAAAAAGTAACGATATATGACAAATTGTCTAATGTATTAAAATCTATACATACTTGTAAAGTTTTTAGTAGTTTATTTTAATAATATTTGTAATAAATACCCCCGTCGCAGCAGACCTACGTACTCAACGAATTTCCAATAGAATTACAGATTATTTACTTTCCCCGTAAAAACACCATAAGATCGAGTATGTAGGTTTGCTGCCATTGGGTGTTGTTAGTCTTAGTTAAACAATAGTTGGTAAATGTAAACACAAAATTGTATCTAGCTCTGGCAATTTTTATTTTCCCCATAAACCCCATGGGGGTGAGTATGAAGGTTTGACGCCATATGGGTTTTGTAAGCAAGTATATGTTAAACCTTGTCTAGACAGGGGTGGTCCCGGGCTCCGGTCTACCCCTGGCGCGCACCAAAATGCAAGGGTTTTTTAGAATCGTGTTATCTTCTGCCAAATGAAGCCTAGAGCTATAAATAAGGTGTCATATTAAAGAAGAATAACGGTACTAATTTCCCTCTGTTACCCTTTTGTAGTTAGTTCATTAAAACCAATAGAAAACTTCAGTACAAAATTGAGAAAAAACAGATGATTTTAGACAGTTGTAGCTGAAATTAGAAATTGTATTTTAAAATTCTAAAAAGATAGCCGACTAGATCCTTTTTTCTACTTTAAAAAAAAGTTAACAGCCAATCTCTATCTTAAGAGGTTAGTTTTAAAACACGATCCCCATAAACCTCTGCATTTACAAAACTAAAAAAACAGATGATTTTAGACAGTTATTATTGAAATTAGAAATTTTATTTTAAAATTCTAAAATGATAGCCGACTAGATCCTTTTTTCTACTTTTAGAAAAGGTTAACAGCCAATCTCTATCTTAATCGGTTAATTCTGAAACACGATTCCCGTAAACCTCTGCAGCCATCAAACTCGCCTAGCGCTACGGCTGCGAGGCGGCATTCGGCACTGTTGTTGTTTTGGCTGGGGTAGACAGCAGCCTTAACATGATATTGGACGAATCTTTGAAATATGCCGTAAATTTATTGACAATTACTTTTTCTGAAATGTTATTTCCAATCGGTATTTAAAAATTTTAATTGACGATACATATTTTAATTTAATTCAAAGAAAAATTGAAAATTTTTAAAGTTGTACTGAATATTAATTTTTTTTATCTCACACAGTTTCAATAAGCATAAATAATTATGTAACAAGTAATTCCATAAAGGAGATAATTTTTAAACAAATTAAACCCAGTTGCTTAAAGATTAACTAAACGTACAATACCACTAAGAGCTAGCAAATTGACGAAAGTAATGTTAAGATGGAAATAATGTTACTTTCACATCGGCTGACTGTTTTATGACGATTTAAATGTTTAGTTTCTTAAAATCTATAGAGTGTGATCATATGTGAGTGAAAACCAGGCAGAATCAGGTCAAGTGGCATCAGTTGTGTACGCGTTTTAGATTGATGAAGGTATATTACAAATAAATTTTTCATTAATTATAGTAATTTATAAACTTTAAGTTGGTCCTAGATGAAGCAGTGCATGCATCTATTGTATTTAGATGTTTGTGAGATATTTAAAACGATCACTTTATCGGTGTCCTAACTTGTTGAGCATATAAAAGAAGCCTTTCATCTCTCTCTCAGCTTAAAGACCTTCATAATACTATTATTATATAAACTACTATTTGTATACTTATTATGTCAATAATGTGAAATGAAGACTCCTATACCCTTTATTGTAAGGAACGGAAATTTTTTTCTGCGTAGTTTCATTGGGTATAGTATTTATAAATATAATTCCATTTACGTTTCCATAATATTTATTTGAAAAAAGGAAAAATTAAAAAGAGTTTTTCAATTTTTAGAAGTTTTACAAAGAATGTAACATCATAGTTATAGTAGATGAAAAGGTTTATGAAATTTTTGTAGCCGAAAAAATATTCATTTTCATTTTTTTTTACTTTTTTAAAAACAAAAAATTATAGCAGTGTAAAATGGGAAGTCCGTTTCATGTTTTGAACTGAAACTATACACTTTTTTATTGTGTGAGTTGGGAAGATTATTTAATCTATTTACACACATTAGAAAATTTCATTTTATCTATCCATTGAGTTATTATTATTATTTTTTTTGCATAACTTATATTACGATTAATATGTAGCGTTATTGATTTATAGATGATGAAAAACACTGTGGAGTGACCCTTTTCTTGCTACACATGCGGTAAACTCTTCAAAGGAGAGATCACGTCAACTGACATGTCAGCCCTTGTGAACTATCCATGGAGGAGCCAGTGTAGTGTGTCTAGAATGTTACAAAACATTCTAGAGGGATGATGTACTATGTCGCCACATCCGCATTATCCATCTCCCACAGCTGCAGAAATTCTGCATTCTGACCATTTTAGTAACATTTGTTTGATATTATAGTAATATATCTAGCATTAATATGTGAACTAAAGCAGGCAACGTTGCTTATATTGAATTCGAAGCATGGGATGGACCAGGTATCGGCTCGAAATCAGGGACTAAAAGTTTGTTTTCGGCTCGATTTTTTTTGTTTTTGGCGTCTACAGAAGGAAAAAACACCAGACCTGCGTCGCCTTTAATACATGAAACATTAAGTTAAGTATGTGTGTGTCCGTGATAATAAACGGAGGTTGAAGAAGACCTCTGATTTTGTAGAAATTTGGTATAAAGGTGTAAGACAAGGTCTATTTTCATGAGTTCGTGAACTACCATGATAGGGCTATGGGAACGGGGTTTTATGGGGTTTAAAAATTGTCAAAAATGGGTTTTTGGTATTTTTGGATCTCAATTTTCAAAATTCAACAACATGAACTAAATCCATTTAAAAACGTTTAAACAAACAAATTTGTATTATGATTTTGTAGCTTGGCTTAACAGATTTTGGAGAAAAGCCAAAAATAGGTTACCCATTTTAATAGTATGGGAAATTAACAATACCATGTATCTAAATTATTTAGTCATATAACCTGGTATAATTTGATATGTGCGTTCACTAGGTAGGGTTTAACTGATATTCACTTACAACACCCATATGGAGGAAAACCTACACACTCAACGTCATGGGGCTCATGGTGAAAATTAAAAAGTGCAATATCAAAGTTGATTTGATTTTTACTTTACCTAACTATTACATTTAATAGCAACTAAATTTTTTTAACAGCATCCCATGGCAGCAAATCTACTTCCTCATTCCTAAGGTATATATGGGGAAAATATAAAATTACAAATTTCTTTTAAGTTCGCTAAGTACGCAGGGATGCTGCGACGGGGGTATCTATTTTAAAGATAATACATTATAATTGTATACGTTTTTAGGTACTGACCATACCAAACCAAATTATTTTTAAGCGTTTGCTCTTTTACTGTTTTTAGACAAAATACCTCGTCTGTACACAATGTAATTGAAAGCCTGTAGAATAAATACATTAAAAAGGTTTAGTAAAGTATATTTTTGTAACTTAAGAAAGTGAGATAAGTTTAAAGTAAATAAAACCTGCTAATATAAAAAACAGTTTATCTGCAATTTGTTCCAATCTGTATGTAAAACGGTCAAGTGAAAGTCTCAGAAAAAAATTGCCAAAAGATTGAAAAAGTATACTTTTCCTCCGTATTAAGTCTCCATGAGAAAAGCTTATTTTTCATTTATGACAAATTTAACGTGAATATTTTTGAAATAAAAGTAAAGCCTGCTAATATAGGACCGAAAACATTTGATTTGGTACAACCCCAATATACATCGGCTCTGTAGAAGTCCCAGACAAGCTGTCCAAAAGTGTCTTTTACCTTACTATTTTACATATACATATATAGTTCATATATTTATTTGATAGTATATGGGTGATTCTCTGAAGAGTGGGATTTTTCGTGTCCCAAGGAATAAAATCTTTTACTAATTAATTAAGATTAAATCAGACAGTGTATTCGACTTAAATAAATGTAAAATAAATGCATATTTGATCTCCTATTAATGAATATTTTACCATTTATCGGCAAAAAATTACTAAAACCAGTGTTTGTCATTCCTCTGGTATGTCCCTACCATGAAAATTAACAATGTTTTCTAAATTTATTACCTTTTGAGCAATTAAAAATACTATAAAATAATATAGTTTGTTTGTATGTTGTATGTAAAATATCATATTTGATTTGGCCAGATTTGATACTCTATTTAACAAATTTTTAAACAATTTACTTTTGTCCCTGGTTTTTACTCATCATTCCTCTGGCAAACTATTACTGCCAGGTATGAAAGGTGGGAAATTAATTTGACAAAGAGTATAACAGGGATATTTTGTCTAAATATTTGGCAACACTATTTCCTTAAAAGCATATGTTCAGTAGCTTTCTGAAGTTAGTGAGAGGTGGATGTGACATCTTACCTGCTGCTGTCACACTGGCTGTCATCATTCCTCTGGTACATTTTATATTTTTATTCATAAAGTAATTCTTATGAGAAGCTACAAATTAAAATTTAATAGACATAATTTATGTTAGGCATAAATATTCAACTACATAAATGTATTTTTATAGTGTCAAAAACTTAACCTATAGTTGCAAACATCATTCCTCTGGCATCATTCCCCTGGCAAAGTATCTACCAGAGGATTGATGTTAAGACCAGAGGAATGACGTTACATTTTTACTTTAGTTTGCCTTATAAAATAACTGCTCTCATAAATAATAATATTCATAAACGTATGTTTATTAGTACTTATTTACAAATTTTACTTGAATTTCTATATATTTTTATAGTAATAGCCAATTTACAGAAACCAGAGGACTGACGTCTTATGAACAGAGGAATGACATTTTTCAATCAACTCTGTGATGAAACTAAGAATAATTAATTATTGAAATAAAATAGTAAGACTGATTAAAGACTTTATGTCAAGTAAAGACTGACTAAAAAGTTATTTTTATTTATGGGATCTTTAGACTTGTTTCTTTCTGTATGAGTATGTTTTTACTACAGTATTACTTTTTGTAGTTTCATTTATATATTTTTATTGTATTAAATGTTTAATTTCATTATAAAACTGGCTTTTTCGTCCTTGATTTACATCCTTGAGATAATGCTGACTATTTTTTTGTAAAATTTTCATTCCTCTGGCAATCTGTCATTCCTCTGGCATAAGAATACTATATTTTTATGTATGAAAAGTTATAAAGTAATATATTATTAATCATAATAAGATAAATAAATAATAATTTTGTCAGTTTTAAGCTGCAAATATTTAACATAAATGTGGTATTGTTAATCTGGCTAGTTGTATCATTCCTCTGGTAATAATTTTTTTCCTTCTTTTAAAATAACTAATTGATAAATTAATATTTTATGTGTTCCTTCTGGGAAAGTAACACTTAAGTAAAGATCAACTGGAAACCACAATGAAAATCCTTTAAATAAAAAAATTTTATTTTGCCAATTATAGGGTTGAAATAGCCCACTGTTTAGAGAATCACCCATATACATTGAATATATGTATATATACATATTCAATTGTCCGTCAGTCAATGTAAGGGACTGTTGACCGTATTGTCATTTCACTCATATCTACCAAACAAAAGACCCCTGGATAAAGTCATGAAAGTAGATATTTCACTTTGTGAGTTATGATTCGTAAACAATTACTGTATTCAACAAATGAGATTATTCTACAATGTTGTTGAGCCTTAACACCGATCTATATTAAATTAAAGCTCAGTAGATCTGCTGTTTTCGCACTGGAGGGATAATCGAATTCGACATGTTTAGAAGCCAAGGTGGGAGTATTTGGCCTAAATTTAATTGAATTTTGTGTTATTTATTGGAAAAATGTAAACTGTGTAGTTTTTAACTGTTGAAAAACATTTTAGGCTCTTATGAGCGAAACTTTGTCTTAGGAAATAATTAACTGATGGTGATTGATTCGAAATAGGTCTTCACAAAGAAAAACATTTTTGACATAAATTGTGTTTCATAGATTTCAGTAAATTAATTTAAATGACATTAATTTATAAAAATTTATATATTTAATCATTTAATAAATGTTATTGTTAAATTTGTTATTATGAAACAATAAGTAGGTGTTGCACTCCCTTTTGTCAATACCGGCGTTACAAGTAAATTTCTCACTCATATGTCGGTTTGTAATATCTAGTTATTGTACTAAAGAGATATACAATTTAAACAAAATGTTGTAGTCTCTTGTCCAAATTCTATAAAGCTCAATGGCTGCCATTTTTAAAAATCATCAAATATCGCATATGGAACAATAGATGCTAGTGACAATAATAAGATGGGGAACATTATTTAACATTTAATTTATAGTGGTACAGGAGCATGGGGCAAAGTACCAATTTCACCAACATATGACTCCTATAAAATATGTGTGTGAATAAAATTAATATTACTTTATATACAATATTTATGATTTAATCTAATCGTGATATAAATAAAAACCCATTAAAATAGAAAGTCACCAACACTTGATGCACATCCCCAATTTTTTCATAGCAATAATACAATTCAATAATTTTTTTTTATCTACATACGTATTTACCTTTCTTGGTTTATTTACTAATATTACTAAGTTACTAGGCAATACTGATATATATATTTGTTTCATTAGTTAAATCAATATAAATAAAAATATTTAATAAAAAACATTCGTTCAAATATATATACATATAAAAGTCTTTACAGTTTTTGTTCATATATACATATATATATATATATATATATATATGTATAATGTATATATATATTATACTTGTATATACAAGTAGTATTGTTTTACGGCGATCAGCACAGCAGGTGTAAACACACCGGTTTGTTTATGTTTACATTCCTTCACCTCTGACCCCCACAATCAGCTGATAACTCTAATTGACCCCAATTGACCCCAATTGATCCTAATTAATAATCTATTTGTGTCTCGCTATCAGCTGATACTGATTATCACTATTATTGTAACCTCTAAGGTCAATTTTACTATTGTTTACATTTCTTATCACCACGTGGTTGCAGTTTATATCAATGCTATCTAGTAGAAAAACTAAGTACTATAATAATTATTGAAAAATCAAAAAGAAGTCGAGTTAGTTCAATGGTTAACATATATACATTATCTAAATTATTTATGATTCCCTACTTTACCACTGAGCTAACTCGACTTCTGATTGTCAGAGTAATTTAATGACTTATATTAAACTATTTTTTGCAGAATAATTTGAGAATAGAAATTGTTTATATTTCTTAGTTACATTATTATTGATTTTCACTTGTACCATATGATTAACTATTTTACCACTGAGCTAACTTGACTTCTGATTGTCAGAGTAATTTAATAACTTATATTAAACTATTTTTTCAAAACAATTTGAGAATAGAGATTGGTTATATTCCTTAGTCACATTATTATTGATTTTCACTTGCACCATTTAACTAACTTGACTTATGAATCCAATATACTAACTTATACTAAATTATTATTATTTTTTAATGATTTAAAAAAGGAAAGGTTTTATTGCAAATCACAATTTTGATTACTATTAGGTTTTAAGGATAACATTTGATCTTTAACTTTTATGATGTAAAGGGAAATTCAAAGTCTAACAGATAACTTTGAGCTGACAAACAACAAAACAAAAGTTCAACAGATAGTCTTTGACTTTTTAACCTTTTAAGTTAAAGTCCGGCGGATAACATTTGACCTAAATTGATGCAAAATATGTTTTTTAACTGCAGGATAACATTTGACCTAAATTGACGCAAATATGTTTTTTAACTGCTGGATAACATTTGACCTAAATTGACGCAAATATGTTTTTTAACTACAGGATAACATTTAACCTAAATTGACGCAAATAAGTTTTTTAACTGTTGGATAACATTTGACTTTCCTTAACGTAAATTGAATTAATCTCATGATATTTGTTTAACCTATTAACCTCAGGAAACTAGCTTACTTGCAATTGATGCAAGGATCTGGCAATGCACTTTGCAACGGCACATGTCACCTTATAACCTTTGTAAGCAAAACAACGATAATCAGTTAGTTTTTTGATAAATAAATGGTATATAAAGTGCTTAAAACTTGATGTCTTCAGAGTTCAGAACTTTCTCCTACAGTTGAATTGTTGGTAGGATCTTTCTAGTCTGCTCTCAACTATAAGGTAAGTGTTGTAGTAAAACTATTTAATCATAAAAGTGAAAAATTGCTTTAAATTTTCAGAATGGTAGATGAATTGTTTTTAATTTTACAATTTTTAAATAAACTTTAATTTTTTCTTAAAAGTAAAACATCAGAGTAATTTTCAGAGTGTTAATTTATAGTAAAACCTTTTAAACATTTTAACCTTTTTCTGAATGTTAATTTTATACATTTTAAAATTTTAAGAATTTTGTATTAAAATAACTTTAATTTTTCATGAAAAGTTTTCAATTTTATTATAAATTAGTTTAATTTTTCAAAGTTTGAACGAAATAATTTTAAAGTGTTAATTTTACAATTCTCAAAGTTTTTTCTTTAAAGTAAAATTTATTCATATTTAAATAAAAATCCAACTTTTCTCAGTTAACACTTAAAAAAATTGTTAAAACATGAATAATTTTTAAACAATTATAAATATGTTTAATTAAATTATTTGTATTTATATTCAGGTTCTTATTGGCGCAAGTTCAATCTTATTCGACCCACATCTTCCAATTGTCTGCTAGCCATCTACTTCAATCATATTTGACTTCTATCATCTACAACCGCATCTTCCAGTTGTCTGCTAGCCATCTACTTTAATCACTTTCACACTTTCTACTTAGACGCTACCACTTCTAAAAATCAGGTTAGTTAAGTTTAACATGAAATGTGTCATAGTGAAGATTTACACAATGCAATTAATTTGTTGAAGCCTACAAAGTTTTAAAATTAGTTTTTAACTTAGAGCAGTATTGCATTTAAAAAGCTAAAAACCTTCAGTTCTCAAATTATTTTTTTTAAGCGTTTAGTCTTTAAATATTTGCTTTGAATATTTTAAAAATAATTTTGAAGTCTAGAAAGTTTTCAAATTAGTTTTTAACTTAGAGTAGTATTGCATTTTTACTAAAAGGCTAAAAACCTTCAGTCTTTAAATTAATAATTAAAAAAAATAATTAAAATAATTTTTTTAAGCTTTCAGTCTTTAAATATTTGCTTTGAACTTTTTTAAAAATAATTTTGAAGTCTAGAAAGTTTTCAAATTAGTTTTTAACTTAGAGTAGTATTGCAATTTTACTAAAAGGCTAAAAACCTTCAGTCTTTAAATTAATAATTAAATAATTAATATTTTAAGCTTTCAGTCTTTAAATATTTGCTTTGATTATTTTAAAAATAATTTTTATTTATAAATATTTAATTTAAATTAATAAGTGGAGTAATTCGAAAAATTTATGTGCTTTAGAAATGGAAGAAGTTCAAGTCTTTTCCGATTGCGAGACGAAGTCTGATGCTGGACGGTCAGAAAACGGAGAAAGCTCCAAAGCTCAGAGTAAAAATGATTTTAAACTAATTCAAATCATTGAAATGCTTTTTGTGCTGGGACTTAACAGTTTTGCGTTGTGGGAAGACACTTTAATAAAATTAGGAAACCGTGAAGAGGTTCGCTCGGATCCTATTCTATTGCAACTCTATACAATTCTGAAACAGCTAACGGATGTATTTTCGCAACATATTAATGCAAACTGTGACCTAAGTCAACATAAACTACCCTGGTTTCTGGAAGATGAAAAGTCATTAAAGGAAATTCTTTCAATTATGAATCCACTACTAAAAAAGAAATCATTTAAAGAAAAGCTTTTCCAGCTAGATATTGTCAATAAATTGAATACTATTGTTCGATCTTTGCTAAATTCCAAACAGACTTCTTCAAAACCAAATGAACACAAAAAAAGAAAAAGACAATCAAGTAAGAAACTACTGAAAAAATCCAAACGTTCTGTTCCTAGCGACTCAAGCTCTTCATCATCTTCATCTTCCTCAGAAAGTTCCAGCTCCAACTCCAGCTCTGATTCTGACACAGATGATGAGTTTGGAAAATATTTTTATGGTAAAGGTAAAAAATCAACTCCTTTCATAAGTCAACAATTTCAATTATTAACTCGTGATAATTATAAAAAGAGAATTGTAACACCAGGTGAAAAGGGGACCCATTTAATTAAAATAGAAGTGACCGACACCAAAGACTTGAAAAAATGTGAAAGTGAAAAAATGTATTGGCAAAAGGTTTATAAGAAGGGATATTTTCTGTTAAACACGGACAATTCAGAAGAAGATAAAAACACTCTAGCTTTGATAGAGGGTGTTCTTGCTAATGCTTGCAAAAAAATTAAAGACATTCCTAATATTAAGAAAGATAAGTTTAAATTGGATGCAAAAATGAAGTTCAAGAAATAAACATCATTCTAAAAGTTTGTAGTGTAACTTAATATGTAATATATCATATGCAGTCAGTTGTAATGGTTTTGTAGGAAATACAATTTTTTTCATTTCATTTACAGTTCCAATTTTACACTTCAAAAGGCTTACTGAAAATGCTTATCCTCCTCACAAATCATCACAGTTAGCAGCTGGATTTGATCTTAGAAGTGCATTCAATACTCTAGTACCAAAACGAGGTAAACAATTAATTAAAACCGATTTGGCATTTATTATTCCAGAAGGTTGTTATGGTAGATTGGCTCCAAGATCAGGCTTAGCGCTTAACCATAGTATTGATGTTGGTGCTGGAGTAATCGATAGAGATTACTCTGGCAATGTCGGAATAGTTCTTTTTAATCATTCTGATTCAGACTTTGTGATTAATCGTGGAGATAGAGTATGTCAGTTCATTTGTGAAGTGATTGTTTATCCGGAGTTGAAAGAAATCAATCATGTTGTAACTAGTGAAAGAGGATCATGTGGGTTTGGATCTTCCGGATTAAAATAAAGCACATAAATTATTCTTAGATGAAATTATAGTATATTAGCTTTTGGGTATATATATATTTTCAGATGAATGAAGAATCAAAAATTCCATTTAAAAAAAGAAAGCTCCGTTTACAAGAGTTTGAAAGAATGGAAATTGATGGTGAAGATGATGGAGAAGACGATGATGGTGATTCCAACGGTGTTAATAATCAATTACTTTTGCGTAATCGTAAACTACCTCAAAATTCCGGTGAAAGAACAATAGAAGCAATAAATAATCCTCAACCATCAACTTCGGGACTGCAAAGTTTTAATGTAACACAAATGAGTGTAACTGATAGTGATAGTGATTCTAGTTCGCAATATGAAATTGTAGAGACATTAGATATGAGAAAAAAAGAAAACAGACAGAATCTTCGAAGTGATGATTTTATCGAACTTGAGAATGCTTTTAAGGGTAATCTTAAAACATATTTTTTAAGAAACAAAAATGAGAGTATTAAAGATATATGCTTATTATTAATGGGTAACAAGTTTAAGATGAACCAGTTAATTGAAAGACTTTTAACACAATATGGAGCGTTAAAATTTAACATTGTAGTTGAAACAACCTTTATTAGACCAAGTACTAATGAGACTCAAAACAGATCTTTTAAAACAAAAAATACTACTGTATTTGAGGGTTCATCTTTTGATAACATATTGAATACATTGTTTAGTAAAATTTGTGCGGAAGAATCATGCTATGAGGGTAAGGGAAGTGGATTTACATTGCTTACTATTGATGGTATTCTTTTACGTATAAACCGATACCGACCTTTAGGTGGAAGTTCATATCTACCTCTTCCAAAAAAGATTCAAAACAGACGTGCTGTGATAAACCCCCAAAATATCAATGATCCATTCTGTTTTAAGTGGAGCATTCTAGCTAAATTCATAAAAGGTCCAAACCCACAGAGAATCAATATGAGGTATTTTGTGTTACAAAATAAATTTAACTTTGATATGATTGAGTTTCCTGTTACTTTAAAACAAATTTCAAAATTTGAAAAGATTAATCCAGGTGTCAGTGTTAACGTTTCTGGGTTAGACAAAAATGATGATGTGTATCCTTTAAGAGTTAGTGCAAAAGAAGAAAAACAACACTTTGACTTGTTATTGTTGAAAAATAGTTCAGGTGTTTCTCACTACTGTTATATTAAGTCTTTTTCTGGATTAATAATGAAGCAGTTAGTTAAATCAAAAGAAAAGAAGTTGTTTTGCAAACGTTGTTTTTCTTCTTTTAGAGGTAAAGATAAACTAACTAAATTGAACAATCACAAAGTTCATTGTTGTAATAACTGTCCAGTAAAAGCGATTATGCCAGAAATCAATGAGGATGGATCACCTCCAACAATAACATTTCAAAATCATCACCACAAATTTAGATTACCTTTAGTTATGTATGCTGATTTTGAAACAATTTTAAAGAAAGAAAATACTGTCATAAGTAACACGGTTATTACTAATACTCATGAACCTATGAGCTTTTGTTGTTTTTTGGTTAAAGATCCGAGTATTCCAGAATTTGTTTCTGCAAAACTACCAAATGAACCCTTCCTTTATAGAGGAGAAAATGCTACAGAAGTTTTTATGAACTATTTAATTGATCTAGCTAATTCAATTGGTGATTTATTATCAATTAATAAACCCATGTGTACTTTATCTGAAACTGAACAGCAAAGGTTTAATAATGCTACAAAATGTGAAAATTGTGAGGAGGAATTTTCTATGCTATGTCCAAAAGTAAGAGATCATTGTCATTTGTCAGGTCATTTTCGCTCTGTACTTTGTAATTCTTGTAACTTACAAAGACAAAATCAAAGGTTTTTACCAATTGTAATTCATAATAGTTGTAATTATGATTCTCATTTTATTATTCGTCAACTAGGGTGTGATGATAAAGATATACACATTATTCCAAACAGCTCTGAAAAATATATTTCATTCTCAAAAAAGACAAAGAATGGTATTTCCTTGCGGTTTTTAGATTCTTTTAAATTTTTGAATGCTAGTCTTGACACACTATCAAGAAATTTACCCAAGGAAAAGTTTACTATTACCCAAAGATTTTATAACAATGAGGAGTTGAAATATGTAACAAAAAAGGATTTTTTCCTTATGAGTATGTTTGTTCTTGGGAAAAGCTTAGTGATGTATACTTGCCTCCTAAAGAAGCATTTTTCAATTCAATGACTGAAGAACAAATTTCTGATGAAAACTATAGATTTGCTAATAAAATATGGAAATATTTTAAGTGTAAAACACTAGGTGACTATTCGGATTTATATTTGCGTACTGATGTTCTGTTATTAAGTGATATATTTGAAAACTTTAGATTAATATGTATTGAAAACTATGAATTGGATCCTGTTTACTATTTAACACTACCAAGTCTAACATGGGATGCAATGATGAAATTCACTAAAGTTGAACTAGAATTATTTTCAGATTATGAAAAATATCTCTTTATAGAGAAAGGAATTCGAGGAGGCATTACGAGTTGTGTAACACGTCATGCTAAAGCAAATAATCCTTTATTAGGTGATCAATATAATAGCAATGAAAAAGTAAATTATCTTGCATATATTGATGCGAATAATTTGTATGGATATGCAATGTCAAAGCCAATGCCTAAAGATAATTTTAAATGGTTACATGGTAATTTAAATTCATTTGATGTTTTAAAAATTCCCGACGATTCTCCTAAAGGATACATAATGGAAGTTGACATTGCATATCCATCCTATTTACATGAAAGCCATAGAGAGCTCCCATTTATGCCAGAAAACACATTTGTACCCGGTACTAAAGAAAGAAAATTACTTACAACCTTAAATGAAAAAAAGAATTATGTTTGTCACTATGTAAATCTTAAACAAGCTGTTAGGCATGGTCTTTTGATTAAGAAGATACATAGGATTCTAGAATTTAATCAAAGCACTTGGTTAAAGAGTTACATAGATTTTAACACTCAAAAACGAAAAGAAGCCACAACAGATTTAGAGAAAGACTTCTATAAACTACTTAACAATGCGATGTTTGGTAAAAGCATTGAGAATTTGCGCAGTAGGCTAAATTTAAAGTTAGTAAGTTCAGAAAGAAAAGTAGAAAGGCTTGTATCTCAACCTACTTTTGTTAGATATATCATATACAATGAAGATCTTTGTGCCATAGAATCACAAAAACAATCAATCAAATTTAACAAACCCATATACATAGGGTTTACTGTTCTTGAACTTAGTAAAGAATTAATGTATTATTTTCACTATGATGTAATGAAAAAGTTTTACAAATCTAATATTAAACTATTGTATATTGATACGGATTCATTGTTTTATCAGATTTTTACAAATGACTTTTATGATGATATTAACACATGTGATATGAAACCTTTTTTCGATATGTCTGATTATCCTGTTAATCATAAGTGTTACAGCAGTGTTAATAAGAAAGTCTTAGGTAAATTTAAGGATGAGACTAATAGCATTCCTATATTGGAATACATCGGGCTGAGACCAAAGCTATATATTTTTTCAACTACAAATGATGACTATTTGAAACAAACAAAAAATCTAACATTTAAGAAAGCCAAAGGTGTTAAAAAAACTGTAGTTCAAAAACATATTACTTTTAATGATTATAAGGAATGCTTAAAAAATTGTATAGTATTAAAGAAGAAAAATAAAATGTTTCGATCAAAGAAACATATTGTTCAAACAGTAGAAGTTAATAAAATTGCATTGAGTGCAAATGACAATAAGAGAATTATATGTAATGATGGAATCAATACTATGCCTTATGGATATGGAGATGTTTGTAAATATTGTAAGTAACAGTGATAAAATGTAAAACCTGTAAATAAAATGTATTTCAACCATAATTTGTTTTATTTTTTCTACCTTAATATTGATCAAAAAAGATTTCATAGATTCTAAGGTATGTAATAAAATAATAACAATCAATTAATGTACAAAGTAACTTTTACTAAACATTTCAATATATTTACATGATCTTTCTTACAACACCTGATAAAGGTAAATACTGCACTAAAGCATCATGAATAATAAGACAATATGCTGATGTATTAGCAGGAATATTTTGTGAAGTTTGAATGTCTATTCGTATGTCCAAAGATCCTGTTTTAATAGTTTCACTTTGTTTTGAAAAATCAATCACAAATAATGGCATTTTTGCATGAAATGTTTCTTTATCAAGACATGGTTGATCTTCAGCTCCTGTATAGTATGAAGATTGGAATTTTAAGTAAAAATAGTACATTAAAGATTTGTTCCCATTTAAATTGTCATAGGGATAGTATTTTGAATTCAAATATAATTTAACATTTTCAAGATCGCAAAAATCAAAATGAGATGCATTTTTGTTAGATTTGTCTTTCCTATCAGTCTGCAGTCCTAAAATAACATAACGAGGTTTTTCCATCATTGAACTACTTTTTACAACCCAAGAGGTTAATTTGGAAGCCTGAAGTGTAGGATATTCATACAGTTGCCATTTTCTATATGGGATAGATAGTGGTTGATCTCTATCTGTTATTTTTAGAAGAGATAATCTTAGGTTGTCTTCAACTTTAACATAAGGCACCTTCCATATAACTTTGTCTAAAACTATTTTAAAATCTTGTAATGCAGCTGCAGATTGAAATATAACATTTTTGTCACTAGAAGATCTCAAAAGTATTAGTTCTTGTTTTACATTTAATAAAATATGATTGAAATCTTCTGCAAAACCTAAAAGTAACTTAAGTGGTACACAAAAAGAAAATGTTGTCTTCTCATCAAGTACTGAAACTGTAGTAACTTTCCAACCAGCATTTTCCATCCAGTTGATATCTCCAGGACGTGCAGTAAGTATATTTTTCATAGTAGTTGTAATACCGACATTTTTCACTCTATCAATTTCTGAGCCGCAGAGTTCATACCTTATCTCGTCAAATAAAAATGACATTGCGTTATTTACTAATTCAGTTGTAGTATCATTACTACCATCAGCGGATTTTAAAATTTTTCCTTCAATTAACAAAAAACTTTTACTAGGTAATGTATAAACATATTGTTGATGAACTGGAATTCTAATTTCATCACAGTTCTTTAGTGAGTTTGATGAATAAGGTGCATGGCTATGATATTCTAAATCACTTATTGAATCATCATATGCCACATTTTCACCTACATCTAATATTTTATTCATTTTTACTAAATAAACCTAAAGATTTTAAAAATATACAATTTCTTAATGTTAATGGTTTGATGGCTTGCTTGGTACTAGCTGTCCGTTCTTGATTAACTGTTTTATATGTTTTCACTGATCTTGATGAAGATAATCTAGAAAAATGGGTGTTAAATACTAAACCCATTGCTAATTTCTCTTTTTCTGCCTAATATGCACACGTATATTTATGTTTTCTTTACGAAAATTAACAGGCTCACCCTTTTGATACACAAATTTTATATTGAATTCTGATAAATTATTTTGTTTAAAAATAGGAAGGTATATTAATGATTTTGGTATTTCTACTATTTTAAAACCGGGTGCTACTAAAGGATAAAACTCGTGTAAAACGTGACCTTCAGTTCCGTCTCTGTATGATCCTCTCACAATATTACATGTGATTCGTATGATATCAACTTTATTAATGACCACTTGACCACCCGATATATGGCATTTATTTTCATCTAGTACGGTTTTTTTCTGTAAATCCTAATAGTGGTCCAATATTTGAGGGTTTTGAAAAATCTATTTTTTCAGAACACCAGATTTCACTTTTAAGAGTATTGTTGTTTGCTATCAAATTAAAAGTTATTGTAGGATATTTTTCTTTAATTTGTTTTTTAATATATTCATTGATATCACTTATTTCATAAGATCCTGTTGGTAGAGATATTTTTTTATTGTTCCCAATATATAAATTATTATTCACATTTTCCTCAATATTTGGAATTGAATTATACGTCATTAAATCAAGAAATCCCATTTCCCATTCTTCTGATGAAGATAAATCCAATGGGGGAAACAATGAACATTTTAAATCAGATGTGTTCCCTGTTATACAAATCATTTTCTAATAAATAAAAAATCCAAGCACAAATGACCACAGTTAACAGAATTGCCTTTTTGTTTAGGGAAATAATTATAATGAACTGACACGGTATGGTAACCACTGTTAAAATACTTCTGCAGTTCAATTGGTGGTTTTAAATTCCTAAAACTGTCAAAATATTTTACATGAAAGCCTTCTTTGTAATAACACACCCAGTGAGTACCGTTGCCTTTTATACCATCTAAATTTACAATTCCTGACTCATTTTCATATATTTTTTCTGGTAATGAATCTCTCATAAACACACCTCTAAAGAATGGTAACTTTAAAAGATTAGCATTTCTTATAATATCAAAACTACTTAATGGTTTATTTGGAAGGTTTTGTATTATTTCTGATTAGTACATTGTTTTTTTTTTATTTCCTGAACCAGTATATGGTTTTAGATATAATCCTTTTCCCTTTTGATTCTTCTTTTTACATTTACAATTAACAGTATTTTTTTTCTTTGAAACTTGTTTTCTTTTTTTCAATGATTTATTATTTTTCAAATTTCTTTTTTTTCCACTGCCTAATTTTCCTTTCATTTTCATAATGTTTGTGATTGCCCAAGCAGCAGCTTTTTCACCTAAACTTGAATCTAAAGCTTTGGTCCTCTCCCAAGCTCTTTCAGCAAGTACTTTATCAGCCAATGATCGGTTCGTACTATCACTAAATTTAGAATAAGCTATATCATGTTCTTTACATGCAGCATCTAGTTTATTAATTCCTGGATCTCCACGAGCTAATCTTTTCTTCAAGTTTGTCCCGGGTCCACAATATTGATAACCATGCAGGTGCAGCTCCACAGGTAAAATATCGATTGCACGATTCAAAAGAGAACTAGCTGAATTACTAATAGTTCTTAATAGTCCGTAGCCACGAACTGAACTAACACTGCGTGAATTCATTTCTATTATTTATTACTAACGGAGGTATGTTCTTTTCCCTGTAAATTATCTTTAACTGCCACACTATGATCTTTATCCCGTGGTTCTTCTCTAACTGAAAAAAGTTCACCCCAATCAAGGCTATAACTTTGACTTACTAAATCTTTCCACTCTTTCTTTGGTTTTTTCTTTTTCTTCTTATGCAATTGATTATAAATTGCATAGGTTATTTCCGCAATTGTCTCAGAAAAATAAATAAAATTAACAGAGTCATATGTATGTTTTGGTTTTGATAAATGTTTTATAATTCCCCCATTAGCATCATATTCATTTTTCTCATTTTTCATCAAAGATTTGTCTTCAATTTTTTTAATTATTTAATTATTTAATTCAAATTTCCTATCAACTAATTCTGATAAATTTTTAATGGATTTTTTTAAAGTTTGTAAATTGACACAATCATCTTTTTCACTAGCATCCGCAACATGACATAACTTTTTATGCTCAATACTAAAATTTCCCTCAGGAGTGAGTTCAAATCCCACACCTTTTGGTCCTCTTATAGCTTGAGCTACTTGTATATTTAAATGACGACCAAATTTGTCTACACTCATGATGTGTGCGTTCAATGCAAGGTTAAAACATGAAATGGGTAATAATAACAAGGCTAATGTGATATAATTTTATTAGTTTTTCAGATCGTTAATCTGGTGTGATAATACAGGTTTTAATTCATTCAGCTCCTCCATCATAGAATTAATTTCATCTGCATGTGCTGTATTTCCAGCCTGTTGAGATGCCAAGAGCATCCTTAACCTATCCACAAGTTCATTAGGATCATCATAATATATATATTGTGGTTTAGCTTTTGTGAGAAGTATCCCACTTCCACTAGCACCTCTGTTTATTAAAGAATCTGAATATGTCACCATATCTTGTTGTGGTTGTAAATCGGCATTTGCATTTTTATTAATTATGTGGGAAATTATAGATTTGTATTTGTTTCCTCTATTTGATTTTATCCTTCCAGTACTGGAATGATTTATTTTATGTGCATTTGTTCTCATCAAAATTTGAGCATACACATCTAGATCTTCTTGGCTATATATGTATTCATTTGGTATATTCATAAATATTAACTCATATAACCCAGGTGTACCTTGATATAACACTCCATCAATAACTATATCATTACCAACTACATCTATTGGTTTATTTCCTATCATCCAGGTATTACCTTCTATACGAACCCCATAGTTATGATCAATGGTTTTACCACCTTGTATCAATCTTAAAAAGTAATCTCGAGCAATTTTACCTTTAAAATGATTTTCAATGAAATCCTTAGCTAGTTTTTTCCCTTGAGGTGTTTTTACTAGTTCTTCTCCAGTCACAATACTTTCATAAACTTCTTCATTTTGAAGAGGTTGTGTTTGAACAACACTTGGCTCTGTTACCATCGCATTTTCATTACCAACATATGATTCAGAAATGTCCATATTTGAATAATGACTTGCTAACCGTTTAGGAATAGGTTGATTTTCATTATATTCTTCATATTCATTATCACTGTTATTATCAGTTGGTAATGGATGATTGATCCAATGTTTCCTCTTTACACCTTGAACAGGGTTTGGATTATATCTTTTAGCTGGTGTTTGATCTTCATAATTCAATATTCTTCTTTTCAGTGACTGCTGTACTGTTGGCAGTAATTGCTGTTGTTGTTCATCTTGTCTCCATTGTTGTAGATGTTCACCTTCTTCAACCAATATTTTTAACGGATCAGAAATTGGTTTGAGCTTATTTTCCCACAGTTCTTCGCTTTCTAATATATCTCGTTTAAGAGTCTGGTGTTTTTGTTTAATATTTTTCCTTAATTGTGTAATTTCTTTAATATTATCTTCTTTTGTTTTATTATCTGGTAAGGAATCATTAGAGATGTATTCCATCTTTACCTTATCGTGTGTCAAATTGTAATGACAAGAATTTAATTAAAAATAACTGTTATAAATTCCCCCACCCTTTATTCTGTGATTAAAATTTTACAAATGTATCAAAACCTGATCGATATCGTCCTCTATTTAAATCACTTTCTTTATCAATAACAACAAACTTATTAGATCCATTATTCCAAACTGTAAAGCATAACTTTTGAAATTGATCAAAACTCATATCAGGAGTTACATGATCATGAAAAATGTGGCGTAGGTTACGTTCATCTTGCTTAAAAGCTATTATAAAGTTCGCATTGTCACGTACTAACTGTTTAGGAATAAAACTATACGTTTGACAAATATAAAACGTATCAATAATTGAGTGTCTGCCCATTGAAAAGTAATTTTTTATATTTTCCTGTTTACCACAAGCAACATCATCAAAAATCATAATAGAATAAGGTTTTACTTCACTCGGATGATGGACTTCTTTATTATCATTATATGAATAATATCCTATTCCCTTAATGTTCTTAAGGACACACTGTAAAAATTCATACTTGGGTTGATACAGAGATTTTGAAAATACATATACATTTTCAAAATGTAAACCTTGTGGAGAAAATATTAAGTTTAAAACTAGGTTAGTTTTACTACAATTTGAAGGTCCACAAACTATGCATCTTAGAGCATTCGGTAACAGACTACCATGACGATTTCCATATTTTTTATCTTTCTTTTTCACTATCATATCTAAATTTCTAATAACTATTTTACTCTTTTGTTGTATGAACTTCATTTTATTAAATCACTTTTCTTAACCCAACTATCATGAGATTTATCAAATCCTAACCAACGAATCAAAACCTTATCACCCTTTTTTCTAACAATCTTTTCAATCAAATAAGTGTCTTTAAAATTGGTTTTACTTAGTTCTTGCTCATAAAAACCACCTTTTATGATTTCACCTTTATCATCTTTTAATATATACGTGATCGGACTGGTATATTGTACTTTCCATACAGTAAAAATCTCATTACTCCAACGAGTCCAGTATCCTTTAGAAAATTCTGTCTGTTTTCTACTAATTCTTACGGGGTCATTAACATTAAATTTTTGTTTTATTTTTAATTGTTTGTGAGATTTAATAATTTTAAGTAAAACGTCTTTCTCATTATGTTTTGTAACTTCACTAGGTCTTACACCGATTGTTCGATGCACCGTATTATTATAAGTGGAAATTAATTATGTTAATATATTTATCCATTTGTAACTTCCCTGTTCACTAAATAGTTTTCACATTTTATTTTTGATCGTACGATTAAACCTTTCAACGATTGATGCTTTCTTATCAGAGAATGTATGATAATGATTTATATTATACTTTTTTAATAACAATATTACATGTGAATTAAAGAATTCAGTTCCTTGATCAGTTTGGAAATTTTTCATTGGATATTTTTGTAATATAGGTTCAAGTATTTTTACCATTTCACTTCCAGTTTTAGTTTTCATTGGTTTAGCTATACCAAATTTACTGAAACAATTAATAATTGTTAATATATATTTATATCCACAGTTTAGTCTTGAAAATCGTGACATATCCACTAAATCAGCCTGATATAAATCATTTAAACCTTTCAACTCAACAAAACGTGTGGGAAAATTTTTACGGGATTGTTTATGTAACTCATTTGCTATACCAGACCTAATATTCACTGATGCCATCTTAAAATCTAATAGGATAATGGTAAATAAATAAAGCTTACAAAATTGATAAACACAGGTTCTTTATTACACATTTAGTCATTAAAAAACTCACAGTGAGGAGAGGCTTTTCTATGCTCACTTTCTGGCCTATCTTCATATTTCCATTGGTCCAAGACAAGGCCGCAGCTAATACACGCAGTCGCATCTCCAGTTCCGGTGTAGTAAAGTCCAGTTTCAACCATGTCTTCAATATTAGGATATGCTTTTGGCCACATTAAAAATGTCTTTTTCATAAATTTCTCTATGTTATTTACAGACTTTTTGTTTTTACAATAACTGTTAAAATCTTCTTTTATAAATTAACTCATTTTACAGTCAGGATTGCAAATTTTATGTACAAAATTCAAATGTCGGATTGTTAATCCTTCTGTATCTGATTGCCAACCACATCCACAACATATAACTTGTTCAAAGCATTTCGTTCTATAAAATCCAGACTTTAAAAGATCTTCATTTGTAACATTAAAAAAATTTGATTCATTACTACCCACTGTGAGCCACGATGAGGACGATGATGATGATGACGAGGATGATGGTGATAACTGTGGTGAATACATTATTGTTGAACACTCAACCACTCAGGCTACACTGTTACTAAATTAACTATTCGCAATTCTTCATAAATTTATCAGTATACTTTACACTTTGAACTCTATTATATAATTCGTTTATACAATGAAGACAATGCTTTCTTTTTAAATTTGGTTCATCAACGCTAACTCTATGGAATTCTCTATAGTGTTCAGAACATTTCATATTTAATAATATGGCCATATCATTTTTGAGTTTTTCAGGAAGTTTATCATAAATAAGTTCAACATCTTCAACATGGTTTACCATAAACTGTTTCGGTAGGTGTTTAACCAAATCCGAGCTCATATTACTATAACCCTTTTCATGACATTCTTTAATAGCTATATCTACCATCTCCAGCCTTTGTTGAACAAGTTTTTCATTTTTGATCCATTTTAGCAAAACGTGTACATTAATATAAGCACATTGTAGAGGGTTATGGTTGAAATTGCATGGCTTTATGTGCGGTTGTTCTTGGAAAAACAGATTTTTTAAATCCTGTAAATTTGGGCATCCTAGTTCTTCAAAATTAATAACAGTTACTTTCATACTTGATAATAAATTAGAAATAAACTTTTGTTTTTCTCTTCCTTTCACATACACCTTTCCTTCTATTTTGACATTGTTAAATACGTCTTTCAATTCATCATATTCTCTAAAACCTGAACCCCAAAATGCGCCATTGTTATATTTTTCTTGCCATAATATCTGTTTTTGTAGTGAATCATATGAAGGTTGAAAAAGATGGAGATCATAAGATTTTAAATCAACGGAAGTGAGCACTAATTCTTTTAAAATAAATCCATTATTTACACTTCTAAAACCTTGCAAGTCCATAAAATACTCCATGACTGCAGGTGTTTAACTGATTGAATTCTTATATTGCTGTATCACCATTACTTTTAAAAGCTCAAATATTTATCAGTGAACTTTATACTCTTAGCTAAGCAAATAAAAAATTAAAAAGATGGGTACTGATAATTAAATCTCTTATAGAATTCTTCGTCAATATCATTAATTGATTTTTTAAATTCAGTCCATCTATCCACATCCATAGTTACACTATCTTTTCCATCTGGTGATTGACAGGTTATAACTACCATTGTATTTAATTGACTATCTCTAAATTCAACTTTCATATTATGTGTTATAATAAATTCTTTATGAAATTCCAATTTACAATAATTAGTTGATCCGCACAGTTACACACTCAAATACACAATGACTAAAAAATTATCTTTAGAATACCAATTTATACTTAACTAATCATTTAACAATTCTCTCAGAACATGAGCGTTTTCCTCTTTTTCACTGTTTGTCACTTTAGAATCCTGTGCAGGACCGCGGATATCTGCTGATGGTGCATATACAGTCTGTGCCTTGTACCATTTCGAATCGTTTGGTGTCCAACTAGTTGAACTTACAAAACCGCTCTGGAGAGGACGTCTTTCACCACTGTGACGATCATAATATGTTTCAAATGATCTGGAAAAATCTAAGTAAAGGTTTCTCCTGGCATTATTTGATTGCTGTTGAGACCCTGAAGCCTGCTGAGGTTGATCTTGATTTTGACGAGACATTATCAGAAAGAATAACAGCAAACAAGTAAACACAGTGCAGACTGGAAAGCTAATAAGAAATATTGACCTTTGAGGTTATGATAACAAATAATGTAAACAAGAACCGTCATATCAAACTGCAACGACGTGGTGATAAGAAATGTAAACAATAGTAAAATTGACCTTAGAGGTTACAATAACAGTGATAATCAGTATCAGCTGATAGCGAGACACAAATAGATTATTAATTAGGATCAATTGGGGTCAATTGGGGTCAATTAGAGTTATCAGCTGATTGTGGGGGCCAGAGGTGAAGGAATGTAAACATAAACAAACCGGTGTGTTTACACCTGCTGTGCTGATCGCCGTAAAACAATACTACTTATACATTAGATAGTGATATATAAATTAGTTAGGAGCCTAAGTTAGGATACTTTTGATTTCTTACAATCAATTAGCTTTTGTAATGTACAATAAATACGGTCTGAGTTTTTTATGATTAAAACAATTACTGTTTGTTATTTGTTAATATAGTAACAGAATCAGAAAGCCATCTTATATCTCACAGAGAACTATGACGACCAAAATTGTTTCCATTCTTATGTCCTATCCTCATTGACTGTCTAAAATTATTTATTTAATATATTTTTTCATAATGTTTTTGTTTTTATTCCATGCCTTCCGTTCTTTTTACACTTTAAAACTGTAACAACTGTCATGTTTTTTCAAGGTCAATGATTTTTCCTGTTATTCAGTGATTTTGGTTTTTAATTATATAAAGATTTAAAACGTATAATGCTTAGTTACATGTTTCTATTCCTTGGTCCTTCGGGCTAAACTCAAAATGAATATTTAATATCAAACCCTCTGCAACATCTAACATTTGGTTGACTTCTCGTCGAATCTAAATTCAAGTGACATAGATTTTACCTTTCATCTACTTTCTTGAAACGTTAAAATACCTTTCTATTTTCTCGCGTTATTTTCTGTTTGTTTAGTTCTAAACTTCTTGGCTCAACCAAGAGGAAATGAGTTTCGTTTTGAAAATTACTAAAAATTAACAGACATAATTAAAAAACCGTTTTGAATTTATAAAAACAACAATAGGACCTTTAAATAACTAAGCTTAACCATTAACACGGAAGAGAAAAAACTTTCAAATTATCTATCTGAATTTCAAAACAAGATAGAGGACTTTAAGAGTTAACTTTCAACGGCTTGTCCACTAAGGTGAGGAAAATTTAGACTCTTTAATTCAAGACTAAGACTATATTAATGATCCGTATGTTAAAAAAAACATAGCATTGAATCATTTACTGTATAACTGTTGATGGTAAAACACTCCCTTTAATGTCAATACTGACGTCTCGACTCCATCATTAATGGGTGCACAGGTTCGATTGCCTAAAATAAATTTTTTAAATAAGATTTAATAAGTTTTTCAATAAGATTCAAAAGTTTTCAGGAGACTTGTCAATTTGGTAATCTTTTATGAATTTATACGATGCCACCATTCAACATGCATGAAGTTAGAAAATTCGTTAACGTAATAAATGAGAATAGCTTACTAAAGCGTTGTCAGCTTTAGGTCATAATGTTAATTATTCCAATTTATTGCTTGTAGTGGCGCTACTTCGAAAAATGGATATCGGTTTGTGACACAAACTTAAAACGTTTAGTAACAATAATGTCTTAGTAACAAAAACATACTTTGCCAACATATCAGCCAATAATCGAATTTATAACGAACGAATCCATCAATTTGGAAAATTCGCTGTATTCCCAATCTACATGTGTTGCAGACCCTCAAAGAACAAGCAGTCAATCAAACTAGCTACCATTTAAGTAATTTTTCTAAGACAACCCGTTCATTACTGCTCGAAACTGAAAGAAAACACAAACTACTTAGCCTTAAAATTAAGAAACAAATAAGATTTTCATGTTTTACTTGTAATCAGTCTAATTACACCATCTATTCTTGTACTTCATTACAATCTTTCACACCAACTGAACGGTTTTAAACCATAAAGAGATATCAAAAATGTTTTTAATGTCTTGGTGCTTGCTCATAATTCTAAAACATTGAAATCACTTTCACCTTGTAAGAAATTTAATAAATGGCACCACACTCTGTTCAATTTTGATAATATCAAATCTGATCAAACTGTCAATCAATCTGCTTTCAATTCATCAAATCCGTCACCAGTCGTCACACGGCTGTATAGCTGATTTTATTTATTTATCAATTAATTATGCCTAATTTAAGATATTATTATTTAAGGCTCCGGTCTACCCGAGCCTGAATGCCGCCTCGCGGCCGCGGCCGTAGCGCTTGGCGAGTTTTATGGATGCAGGGGTTTACGGGAATCGTGTTTTAAAAATAACTAATTAAGATAGAGATTGGATCTTAATTTTTTATAAAATTACAAAGACGTATCTTGTCTTCTATGTTTTTAGAATTTTTTTATAAAATTTCTAATTTCAGTTATAACTGTTTAAAATCATCTGTTTTTCTCTAGTGGCAAGTTTTATAGATGGAGAGGTTTACGGGGATCGTGTTTTCAAACTGACCAATTAAGATAGAGATTGGCTCTTAACTTTTTCTAAAAATAGAAAAAATGATCTCGCCGGCTACCTTTTTAGAATTATCAAATAAAATCTAATTTTAGCTATAACTGACTAAAATCATCTGTTTTTCTCGATGCAAATGCAAGGGTTTTTTTAGAATCCTGTTTTCTTCTGCTAAATACGGCCTAGAGCTATAACTAAGGTGTCATATTAAATAAGAATAAAGGTGCTAAATTCCCTTAGTTACACTTTGGTAATTTCACTTTGGTAGTTTCATCAAAACTAATGGAAACTTCAGTTAAAAATCGAGAAAACAGATGATTTTACACAGTTATAGCTGAAATTAAAAATTTTATTTTAAAATTCTAAAAAGATAGCCGACGAGATCCTTTTTTATACTTTTATAAAAAGTTAAGAGTCAATCTCTATCTCAATTGGTCAATTTTAAAACACAATCCCTGTAAACCCCTGCAGTCATCAAACTCGCCTAGCGCTACGGCCGCGAGGCGGCATTCGGCATTGTTGTTCCTGCTGAGGTAGATCGGAGCCTTAACAGGGACAAGGTAAAGTAAAGTATTGACATTGTTCAAACATGACGTTGAAAGACGTCTGACAATGGGTTATGTCAAAGTCTAAAACCAACAATGACAATTCTAGGAGCAAAATTAAAGATATCCTGGGTGAATATATTTTTATAGTAAATGAGGATAGCGATATTTTTAACTGTGGGAACTGAGAAAGAACTCCTTACCGGTCGTTGAAGGAAAAAATTACTGAAAGTTATTAAAGCAGTATTCATTGGGAAGTCTGTCAGACGCAACGACACGGAATATCGGAATAGAAATCAAGCTGGAAATATAAATAGTGAACCCAGTGGAAGTGTACCGTAATATTTTTTAAACTGAATATCGTATCTTCAAGAACTCAGAAATACGAATGGAACAAAGTTAATTATAGGCAAAAACGTGAAAATGAAGCAAGAAATTATAGTTACTGCCTTAATTAAAAGCCAAACTCACAGAACTGCAGTAACTAATTGCAGTCCAATTGGGTTAAGGCTTATGCCTAGTGTTATTTATGACACAAGGGAGGTAACTGACATTTTTCTACAACCAGACAAAAGAATGCGATGGCTATTCTTATCACGTTACTATACAGAATCGTTTCATCCACCTTTAGTGAACCTACCTTAACCGCCTATACAGTCTCTAGTTATTGTAGTTTATTACGCAAATATCGCATGTTAATGGTAAACATATTCAAAGTATACTTCTGTTTCTCAACGCTAAGAAAATGTTTAGATATACATGAAATATTAGGATTAAGGTTATTTTCACTTCCTGAGAGTTTTTTGGTACACAATTATCACTCCTACCGGTTACCTGTTCTCTACGAGGATGGTACTTGATAATGATGCAATCTGTGGCAATGTTTTGATGCATCAGCTCTTCACCCAATCCTCAAAGAGCAACAACTAAGGCCTTGTAAGTATTATACCTACTAATCTCTAACTGTTAACAGTGGAAGGTGGTTTCGAGTGTTAAGCTATGCTTAATATGAAAAACTAATGGTAGGTTCACTAAAGGTGGATATCACTATGTATATTTATAATTAATTAATTTTAATTTTTACTATGTATATAGCCAACAAGAAAAAATATCATTGTACTAATTAAAATAGCTACTTACACTGTGTGGAATTTTATCTTGTTAAGTTTTGGTATGTTGATGCACTTACACTAAGTTATAAAACTTTTTATTGAGAATCAGTCGTATTGAAAAGATGCAGCTTAGTACAATAACTATTGTATTAAAGCAATGAACCGCCATTTTTAATACTATTGAATATTTAAGTTGTTGTAAAATTCAGTTGAATACTTTGCCGCTCAAACACAAGGCCTATAGAACCTACTATGGAAATTAAAACAGTAATTCTTCTAAAAATGCTACATCTACAAATATAAATGAACAATTATATTTTTAATCGATTAAAATATTATATTTGAGAAAAGGATTGATTTAATGTTTAAAAACAATTAGTTGTCATGACTTTAGTCTTATGAATATGCAAAAAAAAAAACACAAAACACACAAAAAAACAATAATATAAATAGCATATAGATTAATTTTATTTTGTATTGAATATTATTCAATTACTTAGGAACATTGAGTAGTTTACTAATATTAACTCATTATATTTTGAAATAAAGAAACATTTAATTTCAAACAATGTTCAAACAATTTAACGAAACAAATATCTTTAATTGATGAAATAGGCCTACTATATTATGAGTTAAATAATTTAGACTGTAAAAACAAAAGTAATTAAAGCAAGAGTGCAAAACCGGAAGCTCTTAAAGCACGGCCCCACTGAGCTACATTTGCATTGTTTTTGTGCATTTGCAGACCGGAAATACAATAAATTTGTGTTATTGAAGTTTAAGTTAATGGATTTGGATACGTTTATATTTCTACAATAATTTGTAATTTTTTTAAATATATTTGTCTATATTAAATATTAATCTATGTTAGTTTATTTATTTTATTATTATTATTTTTTTAATTGTATGT
This sequence comes from Neoaliturus tenellus, assembly GCA_030545055.2. NCBI lineage: Eukaryota > Metazoa > Arthropoda > Insecta > Hemiptera > Cicadellidae > Neoaliturus > Neoaliturus tenellus. The sequence goes on from CM061533.1 coordinate 97,868,490, forward strand.
TAAAATTCAAGTTCAAATTTTTTATTTGTGTGGCTTCAAAACAACACAGAAAATAATTTTAATTACATAAAAGCAATAATAAAGATATATTAATTTTACGAGCAAGAATAAGAATAAGTTATAAAATAAATCAAAGCAAAGCAATAGTCACAATAGGCCATATACCTGGATAAAAACTTAAAAATATGAATAATAATTAAATCTACAAATACATAAAAAAGAGGATAGTGATCATGCAAATAAATAGAATAAAAATAACTAGAATAATTTCAAACTTAGACCGTATAAATTAATGAATTATTTTATTTAATAATACATAAAATTAATACTCATGCTCATGTAATATTACAAGGAATTTATTTTTAAGCATCTTAAGTGTATTATAGATTAAATCTAAATCAGAGTTTGCAGCAAGACAATTCAACGTCTACGTTATTCATTGGAGAAAAATAGCCCAGAGTGGTTCTAGAAAATGTTGGAGAGAACAGGCAAAAGCTTCGCAAGCCAGGTCGAGCAGCAGAAAAACTGAGCTGAGACAATAGACCTCCATCATCGACCACTCCGCCAACCATTTTATGTAAAAAAAAAAAAAAACAAACATATTATTAAGCTTTTTACTACTGGCTATACTAGGGACTTGAATAGATTAATTAGTTCAGACTATCAAATTAAATCTGTTTAAAAATTTAAAGTCTTAAAATGAAGAAATATTGAGATATTTTTTTTGAAAACTTTGAAACATTTCAAGAGTAGATATTTTGCTTGAAGATACCAAATGATCGCCCAAAATTGTTGGATCTTAAAAAAAGAAAAAAATGAAAGAAATAAAAATAAAATAAAAGTAACTTGAGAGAGTCTGGATTTTGCAAATAAACACGTTATCTTTCACTAAAACCAATATTATTTTCGCTTTTTTAACACTTACCTTTGCATAAAACTAAATATTCATCTTCTAATTAAAGAGTAGAAATTGGAGGAGAAATCAGTGTTGCAAAGCAAAAGCAATGGTTTGGAAAGAGACAATAATAGATCATAAACCGGAGATATACTGGATGACCAGTCCAACTAGGTCAACAATATTGGGGACTTGGTAAACTCAAGTTCCTGACCAAACTATAAACTGTTCTGAAGATAGATGTCATATATGAAAGAAAGGTAGATATAAGATACTTGGTCGTATTGTAGACAGAAATAAATTTAATTTCATTCTAGAGGTATAATGTAATATACTTTACTCTACAAAAACATTTACAAAATATTCAAACAATTTACTACACAATAATAATTTACTTTAGGATTTGTTACCTCTTTATAAATTTTTCTTATAATATGAAGTAATTAGATTAGAAAGACAGAATAGTAAAACATTGTTTTATTTAATTAAATTTTTTTATTCCTACTCAAAAAGGCATCACATACACAATAGACAATCATATACCACTTTTACCGGCAAAAATTATTCTATCACTAACAATAAATATAACAACAATGGATAAACTATTAAATAAAAAAAAAATATATTAACATGATTTAAATGTGGTCTATCCACATGCTTCTTGCAAAAAATTCCTACATTATTTCTGCTGTTGCTAAATAAATTGTTAGTATTCGTTTATTATGTTTAATTATTTATTTCATAATTTTCTAAATAATTTAATGATTACAGAATTTATAAAAATAATTAATAATTTAGTAAAGATATTCTATCTTATTTTTCAATCCAAATGAGGGAATATAAAAGAAAAAAAAAACTTTCGAACAATGAGCGTTATACGTCAAACTAACAATAAACATGTTTTGCTGAAATTTATCTTGGCTACACTTGTTCTTGTAGGTGCAGCAGTTCTCATATAAAAATGTTCACTATAAAAATTTTGGTAATAGAAGAATGTATGCAATCTAAGAATTATTGAGGGATTAACATTTTTTAAGATAATAATTTCAGATATTTATTTTTTGACTGTTTCGACTAAAGTGACCGTTTGTGTAGTGTATGCCCTCTCTTCAACCTTCAAAATATTCATAAAAGAAAATGAACTGTATTAAACCATTCCGAAAATAAATATCAATCTTCTTAATATATTTGCTTACCAAGTATATAACAAATAGTGTGGGAATAAAAAATGTGTGAAATATTTCTTTTGGCACAAAACTTAACGTAAAATATTCTTAAAAAGGAAACAAAAGAAAAATTTTCATAAATAAAACATTGTTGTTTTATATTTCTAAAATATACAAGAGATGACTAAATAATAATATCTTCCTCCATAAGACATCATTAAGTTTTTATCAAATAGAAATCAATCTCGCTGCAAACTGAATTTCCTCTTTCATCTTGTGCATCGATCTTCATAATTGCTTTGCAATTTAAATTCAATCATGAAGATTTATTTCGCTACAAAGTGAATTTCCTAGTAAGGGAAACCTTATTTACTGAATTAGGTTAACCCTGAATTACTTAATTGAGCTCTGAACTATTGGTAAAGCTTTTTCGGTTATTTATTGAATCCGGATTTTTCATATTGATTTTATTTAAGAATCAAGATATTTTTCACTTTCATCAGCTTCAAATCATTGTTTTCGTCTCATACACTAAAAAATATTGGATAGAAAAATAAAATAAAATAAAATATTATTATCTATACAAATACAGTATGACATTGAGCTTCAATTGCACGATAAATTATAACAAATTAGAGGGTAATCCGCAAATTCTTATTTTGGGAAAAAATGGCCACCATTTTTAAACGGACGACAAAAACCAAATTTTTCTTTTACCAAATGGTTTATATTAAATTTACCTTTCAGATGATGTATCACTCGACTTATCCTTAAATATGAAAATAATTTAAAATCCTCTCTCCTTAAAAACACTCCTTTTAAACACTCTCCTTTTGCTATAAAATTCTCTTTTGGGACGATTGAGTTATTTCAAAACAAATTTATCAGATTTTTGGGTTGGTTAGGATTATTTTAAGTTGTACCAAAGGCTCCAGCTCATTTTTTTTGTACACCATACATTGTGTACAGGTGGCCATCCTCGCCCTCTATATAAGATAGGATAGATATGAAACATTTCTCTTAGATATGAAAATGAACTAATAGTGTTTTTAGCTTCAGGGGACTGCAAAATTAAAAGTCACACTGTCCCGGGCTTATGTCTTCCCATTCCCATATTCCCTATATCAAAATTTACATATAGTTAACATAAATTGAATGCAGAAATCTACACATATTAGAACATGTGTTTGGAAGAGAAATTTTTTCAAGTTATTTTACCTATACTATCGATGCCAAATTGTAAACTGTCTCAGTTTGAAGTTTTAGTATTAACGATAAAGATTGATTGCTCAGCTAGGTGTAAGTTAATTGGCATTTTGATTGCATTTTTATTCTAAGTAATGTATTAAATTACCATGGATCAAGATTTAATCATCAGGTACTCTTAGAAATGCAGCTCACCTTGCTGCACAGGCCCTCTTGTTTATATTATTTTATTATTATTGGTAAGATTTTATTTTTGATCCTGGTGGTCCGTCTTCCACAATACGCAAAGCATCGTGATGTTAGAAATAGTACAATAAGCACCTTTGACTCCAAACATATATTCTTTATATACTTGATGGTCCTTTAGTTTGAAATATTGTAGGGTGTCCTTCGTATTTCAACGAGTATCGGACGAGGCCGATAGTGTCGACATGGTTTGTTGTTTGCAGCTGAAATGCGCTTAATGAGCCTTCACGAAACACACTGCATGATTTAATTAAAGTAAATTTTACAGAAATCACATTCCAATGATTTCATGTTTGTGGTATTATTTATGATTTATACTTACATATAAACCCTATATTTGTTAATTTAAACTTCTTATGTTATGAGGTAATTACATGTTTTTAACAGCATTTAAAACAACATTTTGGTTGATTTCCATAAAGTTATTTAGAAAATAAACATTACTACATTTGTGTTATATCCATTCGTTTTCAATCCCTCCAAAATTCAAACGGTAAAGATTTGATGAGAATTACAATAGAATGACGAAATCGACTAATGTCAAGGGCAGTTATTCAGATTATTAGTAACATTTTTGCACTAGCAATGAAAGATAGGCTACTGTTTACACTGTGGATCTATTCGGTCTAAGCACATGTTGTTGATTCATGAAAATCTGAGCAACTTATAACAAAAGCCATCTAGTAATCACATGGCCTTGACAGTATTGTCAACAACAATTTCATCAAATTCCATACGGTTATTTAGAAAATAAACATTACTACTTGTGTGTTATATCTATTCGTTTTCAATCCCTTCAAGTTTCGAACCAGTTTGTTAATTAAGGTTTGATGAGAAATACAATTGAATGACTTACTTAAATCGACTAGTGTCAAGGACAGCGATTCAGATTATTAGAAACTGTTTGCACTAGAACTGAAAGCTACGCTACTGTTTCCACTGTGGATCTATTCGGTCTATGCACATATTTTTTATTCATGTTAAGCTGAGCAACTTATGACAAAAGCCATCCCATTGGATTTCCATATTCACTTAATTTACTAAGAAATTACAACGCCAACAATGTTCAAACACCTCCATGACACTAGAAATCGAGAAACCGCAGACCGGTAAATCACTCCATCAAAGCCAATTTTTTCTACAGTTATAAAATATAGACGTTCAAAATTTAATTTCTTTGCTTTTAAATTTTCATTTATTGGCTTTCAAAGTTTCATACAACCTACTTTTCGAAAACATAACATTCAGTCATTACCTTTTATAACCAATCATCGCTGGAGTCATAAAGCATTCCCTTTGAAAAAAAATTTCCAATTTCTTTTTTATCTTTATTTTATCATTTATACTTTTGATTTTGTTGGGTAAAGAGTTAAAAAGTTTTATACTTATGTGTAATGGAGAGTTTTGAAAGAGACTTGAATGATGAGCTGGATAATGGAAATTTAATATTTATTTCTGGTATTAAATTTATGAGGGTAATTTCAATATATTTAACTGTTGCAATAACGGTTTGCAATGTGTTCTCGGGTGTTTTTACACATTATTCTAATCATTTTCTTTTGTAATTTAAATATTTGTTTACTATCAATTGAATTCCCACACAATTCAATTTCATAGGCTATTCTTGAATAAAAATAGGCAAAATAGATAATTTTTAGGGGTTTTAAGTAGGTTATAAACAAAGGATTTTGTTTACACCCTGTATAGGCTAAGCCAATGAAAGTTTTCACTATTCTCTGATGCCACAAATGACTCTGTAAAGGTTAGCTTGGTAATATATATGCTAATGATGTATTGTAGTTCAATGAGACACATTGTGTAGAAATGCTTCGCTACCATATTGTGAAAAAAGACATTGTAAGCAGTGGAAAATGTTTGATAGCCTAAATCAATACACCCAATTTCTTCGAAATCCCTTAATTATATATTATAACATTTGTTTAAATAATACTAACAAAAACAATTGACAAACCAATTGCCATATTTAAGTGACAGTGTTAATTATCTCAATGAACAATTCTGTTGATAGCATCGATCAATTGGATAACAAACACATCAACACCATGTAATTTGTTCCTAAAATACACCCCAGTAATTGAGATTCCTGATCCGAGATCTGACTCTAAACATTTCAATGTAAAGCTCAGTTATTGAAGGTGTCAGATTGATTGTTAAAACAAAGTAACTCATAAAGAGTATAAAATGTTTTCTATTAAGTATTATAATTCAATGACATAGTAATAATTCTTGTCATAGTAAGAATTTAGTCAGGTAAATAACTTACACTTTGGCTATAGTTTAGTGTATGGTTTATGTTTTTAATACTTTATAATTAATAGTCTAACTATTTGAAAAAAAAAAGTTCAGAAAATATAATTTGATATTTTATTAAAGTACAAAAATGAACAGTTCACATGATAACAGTTTTATTGTATTTTGTAACTTGTTTCTTGGTTCACTAACTTTAGTTTAAAAATAGTAAAAATGTATGTAATAAAATTACTCGGTGAAATAAACAAAGCAATAAGTTTATTCTTTATTTAATTTTAGACAATTTTATCTTACAACAAAATACAAATATTTAATAATACTAAATGTAACCTATAAGAGGGAAGAGAATGTTTGATACTGAAGGTAGATTGGCAACAATACCATAAATTATGTGATGTTGCTATGTGTTTTAAATGAAGGTATTAAACTTCTTGAGTTTGATGTACATAAAAGCGTTTTGCGATTTTGAAAACGTGACATTTAATGTTATAAAATACTAGATTTTGAGTGGGCTGAGATAGAGATTGATTTCGAAAGGGACAAATGACAAATATTAAAATTCCGGGAGAGGCAGATGCTTATGTCGATCAGGTTGCTGCCACCAGTGACGTGGTGGCAGCAAAAGAGGTTAAAGTGCCCAGTTAGGGACCAACATCATAGGGGCAGAGCTCACACATTGCAATATCAAAGAGGGGGATGATTGGATTGATCACATTGACGTGGTAACACAAAAAGAGGTTTAATGAACCCAGTTAGAGACCAACATTAGAGGGGCAGAGCTCACACATTGCATTATCAAAGAGGGGGATGCTTGGATTGATCACATTGACGTGGTAACAGAAAAAGAGGTTTAATGAACCCAGTTAGAGACCAACATCAGAGGGGCAGAGCTCACACATTGAAATATCAAAGAGGGGGATGCTTGGATTGATCACATTGACGTGGTAACAGAGGAATAGGTTTAATGAACCCAGTTAGAGACCAACATCAGAGGGACAGAGTTCACAAATTGCAATATCAAAGAGGGGGATGCTTGGATTGATCACAGTGACGTGGTAACAGAAAAAGAGGTTTAATGAACCCAGTTAGAGACCAACATCAGAGGGGCAGAGCTCACACATTGCAATATCAAAGAGGGGGATGCTTGGATTGATCACATTGACGTGGTAACAGAAAAAGAGGTTTAATGAACCCAGTTAGAGACCAACGTTAGAGGGGCAGAGCTCACACATTGCAATATCAAAGAGGGGGATGCTTGGATTGATCACATTGACGTGGTAACAGAAAAAGAGGTTTAATGAACCCAGTTAGAGACCAACATCAGAGGGGCAGAGCTCACACATTGCAATATCAAAGAGGGGGATGCTTGGATTGATCACATTGACGTGGTAACAGAGAAAGAGGTTTAATGAACCCAGTTAGAGACCAACATCAGAGGGACAGAGTTCACAAATTGCAATATCAAAGAGGGGGATGCTTGGATTGATCACAGTGACGTGGAACAGAAAAGGAGGTTTAATGAACCCAGTTAGAGACCAACATCAGAGGGGCAGAGCTCACACATTGCAATATCAAAGAGGGGGATGCTTGGATTGATCACATTGACGTGGTAACAGAAAAAGAGGTTTAATGAACCCAGTTAGAGACCAACATCAGAGGGGCAGAGCTCACACATTGCAATATCAAAGAGGTTGATGCTTGGATTGATCACATTGACGTGGTAACAGAGAAAGAGGTCTAATGAACCCAGTTAGAGACCAACATTAGAGGGGCAGAGCTCACACATTGCAATATCAAAGAGGGGGATGCTTGGATTGATAACAGTGACGTGGTAACAGAAAAAGAGGTTTAATGAACCCAGTTAGAGACCAACATCAGAGGGGCAGAGCTCACACATTGCAATATCAAAGAGGGGGATGCTTGGATTGATCACATTGACGTGGTAACAGAGAAAGAGGTTTAATGAACCCAGTTAGAGACCAACATCAGAGGGACAGAGTTCACAAATTGCAAAATAAAAGAGCGGGATGTTTGGATTGATCACATTGACGTGGTAACAGATACCCCCCGTCGCAGCAGACCTGCCTACTCAGCGAATTTCCAAATTAGTAATATTAATTTTGACCTGCTAAACTTGTAAACAAAATTTCATCACGTGCTCATAAATAGGGAAATAAATGTCTATTCTCCTTAAGATAAATATAGGGAAAGAGTATACAGGTATGCTGCCATGGGGGACACTAAAAGTAGGTTTTTAGCATAGAAAAAAATTATTTCGACCATATAGAGACATATAGTAAGTTTCATCAATATCTGTCCATAAAAAAAGAGTTTGCCTATTCTCCATATGATTAACATGGGAAAAGAGTATGCAGGTTTGCTGCCATGATAAGTACAAAAACCAAAATTTTTAACCTTAAATGGATGAATCTCAACCAAATGAAGCTAAATACCAAGTTTCATCCAAAAATATTGGTTAATAAGTGAAATATTAACACATCCTTATCCTCCATAAGATTAACATTGGAGCCCTAAAAGACAATGTACTGTCTTTAGACTTTGTAATATCTCGGTAACCAATGGAGATAGAGCAAAGCTTCAAAATACTAAATTGTGTGTTTTTTTTAGCTAAATCCAATGGTCAAAATAAAAATTTAAAATATTTAAAATTTACATATGAAAAATGCAAAAAACCCATTTTTGGGGTACAAAACCCCCCAAAACAACCCTTCCGGTAGGTCGATATGTCTGGTTTTCGAACTCATCCGAATAAACGTTGGATTACACATCTCTACCAAATTTGGTGTCGATTGGACCATTTTTACGAGAGTTATCGTGTCTAAGGACACATACATACATACATATATATATATATATATATATATATATATATATATATATATATATATATATATATATATATATATATATAAAATTTTTAATGACTATAATTTTTGGTCTCTGGGCACCTCAAAACGAAAAAGTAACATGGTCCCGGGCTTAGGTCTTACCATGAGACCTACGGTAATAGCTTATTCCCTATGGGAAATTCGCTAAAAAAGAGGTTTAATGAACCCAGTTAGAGACCAACATTAGAGGGACAGAGCTCACACATTGCAATATCAAAGAGGGGGATGCTTGGATTGATCACATTGACGTGGTAACAGAAAAAGAGGTTTAATGAACCCAGTTAGAGACCAACATTAGAGGGACAGAGCTCACACATTGCAATATAAAAGATGGGGATGCTTGGATTGATCACAGTGACGTGGTAATAGAAAAAGAGGTTTAATGAACCCAGTTAGAGACCAACGTCAGAGGGGCAGAGCTCACACATTGCAATATCAAAGAGGGGGATGCTTGGATTGATCACAGTGACGTGGTAGTAGAAAAAGTGGTTTAATGAACCCAGTTAGAGACCAACATCAGAGGGGCAGAGCTCACACATTGCAATATAAAAGAGGGAGATGCTTGATCACATTGACGTGGTAACAGCAAAATAGCTTTAATGAGCCCAGTTAGAGACCATCATCACAGGGGCAGAGCTCACATATTGCAATCTCAAAGAGGGAGATGCTTGGAATGATCACAGTGACGTGGTGACAGCAAAATCTGTCTTTTTTAGAACAGTTGGAGACCTACATTGCGAAGGAAAGAGGTTTGCTATGTCGGAAGAGGCAGATTCTCGGGTGAATAACATTGTTGTAGGGACACTAGAAGTGGTTTTTTATTTTTTATTTTTTTATTTTATTATTTTTTTACCAGCTACGCCTTGTTATTTGAGTTGGATGCAACTCTATAACACTGGATATTTAATGGAGCTGGTAACCGCTGCACTGCACCGAGATGCCCTTTTTCCCCGTCCTAAGTGGACAACGAATTAGAAAAGAAATTGGATAGTAGGCCTACAAATAATTAGATTTATCTCAAAACAAAATAAAAATATTTAAAATTTTATATTATTTTAAATTGAGCATTTAATATTATGTAATATACATAAATAATCTCAATGGTCATATTATGACAAAATGATACGCAGAAATAAATAAATAACCAATCAATATTATTTGTTATGAGTAAAGGTCGTCTTCATTAGTTTCATTGCTACACAATAAAAATGCTGGAAAGTTTACTGTTCTACTAAGCTTTTCTCGTTCAATATCACCTCCATGTTTTCTTATATCACATTTTCTTAGTTAAATGAATTACATTTGAGTTAGTTGACAGTTACATTTTTATTAAATTTAGCTAACAGTTATTGATATTTTATTTTGTTAACATTCTTAAATTCTCTAAGGTACCATATACTTTGAAGCAAGATTTTTTAACAATTTTATAGATGAATATAAATCTGTTTTAATCCCTTAAACCCACTCCTTACATCCTAAAAACCAAACAAACTTATTTTCAACCAAGTATAAAAATTGTAATTTCAAAGTAGAACATACATAACCTAATTTTAATCATAATGAATACACAATGATCAAGAACAGAATAATATACAAACTGAAATTTAAAATTATATGTAAACCTTTTTTTCTAAATGTCTTTAAATATTCCTCAGTTGTCTTTAAATATCTTTCCAAAAATTCATAGTTACTTAAATCCCACATCTCAAACAAGGACATTGAACTTTTCGATGTTCAAAATTAGTGGAGGTCTGAAGCAACGGCAATACTATAAAATGTAATTTAATAATGCCAATTAATTAAAAATATATATCTCAGAAAGCTTTATGATGTTCGAAAATCTAATGAATTTTATTCAAACCACTAATTAAAATTAATCATCAATTGTATTTAAAATATCCAAGTGCCATAACAATTATACTCTAATATATTATTAAAAGTCATTTTCATTTGATGCAAAGGTCATCTATTGCTCTTAGTAATTTGCAGCCATCACCGCCAACGTCCAATTTCGGTCTGGTCACGGAAATTGACTTAATCCATGGCTTTGTCATCTCCAGATTATTCTGTTGGATTTTTAAGTTGCATATTTCGAATAATACAAAGTATAAGAAAATATAACTTGTAAAAATATGCCAATTCAAAAAAATAAATCATTTATTTTACGAAATAAATGCATTGTGATATTTAAAAAAATTATAAAAGTGACTTTACGTTAGTGTGAGGTCAAGTTATAATTTTGACTTGATTTAAAATCTATAATTAATTACAAATGTAATTATGTTGTAAATAATAAATTTTTTACGACCATTTTCAATAATTCATCCATCGTTTCCTATTTCATATTCTTATTCATTCTACGCGTACAAAAAGCAACAAAATATAAAAATCATCCACTGTAAACATTTTAAGCAATTACATTTACATTACAATTGCATTTAAGCAATGAGTAATTTTGTTATCAGTAAAAGATTGATTATTCTGTTTATATAGATTTATTAAAGGTTAAGTCAATGTTGCAGACATTCTTTTGACACTAATTGAAACTAAACAATTAGCAGTTAAACTCTAGACATTGGTCAGACAATATCATACATAAACAATCGTGTATCACTTCTATTAAGGCCAACATTCCATTAGGATTATGGCCAATGCTATGAGACGATTTACCGATATGATCATGTACCTCATCCTCCAAGTAGACAGTAAGTCACAGATATTGTTGTGCCAATTTATAAAAAATAACTCTTAGCCTACTGGGAATATTATTCCTTCCCACAACAATATCATTTTCAACAACATCACTATTATTCCGGTTTTATCATAATTAAATTTTTTGATGCGGTTAACTATCTTCAGTTTTATTGCAAAACTTGTGTTGGCCGTCGAATGCGGTGCAATCGTTTGCAGGCTGCATCGACAAAATTTCTAAATAGTTTTAAGCCGATTGTAAAACTAGCATCCATCCCCGCGGCGATAGATTCGTCATCCCACACTGTTGTTTCATATTGTCTGGCCATACTACAGTGTCAAACGCATTGGGTGTTAATTATAGAGTAATAATGATGGAAACAAAACTTTTAAATTAATAGAAAGAAGGAAAGATTGGATTTAATAGTACATGATTCTTATGAAGATCAGCATTCTTCATATATACAGTTGACTAAAAGTATAGTAATTGAGGTTATAAAAAATGTGAAAGACGACCAAGTAGCCGAGAGAATTGGCAGAAGAAAAGCTCCTAGACAGAACCACTTTTGCAGTTAGTACACTTGTAAAAATCTATTAAATGCCTATTTTATTTTATTTATACTGTAGTTCAACCATTTTATACATTAAAGGATTTACTATTAATGTTTTAATTATATGTTAATTTCATATATTAACATTATTAGAGGGGTTATGAAACATTTTTATGGGTTAGAGTAGTCAATTAAATTTAATTTAATATTTGTAAAATTTTAATTCGATCAATCATTTTGTAACTGACATAGAATGTTTATATGGATGAACGTTAGACTTTCTAAAAAGTATGCTGTTAAATGTACAATTTTAAAAAGGCTGTTTCTTCTTAGCCTTTTTGAGAAAAGATTAACGATCACAATATTGCTAGAGTAATCCACCATTTTACAAGAATCCTAAATTATTGATCGCCGCACTGTAGAACCAAGTACCTTTTTACAAAAGGCGGAGTTTTGTGTACAACCTAGGCTTTTAAGAAATGGCTGATTTTACATCTGCAATGTGACACACATATCAAAAAGTTTTTAATTTATTCAAAACTTATATTTGAATCAAAGTCAATATTTTCAACAATAACATCTTAAACTTGATAAATTACTAAAGGAATATTGTTTGAAGAACAACAGGATTGCAATTTTCTCCGAATCATATTTTTATATTAAAGGTTACATTTCAAAAGTCTGATCCAATTCCTTTACAGATTAAAACATTTTCATCACTCCATAACGAAACTAGCTATTTTCGATAGTAGCTGATATCAACGGAAAATAACTCTTTCCAGACCTCTAACTTACAGGCAGGGAAAAACGCTCTGCTGATGTTTCCGGTATCTAAATTTACTTTCGATCCTCTCCATTAGTTCTCCATTTGCCCACTACACACGCTCCTATCGCTTTATCGTGAAATTTTATAATATAAATCAGCTGTTATTACTGTTTAGTAATTTAAATGTAAACAGAAGTAGAAAATAATTTTTTCATAACATGTTAAGTGAGAAATAATAGTTTTAATTTATTGAGGTTGGTTCTTCTGTATGCGTATTTTTTGCGTCGTGATTAAAAGTACCGTTCATAATTTGTACCGAAAGTGATTTTCCGGTACTTGCTCACTGTACCGGAAAACGCCACTTTCGGTCCTTGTAATGAAATATACTAATTTTTATATTTTTTTACGAAATCGGCCCCTGTTTTGTGCTCTCAATAGTACAAAAACGTTTCTTTTCCGTTTTAGGACTGAAAAATCGGCTGGAATATTTCTTTGGTCCTAGGACTGTAAGGTCAGCTGCTTGTTAAGTATATTGTTATTCATTTATTTACTTTGAGATGCAGAATTTTCAAATTCAAACGTTATAAAAAGCATTGTTTGTAAATTACAGAATTGCAAACACTGCATATTACTTACCTGGTAAATGTAACCTCGAAAATACAACTTTATAGTTAAAAATGTTAACAATTAAAAGCCTAATTCCGCATTATGATCAAAAACGTTGTTCATCACTCGGAGCAAAAGTGTCTTTTTGACGCTTCATCGTTTTTAAAGCTTGTCTGCGCCTAGTTTTTAAAACATGATTGATCACCAAAAACACAATCTTTCGCCACTAGTGACGAAAACTATTATTATGGCATTATATTTTATGTCGTTTTTAATAAATATAAATACGAACTATTAATGTATATTTTGTTAAATTTAAATACAATATTAAAATGTTATTAAATTATATTTTTAATTTAAAATTAATTTTTAAATAATTAATTGTTAGGTAATTAATTGTTAAGTAATTGTTAAGTAATTAATTGTTAAATAAATAATTAATTAAGTAAAAACATTGATTTCTATAGCCATTGAGAAGCTCTAATGTAACCGATTCTTCTTTTTTTAAATTAAAGGTATTTACAGAAATTTTCCACAAGGAGTTTGTTTGCAAAAGAAAGAAAGTTGTGTTTTCTTGTTAACGCACCATTAAGCAAGTTTGCTGTACCTGAATGTTCGTGTTCATATTTGTTTAACAAGAGATGGAAATTGAATTTCTTAACTAACTATGGAACAGTCCGTTTTGCCGAATGAAAAAAAAAAAAAACTGAGGAAAAAGTTAAATGTGAACACATTTAATAATGTGAAATAGTCATAGTTTTAAATTAAATATTTCGTTATACAATTATCTACTTCTACATTAAAACTATTTTTAATTGAATTTCGTTTGCAATTTCTTGCACAATAAATAATAGCTAACAATGTAGGCCTAATAAAATCACTTTTTGTATAATGAAGTTAGTTTAAAATAAAAGTTTTCTATAAATTTTAACTAATATTTAACAACTAATTAAATACTGGTTGTTTTTTGTTACGAAAGAAAAATATACTCACTTCATACTTAAATGATTTTGTTTCGACTACATCTGCACGAAAGTGGTAGATTACTTAGTACTGAAAACCTGATCAAGTGATTTTCCCTTTATTTTTTATTTATTTTTTATTTAGAAGAAAAATAAATATTGACAAACATTAGTTTGTTCTGTTTTTTTTCTTTTTTTAGTTTATTGTTTCTCCCTAATGACATTAACCTTTCAGTTAATTATCGTTACTTGGCTTCACTTTGAGCGTAAAATTGATCATGTGATATAATAATTAAGTTTCGGGACTAGTAATAAAACACTATAATATCAAAGATATACTACCTATTAAGGATATGTAACACCATAAAAATCACCACAAAAATAGTCACTTGGACAACGTTAAACACATTTAAAATTTCTTACTGTAAATACATAACTCTTGATAACAAACTCCGTTTATTATGTCAAGTTCAATTTCGTTTACCATTTAGTAGCCCAAAGATTACCACGCAGTATTTTTATTCTAAGATCTTTACGTTTTAGCTTTCTAAACCAAACACTTAACTCGTAATTTTCTTCCTCCCTAGTCTGTGACCAGTTTAAAATAAATACTGTGTTTTGGAATAGTTTACATAAATTAAGAGTCAACTTAATTTGCACTTTTTAAAGTTATTTTCCTTTTTTAGTTATATCTATTTTTATTTCTTTACTTAATATTATTTTGTGAATTAAAAATAGGTTTTTATTTTATTTAAATCTATATATTCATGACTTAATGACAAATTAATTAATATTTTTAGTAAACCATTGAATGTAAAATATCAAAAATTCCCTTAACAGCAGTCAAATTTTTAAGTATACTTGAAAGCATTGAAAAGAAAATTATGAATAATGAACTGGATTGTGATGGGCAATATTCTCTTTGAAAAAAATAAATCATTAATCTACACATGATAATGATAAATGTAAAATTGTTCAAAGCCATGAGTTTCAAAGTATAAAAAATACTGTGTAGTCTTTTAAATGAATTTAATTGAATATACATTTTAACCCCTTAAGGGCAGTGGGACAGTGGGGCACCCCTCCACTGTTTTTTTGTGAACCCGGGGTATCCGAGCCAAGCCATGAGACCCTCCTCGCAGTTCAAACAGAGCTAAGGCTTTTCTTCCCATCTTTCAGGAGTTAGCTCACTGTCTTTATTCTTATTCTTACCTTGCTCAACTTCACCCACTTTACAACCCCGAATCATGGGTGTCCTTCCACCTTCTTTCGACCGGGGCATGCTGGGGGGTCCCAGGAGAACCCCTTTCGTGTTGCAGGGACCGATGTGTGCCTCGCACTGCCGATGGTCTCCTCCAGTGTGTTGTCAGAAGCTAGCCACCTCGGTCCCTGGTCAGGAAGTGCGCCTTGAATGCAAAGATCGGACTTCGCATTGCCACGGGCGACCCCCACCCAGCACGTACGGCACCTTGTGTGTATCGGTGCTCGACAAACGGAGGTTCGGGCCATGTTGAACTGGGGTAGGGGCGTTTGGTCTCCTATGGGAGGTAGACCTCCGAGGTGGGCCCGGTACCGAAACCGGTCTTCTTTTCTGCTTCCACCCAGACTGAAGATTCCGACTGCTGTTTTAGTTCCTGCACCGGCAGGGGTTACTACACCAGAAGCCGCAGGTGGATCACTGTATCAACCCGGGGCCTACGATAACTTCGGGCCTTCATACTCCCACCACTGCCGCTCTAGCGACGCGGAAAGAGGCCGATTTTAACATGCGCTCTTATGGAAGAAACTGCTTTGCGCGCTCATAATGCCCACACATTTTTACTTAAAACCTTTCGAGTGGTGTCATTGTTTTCCCTATTGCTTTATTGTTCATGGAAGATTTCGTGAAGTGAAATTTAATTTATTTATAAAAGTAAAATAACCTCTATTTAACATGATTTAAAAAAGTATATCTTATATACTGGTTTCGTCGGAAATATTAAAGATTTATTCCTATATTCCTATTATTCCTATATATATAACTCCAGCGCTATAAGCTGAATAATATAGGAATAAATCGTTAATATTTCCGATGAAACCAGTATATAAGATATACTTTTTTAAATCATGTTAAATAGAGGTTATTTTACTTTTATAAATAAATTAAATTTCACTTCACGAAATCTTCCATGAACAATTACATCTTACTGTAGTAACAACACCGCGTTTATAAAGTAAAATACACATTAACAATAAATTTCTCAAGGATTTTTAGACATTTACTCTAAAATTATTAACGTTTTATTTTTGACTTATAATTTGAAAACAATTTTAGTTGTGTTACCATGATTAAAGTTCTCGTACTTAGTTCTTTGCTCATAGTTCATTGTTGGCGATGGTGAGTTCATGTTATTGTTTAGTAAATTGTTGCGGACATTTTCATCACTGATTAGTAAACAGTCAGTGATGGCTTACAACAATCAGGAAACAATCTGTTTACTACTCACTGATTGAAAATGTCCACAACATTTCTACTTAGTGTTCTTAATTGTTTCTAATTTTTATTAAAATAAAATAAATGCCAATGCAATTGGAATAGGCCTATTAATTGAACTGCGCAACAAAATAGCGATAATGTGAATGTCGTTTTCAGAATGTGCGCATTGTTGCTAATTAATAAAATTTTCTATTACATTTATGTTCGTATCACGTGAAAGTCAATCAGTGTTTTATATAAGTTATTTTTATAAGAATTAGATATTTAAGAATATTTTTAAATGTCATGTGAATACGGCTTCACGGAAGGCACCGACAATCCGTGGGAACGGAAGTTTTCTCTGTCATCCCGTGTAATTTTAACTATTCTTCATGTCGTAGGTTATCTTGAGGAATTCTAATTTTATTAAGGCAATATAATTTCACATTCGAAATTCAATTGTATTCAATGCAACAAAAAACAAAAATACTAATGCTCCTTCCATACAAAAACAAAAATACTAGAATGCTACTTCTAGCATTGGTTTGAAACAGCTAACACCCGTGAAACAGAATATTTGGCCTAAACATCAAAAACTGAACATCATGATAGGCCTACTGTAACTTAAGTGAATTAAAACCAACGAGCAAGGTTCGGTTATCCTTGTGCGCTATCATAAAATATAATTTTTAAAATGTACCTATATCATTTTCTATTTTGAATACAATCTAAATTACATTGAGAGTTCCATGTGAAGTATAATTATACGGTTTGTTATAAACTTTGGGCAGCCAGGGAAGACCATACTCTGTGACTCATCTTTCCAAGGAGGATGACGTAGACACCCATGCCGAGCTTCAACTCCTTTCTTTGCCTACAAAAATTCATTTCGTGAGATCACCATGAGATTTACAAATCACTTTCATAAGCGTATTTAAATGTCATGAGCCAAATTGGTTGTACTGTTTGACCATTTCATATTGATTTTTAAATAAAACTATATAAATTAGTGAAGTTTGGAGTTTCTACCAAATTTGTATATAAAATTAACAAATTTAAAATCTTATAACCATCTTGAGGTCTTTGATATTTATATATTGTAAACAAGTGAACTTACACGTATAAATAAGTAGTTATATTTCGATTCTATTTAACGTGTTTACACAATATTGCAGTGCAACTAGTATAATTTTTTTTATTGTTCCCTAATTGAGTGGAAGCTAATTCCAACGTTCACAAATAAAGTTAAAGGAATATCATATTTTTAGTTAATCATAATTCGTTTTTATTCGATAGTTACTGATATAAAGTAAAAAAAAAAAAAAACGTATAGTGTTATATCATAAGTTCATATTCGACATCAAACTATTAATTTTACTTTTGTTTATTTTAAGCTCTAACTAGTAATGTTTTCTCTATTTAATGTTTAATAGTTTCAGGAACTGAGTGCATAATCATTCGCTACATTTAATGTAGTTTAGAGTCCTGTTGATACGTATAAATTGAGCCAATTTTTGTAATGGAAGGTTTCTAGTAATTAAATATTTTAATGCTTATGTGATTTATATTTGTAAATTAACTCCTGTAGTAGCCGACACAAATACAGGAGCACAACTATCCAGAATAATATGTGGATAGTTTTCTTAAACAAAACTCCACCATAGTTTTATAAAACAAAGTTAACCAGGAAATGTTGGTAATAATGGGTTTTTAAAGTCTAGAGGAGCATATAATTATATGCAAGATAAAAGCTATTAAAAATAAAAGTTGTTTTTAAAAGTTTGTATACATTCGACGAAAATGTCCAGTAAATATCAAAATATGGTACTATTAAATAATGTTACTGAACTATAAGAACAAACTATTATTTCATATCTTTTAAGTTCATGCATGGTTGATCAATACGGGACGCTCGGAGCCGTTGTCAAGACACTTTTCGGTCACCACTTTCTGGGTGCATTTATGTCACCACTTTTCGGATGACGTCATATTTGAGAAAATATTATGAACAATGATAGACTGCATAATTTTTTATTTTTAAATCTTACTATTTTAATTATAATTGTTATACAATTAAAATACTGTATCCATTAAGTAAACAAGTCAAAATTGTAGCCGAAATTGTAAATTGTAAACTAGTGAATTGTAGCCGAATGACCATTTCCGTTTCCGGCTGTCCGTGGCCGGAAATGTCTTAATTCATCTTGAAAGTAAGAATAAAGTTTTTATGCCTTAATGGTTTGGCAATATCCATATTTAATTTGACCTTTATTGTAATATTATTATTTTGTGTATTTTACAGATCTCCTTTTTATTTTTTTATAAAATAAAAAGCATTATTAGTATATCTTATGGTGATACTAATAACTATTAAAGTATTACCTCATAAAACAATACAATATGAAGAAAATAAATCTTGATCACAAGAACCAATAATTCAGTTCAATTTTGATTTGTTCCAGCATAATATTTAAATTAAGTTTGTGATTATTATTTATTTGACCATATTCTGAATACCATGCAAATATTAAGATCAGGAACGGCGTTATATTTATTTTATTATTAAGGATAATGGAAACTAAACCCCACAAATCAGCAGTAAGACATTAATATACTGTTTGTCGTAAAAACCACTTTTTTTACAGGTTTAGCCCAAGAGGTTGGAAGAAATTGTTAAATATCAGCATGGGTCGACTTTGGTTTCAAATTGAAGGTATGTTTGTAAAATCAAATGCCGAAAACCTGATACGCGATAGTATGATCAAGTAAAAAATCAGCCAATCTAATTTAGTATGAAAATAATGTTGCCGAAAAAGTGCAAAACCGCCCTCATTAGGATACACAAAAACTTTTTGAGAACAAGCTTTTGGAAAACTGCTCAGAAATAAAAATTAAATTAGATATACGTATTAGCTTATTCTTACGTTTTAGATCTTCATCCTACTCCCAATAGGCCGTCCCCATGTATAGGTGAAAAACCAATACATATCTTATAAAGTATACATAACATATGCGTGTCCGAAGTTACATTGCTTGGACTATTTGGTTCTAATTGATTAACCAATACTGTCGCTCTTGTACTAAACTGTATGTTTGCATCTTGCATGATTCATACATATGCTAGAAAGGTCAATGGAACCTTCTAAAATATGATTGTTTATAAAAGATCAGTTTCAAGTTACAAATTTTAACAGCAAACATGACGAAGACTGTTATTACGAAATTGAATATGTTGAAGCATGTAATTAATTTTGCTTTAATTTATACACTTATCTTTAAGCCATAATTCATTATATAAATGCACATAAGCCTATATTAAATGAAATTTTTGAATTTTTCAAAAATAATGTAAGTTATTTTGAGTTTTGAAAACATTGAAAAAGTTTATTTAAATATTAAATGCACAGTTTACAAAATAACGCATAATGAATGAAGTTAAACACTTTGATTTCTAATTTAATATTTATTTATTCATTTCAATTATTTACATAACAGCTATTGGTAATAACCTAAAAGAGCTGTCTTGACTAAACAAATTATATTAATACAAGAATTTAGAGTAGATAATATGCATGGATACAATAAAAACGAATGGCAGTCCTGCTAAAAAAGAAAACAATAACATTTGCAAACTAAAAGAAGAATTAAAAAATAAAATACAACTACCTCCACATTTTGAATGGTGTAAAAATATACATATAATTGTAACCACATATACACAAAAAATAACAACTGTGAATTACACTGCTGTGCTTATAAATAATAATGTTAATAGTTATCTTACAATAATAATGAAAAATAAACAAAAAGACATACAAAGGTCAAGAATCTCCTGTATTGGGAATTACTTAATTCGATTTTATTTGAAGCAAATTTATAAAAATGGTTACCTAACATAATTTAAACCAAATAAATTTAATTATTCCATATAATACATAATTTCTCAAAAAACAATGTATAAAAATGATTTATTGTTATATATAAATGTTGGTTTATGGATATAAATATATCGATTAAAATAATAAAAAAAAAAAAAAAAAACGATTTACTAACTTAAATTGATTAATCCCAAAGAATTGCCCCAAGGTTTTAGGAGGAGAGTTTCCGAACACCCGTGTAATTTTTTTTTTTTTTTGTTTTTTGTTTTTTAACCTCCACTGCCCGTCACCATGGGCCAATAGCCTGTGCGGTGATCTAAAGACAGCAAGGTACGGTCACGGCATTAAGTCACATAGGCTAGATAGAGGTGACCGCTCATGTTTGTGCGTGTAATGTCGTCGCCCGGGATCGAACCGGGGACCGCTGGCTTGTGAGGCCAGATCTCTACCACTGAGCTGCCGCTCCCGTAATTATATCAATTATAAATGTGTATAAAATTCATCATTATATTCTCTGAACATTTAATCAGCATACTTTTCATTTTATTCCGTACATAGAAAGTACTATTACAAACATTGGTTAAAGTTTTAAAACGCCCGAGTAACTTGTTTATATCACAAAACCTATTTTTTACCTAGTGAGGGTGGTACGTAAAATAATATCCTTTTAGTCGAAAACTTACAGATAAGTGGGTACCAATAACTTTATTCCGTTTTTTCAATGTTCTAAAATTTGAATTGTGTATTAATTAATTTAAATAATAATTTAATATGTTTTTTATTCAAGAAAAATCATATGATGGTTGAAGACTTCAGTGTTTTCTGATTTAAGGAACCAATACCAATAAACTAAGTCCGAGAATTTTTCGGTTGATACAACTATTGCTTCCCATTCAGCTCAGCAGTTAACTACCAACGTAGGTTTTTAAGTTAAAAAAGAGTGATGCAATTTATAGTCAACAATGTCATGAATGTTAATTATTGCAAGAGTGGATAACTCATGATTAGTTTGCCACCGAATTAGTAATAAAATATATATTAGTGTAAAGTGTAACTTCATGTTACATTGGGCTAGGATTTGTACATTATTTCCAATTAGTATTATTTGTTTTTATTAAAATTCACATTTGTTGTTCAAATTTGAAATTAAGTAAATGGTGTGGTAGTTGGTGAGAAAATAAGTATTATTTAGGTGTTTAAACTATAAACTCATTTCTTGTTCATTAATATAAAAAACCAATACACGTTTTAAAACGGAAATAAACTAAATGTGTACACTAAATTAGTAGTGTCAAATTGTTGGTGCTGGCTCAGTTCAAGGTCACCTGAGGGATGACGTCATCGAGGTCAATGACCTCACCGATGACGTCATCGATGACGTCATCGATTGCGTCATCGATGACGTCATCACTAATGACGTCATTTCGATGACGTCACACCCATGACGTCACAGAAATGACGTGCTGATGACGTCATCACCCCTTACGTCATCAAAATGACGTCACCGACGCCACTGAGGTCAAGGTCATGCCGAAACTTAAAATTTTTTGGCACTTTTGCCGTTTCTCGCACTACGCTCCGAGTTTCAGTCTGAATCCCCGTGACCTTGACCACTCGGAGCGAATTTTCGACGAGCAACGGCAAAAGTGCCAAGTTAAACTCGAGTTTCTGACATGACCCTGCCTAAATGGGCAATCGGTTATCCCTCAGGTGACCTTGAACCAGCACAACACCAACAATTTGATATTACTGTGACCTTGAAAACCTAACAACGGAGCGCCGACACCGATGCGCACCCCACGACAGCCACCGAGTGACTGACTATCAGGCTCTGTGTACGCTAGGTATATCGGCTTGAGAGACTAAGACTCTAAACTGTCAGGAATGGGAGTAACTAACTGAATTTTGCAAGGAAAAGTCATTTCATCTAATATTCTAAACAAATCGTCATCAGTAAAACTGACATTAGTCTGTTTGGTATAAAACTTAGGGTGTCCACGCAACAGTTTGCGCCACTTAGCTAAAGTTGAAACCTTCTTAACTTTGAGAGGTGGACAGTGAGCAACTAACAAAGTCTTAACACGGCTAAGTTTCTTACCTAAAGCGTCCCGCGACATGGCTTCCCCTCACAAGAGTCCGCACAATACTGAGAGACTGCTTGTAGCGCATGAGTCAAGGGAAAAGAGGTGGGGGAAACAGCAGGAGTGGGGGAAGGTCACAGTGGCGGGGGAAGGTGAGGTGGTACGCTGGAGTTTCGCATCACTTCACCATGAGCTGTCCTACAGTCAACACACTGTTCTCTTGGCCCGAGTTGGCACTAGAAGAAACATTTCTGTACAGCTTAGGCTGTGAGAGCCGAGGAAGCAAAGTCAAAGTGGAAATTGTGTTAAACTCCAAGATGAAGAGTCTCCTAAATAAACTAATTGTATCCTTGCAATCTCCTATAACTTTAGAGAAATACCACTTTATTAAGCGACACCTTATACTTTGGCAAAACGAAGTGGAAATGGAAAAGATTACAGTAAAATTAATTTAACTTAAAACTTGGACCGGACACTCATGGCGATACCACGTGGCGTGCAAACGCCACCCTAAACATTACAAGTTAGGTTATTGAGCACCTCTGATACGATAACCGATGTGCTAGAGTTAAAGTGTGATGACCTTGAGTCAAAACACTGAAATACTACAAGTCGATATCGTCCCAGAGTTAAAGTGTAGTGACCTACATTCAGAACTTGTAAAATTATTTACATATAGAGAGCTAGAGAACAGCGAGACGCACCGCATGGAAGCCGGAGACATACTGGCGAAGCGGTGTTGTGCAGCCTAGGGACCCAGTTGTGGTGGGGGTATAGCCAACACTTAGAGTACAAGTGTTGTGGGTGACCTTGACCCACTTAACTTACCTCGACCCCCCCCCCCCCCGACAAAAAGTGCGAACCCCCCCCCCCCCCCGACAAAAAGTGCGAACCCCCCCCCCCGACAAAAAGTGCGAACCCCCCCCCCCCCCCACCCCCACCCCCACCCCCACCCCCACCCCTGATATCCTGGGCGTGGCAGCCCCGGTGGGGATATAAGGGGGCCCAGCCAGAGCCGGCTCGCAGTCCGCTCCCGCGCGTTGAACGTGAACGATCGGGACGGACCGCCATAGGCATCACTAAACATTGAATGGCGCCTTCAGTGTTTAGCGAAGTCTACTCTAACTTTAAGACTTGTATTAGTTGTAAGATATTGCGCTTGCGTTTGGGTATTGCGAATTGTTTTATATGAGAGTGTTTTACTTGTACCTTATGTCTCCTGTGTGTCTTTTATCCTTTGTGTCTTGTTTGTTATATGTGTTTAACGTGTATGTGCTTGTTCCAGCATTGACTACGTTGAGCTCAATTGTGTGTTGTAAGTGTGTTATATTTTTCTAAAGTGTATACGCTTGTTGTAGCATTTCCCCCTTGAGCTTTTGCAATGCTCAAAGTAAATCGTAAAGACAGGGAACGGGAGTAGGCCCCCGTGTAAAGTTACTTTTGTATAATTGTTAGGCTCCTCTCATGCATGCTTTAATGCGGCTGAGAAATAGGAGCGTCCGTTTGTACGCCTATATGGGGGTAATAAGCCGATGGCCTCTGCACTCGGACCGAGGACGTAAGCCACTAGGGTGTCCTCAGTTAGTTTCCCTTCTGGAAACTCAAAATTATGTAAATGAAACTTTGTTAGCTATTTGTGTTTTTTTGTCCCCAAGGCCCCCGAACATTCGTGGTTCGCCATGGATGTACGGGGGCCGAAATTTTTTAATGTCCGTGTGGCCTTGACCCACATAGGACTTGTAAAAATTTACTGCATTGCTAAATTAAAAAAATATTAAAGATAGGGTTACGGGAGTAGGCCCCCGTGTAAAGCCACTTTATTTATAATTGTTAGGCTCCTCTCATGCATGCTTCAATGCGGCTGAGAAATAGGAGGTGGTCCGTTTGTACGCTTATACGGGGGTAATGAGCCGATGGCCTCTGCACTCGGACCGAGGACGTAAGCCACTAGGGCGTCCTCAGTTTCTTTCAAAATTATGTAAATGACATTTTGTTAGCTATTGGAAAAGTTATTAGTTAGAAATGCAGTAAATGTTTACAAGTCTCGCGTGGCGAAGGGTACACGACATTGGATGTTGCCTTGTTGTCATAGTTGGGTCTCTTCGGAGGCTACAGCGATGACAACCCAAGTGCCCCACACCCCCCTATGGGGGTGTGGGGCTTAATTTTTTAAAGTTTTTTCGTGACCTTGACCTAAATATAAAAGTTTTCAAAATCTTTAACAGTCAGATCTTATCAACACAGTTTATATATAGAGGTCTTTTAAAAGTTAACAGTTAGGTATTAGTAACACACACAAGTGTGGAGTTGTTTATAGTTGGGTCTCTTGGGAGGCTTCAGCGATGGCAACATAAATGCCCCAAGTGGGGCTTCTTTTTTGAAAAAGTGTGAGCCCCCCCCCCCGACAAAAAGTGCGAGCCCCCCCCCCGACAAAAAATGCGAACCCCCCCCCCCCGACAAAAAGTGCGAACCCCCCCCCCACCCCCACCCCCTCCCCCACCCCTGATATTCTGGGCGTGGCAGCCCCGGTGGGGATATAAGGCGGCCCGGCTGCATGCACTTCTCATTCCCGTCCAAGCTCCCGTACGGACAGGTTCTCTCTTGTTCTTGAGATCATTTATAATAACTTCACTTTTTTATTCTCATCTATTCTTTTCATTAAGTCCATTTATTACAATGGGTAAAATGGGCCTTAAACTCAAAAACTACCCGCCAGCTTCAACCTCAACCGACACGACTCAACCTCCATCATCCTCCACCTCGATCCTGGAATATCTGATGACTGCAAACATCTTGAGCTGCCTGACGATGCCACCACCGCCGCCGCCGCCACCACAGCCCGCCTCCATGCCCAGCCTGTCGCCACTGCCGCCGACAGTGGAAGAGGCCGGTGCACCTCCACCATCGTCAGGAAAACTCAGCGGTCGAGTCCCGGTAGCCTCTCCAGCACTCTCGCTGCTATCGGACTCAGGATCGGAGTCTGCAGTCTTCGAAGAGACGTCCAGGTCGAGGATAACCCCCTACAGCAGAACCCGAAAAATCCTATCCTATACCAAATCACAATGTCCCTCACCCATATCCCCCATGCCATCCACACCAACCAAAGCACCCCGTAAATCCATCTTTTCCCCTGAACTTCCCTCCATAGACCTAACACGCTCTCCTACCCCACCCAAAATTGTTTGCTCCATTCCTTTTGACCAATCTTTGCCTCTTCCACCCCCTTCCACCCCTATTTCTTCTAGCCAGCCTTATTCGGAGAAGCTCCAAAACACTAAGAGTCCAACACAAAAGAAACGTAATCGTGTTAAATGCCCTGCTGGCAAGCGTGATAAATGCGATTATGTTTGGTTTAACAGAGAGGCTGTGGTTCTTTGTTGTCCGAGTTTTGCTCTTCCAGAAAAAGATCGTTGCCAACGACACTTGAATAAGAAAATCAAAATTCCGACACCAAAGCCCTATAGCCTTAATATTATGCCTGAAAAGTCCAAGTTCAAACACCCCAACAGTCCGCAGAAGCTGAAAATTAATAGGCTCAAGAGGGACAAAAAATATTATTTTATTGTTCAAGCTTATGGAGCATTTAACATAAATGTGCAAATCATTCTAAAAGGTGATGGCCGCCTTCATAGAATGAAAGTACCACCTGCGATGGTACAAAGAGAATTTTTTGTCCCCGGTGCTTATTGAATTCGAAGAAAAGGATGCCGATCTGTTTGGGAAATGGATTAGGACATGGGCTCACTAAAAAAGAAAAAGTCAAAATTGTTAGGTTGTGTTGGACAATATTTAAAAGTCTTTTTCCAAATTATTTTTCCAAATTTAGTCTTAACCCTCTTAAAGTAAGGGAGAGGGGTATTATACAAGTCAACTAATAAAAAAAAAAAAATACTTGACTTGTATAATACTTTAACCTGGCGGTGATGTAAAGTCACTGGGACAATCTCAAACCGTGTCCTTGAGGGTGAAGACTAAGTTACAAATAAATCATTAACAAATAAAAACTTACCTCCAAACACTTGTAGCTTGCTACAAGTGTTTGGAGGTAAAAATTTTTCAAAGTTTGAATGACCTTGACCCATATAAATTACTGTTTAAAGTAAAGTGCTAACCTTACAACTAATGTTGTGTATCACGTGATACCTCCACTCTAACGCTCTTACTAAGCTTGTATGAGCCGTTCATTTGCTTCAGTCTGTTTCTGTGCTCCGTGGTAAACATGTCACGGTACAATTACAAAGGTGGTGACTTCTTGATAGATCAACACAATGCTTGGGAAGTGCTAAACCAGCATAGAATGGAAGTTGAGTATTGTATAAGACGAGACGGGTCTACATTTTATCTATGTATTATAAACAACCAAACTCATAAGTATGAACACTGGACAAAAATTAATTATAACAACATAGATGAGCTGTTTGCTTGGGTGTTTGAGGTGTGTAAAGTTATTGAAGAAACCAAAATAATGGGTGTGCTAAAGGTATGTAAAACTGATGACCGGGAAGACTAAGCAAAATTTCTTTTAACCCCCCCCCCTCGTGTTATCCCCACCACTAAAAATGGGTATATATAGGAGTGGTGATCAACCGTCCTCTCATTCTGCTTTACACCGTTAAGCTGAACACCACCATGTCTGCTATGAACGTCCCAGCCTCTACCTCTGGCCCGGTCGCCTCCAACTCCAGCCCGAGCATTGGACCAATCCGATCGGGGCCTTCGTCAAGGAGTCGTGTCCGATTCTCCGGCTTTGGTCCTGTGAGGAAGGAGTTGCGGAGCAGCGGAGCGTCTCAACCAACCACGATGGACGCATCAACTCAGACTCCACCAAACATCATCGAGTGGTACGACGAAGTGATAGAGCAAAGGGACAGAATGCTAGAGAATACTCGCAGGGAGCTACTTCATATCCGGAGTAAATGGGAAAAACTAATTAGGAAGTGTGAAAGCCTGTTGGACAGTGATGATAGTGAGGATGAGAGTGGATAGGTGTGTGGGTAAAGACTTGGACTGGGACTTGTGTGTATGTATGAATGTGTGCGTGAATGTGAAATACAGAGCGGGGGATAGATCACTCTGTGGCAATGGACTAACATGCCACTTAGTGATCTATCCCCCGTTCTGGTAATGTTTTTGGATGGCCTTGACCCACTTTACCAAGGCTAGCTAGTACCCCCACCACTGATAAGTGTATATATACGGGTATTAACGTGCAGTTTGGTTATTCTGCTTTGTACCGCTTAGCTGAATACAGCACTGTAACATGGCTTTCAACTCCAAAACTTCTCAGGCTTCCTCTTCTTCTTCAAGAAGGCGTGCTGCCAACGTCCTGCCTGCTACTCGTGGACCTGCTCGACCATTCCACAGCATAACTGTTGCTCGGGCAAACGCCTGCAAAGCTCCAATGCTACGGACCTTGCTGGAGGTGAGCCAAGACGGGCAAGGCTTGCTCAGTCCTGGTCAACGGCAGGAGCAAGAAAGGCGTATGGCGTACTTCAGGCTGCAGGGTGTAGTTCCCAGCTTGAAGTTAGGCGATCCGAGAGTAGCAAGCATCAACGAGGCAGCGGACTACATATCACACCTTCACAGTGTTTTAGAAGTAAAGGACCAACAAATTGAAAACTTAAAAGAACAATTGAAACAATTTAACTTTAATCCTGTGGAGTTTGTGGAAGCAGTGATGAGTGATAGTGATGATGAAGGAACTGAATATATATTGGGTATGTAATGAAAGACTTGGACAGGGCCATGTGTGTGTGTGTGTGTGTGTAGAATACAGAGCGGGGGATAGACTACTTTGCGGCAATGGACTGCTTAGTGGTCTATCCCCCGCTCAAAGGGTAGCATTGGATGACCTTGACCCACTTTACAGCAAGGACAACCGGTTAACTGGTATAAAAGAGGGGGTCTATACATCTCGACTTCATTCTGCTTTGGACCTTCCAGTGGAACGCTAGAAACAATGAGTGGATCGCTGCTTGGTGCTAACTTGGACAGGTATTCTGTGATGGTACACTATGAAGATTGTAGAGACATGTTGACGGCTGTGTATGATTGTTTGGTGAGAAAAATCTTTCAAGAAAACTGCCAATTTATGTTAGCGTGGAAAAGAAACTTGTTTGTTGATGGTCATGCTACAATGCAAAGCATGAACCACCTTCATGTGTTAAAAGTAGGACATCATAATTTGGACGAACTGGACGATATGTTTAGGGAGCTGGAGTGTTTGATACATCAGGAATGTAAACCATGTGAAATTGAAATTTTTAAATTGGATATGGAATTAGAATAAAATGTGTTAAACAGGACTTGGACTTGGACTTGATTGAGGTTTTGTAGAACAGAGCGGGGGATAGATCACTTTGCGGCAATGGACTCGCATGCTGCTTAGTGGTCTATCCCCCGCTCAAAGGGTATCTTTACGTGACCTTGACCCACATAAATTGTATAGTTGGTGGGGGTATAAAAAGGGTAAGCAAATTGGATGGATACAACACTTCCATACCATGGCTCCACTTGACAACACCGTGTTCCATCGCAACAGAATTCTTTCAATTCTGGAGGTAATACCTGTAGAAGTTATAGAAGCAGAGGACCAACTACCTGCGGTTGATCAGGAAGAGGAGGAAGAAATAATGGATATTGAAACGGACTCTGACGAAGCTGGTTCAACGGACAATGAAGTGGACTTGCACGCCTACGAAACATTAGAGTCGTCATCTGAGTCGGAAATGGAATTCCAATTGGAAATTGAAGAAGAAGAAGAACAAGAACAAGACACTCCCCATCATCCAATGGATAGGATGTTAGTTGCCAGAAGAATTATGTATTGTCATCGCTGCCTATTCCGTGATGAGGATGATTCCGACTCTGATGGTGATGTTTCACCCTTGTAAAAAGTTTAAACAAAAAGTTAAAAAAAAAGAATGTGAGCGGGGGATAGAGCACTTTGTAGTAAATGATGCTGCTTAGTGCTCTATCCCCCGCTCAAAATAATAATTCCAAATGACCTTGACCTACATAAACCTGCTCAAACAGACGTCTTTGAAAAAACTTGTACAAATTATTGAATTTAGACCAAATATCATCAATTTATCAAGCCTACTGATAAATGTATTACAAACGGTTGTGTAAAGGCTAAATTTAGCACATGAGTGATAACCTGTTTCCATATGACGTCACTTTCCCCACCTATCTGCCTCGGATATAAAGGGTCCCGGTGGAGTGCGCTGCTCATTATTGCGTGGACATTCACAGAGTGTGCATTCAAAGCCAAACTGTTTGAAATGGCTCTTTGCGACATTTGTGGGGAAATCTTTCAAGACGAAGATCTTTTCACCATACACAGAGAATTACATGAAGACGAAGATAGAAAAGAAGATATTACCATGGATGAAATAGACTTAGACTCAATTGACCGGTTTTTGGAAGAGCACCAGAAGCAGACGGACTACTGGGACAGCTATCTACAGCAAATGCAAAGAAGAAGACCTAGTGTGATACAATTTGCTGGTGCTGGACCATCTACTGCTACAAGACCTATTGAAGAAGAGGACACCGAAGAAGAGGACACCGAAGAAGAGGATATGGAAGAAGAAGAACTGGAAGATGTAAGACAACTGCGCACCACGGCCTTGCCAGGACGAGTTGTAACACATTTTAAAATTAATAACGTTCAATTGGAATTGGAAACATTCATAACCCAGGCTAAGGAACTTGTTGGTCAAACGTTGAGGGAAGAATTACAAAGGCTAAATTTTATTAAATTTGGAATGGTGTTAGAGGCTATGTTTAACAATACTGATGGTGAAACAGCATTGAGAGCATTCATTACCAAAAATCGAACCCTTACCTTCACCTCCGACATTGATGATATTATTGAAGAATGCTTGGAGGAACTTATAACCAAACTCCAAGAACATGAAGGAAGAGGATCTGGATGGACTTTGTCATCAATCGAAGGTATGGATGTTAGGGTTCATAAACATGGATATGGTTTAAGAGGTAGTAGTTTTATCCCTCTACCAAAGAAAATCCAAAACACTAACTCGTGTAGAAATGTTCAAAATGAGGGTAATGAATGTTTCAAGTATGCAATGTTAACCAAGTATGTTAAAAACAATCCTTGTAGAGTTGGCAGAGAATACTACGAAAATGAACACCGCTATAACTTTCAAGGTCTTACTTACCCAGTTACTTTAAAAGATATTGACAAATTTGAAAAGAAAAATCCTGGCGTTTCAGTCAATGTTTTTGGTCTGGATGATTCCAACAACGTTTATCCTTTGCGGGTAGTAAAGGTTGAGCAAAGAAACCATACGGATTTGCTATTGATAACTAAGGGTGAAATTTCCCATTATGTATGGATAAAAGACTTTGAAGCGTTAGTTGTAAAACAATTGACCAAAAGAGTAAATAGGATTACAGTTTGCAAGAGATGTTTCTGCTTTTCTTGGAAAGATTCAAGACGTGGAGGATTGGACTGGTTATTGGAACATAAAAGACTTTGCAACGAGAACTATGAAGTAAAGATAAGTCTTCCACCGCCTACCCGAGCTTCAATACAATTTAACAAGACAGTTCACCAATGCCGAATTCCACTAGTGGTCTACGCAGATTTTGAATCAACGTTAGTACCACAGGAGCTGCCGGACGGCGAAGTGACTAGAAGAACAAAATATCAGTTGCATCAACCTAACAGTTTTTGTTTACTAGTTAAATCAACCTTGTCTGAAAACCAATTGCAAGACTATGGTTTAACATCCACTCCAATACTCTACCGTGGTGAAGAAGCCGCTAAGTATTTTGTAGACCAGTTGTATGACATTGCTGAAAAGGCGGAACGCTTATACGGTAATGTTTTACCCATGGAACCTTTGAACCAAAATCAACAAGAAGAATACATTTCAGCAACAAGATGTTATCTATGTAAGAAGAGCTTCAGTGAATAAAATCCAAAAGTAAGAGATCATGATCACCTCACAGGGTTATACAGAGGACCTGCTTGTAATTCATGCAATATAAATTACAAACTGCCAAACTTTATCCCTGTAGTGTTACACAATCTTAGCGGCTACGACTCCCACTTCATTATTCCAGAGTTAGGAAGAGATAATGGTAAAATTGATTTTCTTGCTACAACATTGGAAAAGTACATCAGTTTCTCAAAAACAGTAGGTAAAATTAAACTTCGCTTCATAGACTCTTACAGATTTATGCCATCTAGTTTAGCCAAATTGTCAGAGAACCTAAGAAGAGAAGACTTAAAAGAAACCAGCAAAATTGTATCTGAGGATAAATTCGACCTAGTATTACGGAAAGGAGTTTTCCCCTATGATTATATAACATCTACAGAAAAGTTTGAAGAAACCAGTCTGCCACCGATTGAAGCCTTCAACAGTAAATTAAACGAAAGTGAAATCTCCGTTGAAGACTACAATCATGCTTGTAATGTTTGGAACCAACTAAACATTCAAACCTTAGGGGAATATTCCGACTTTTATATAAAATTGGACGTAACTCTGCTGTGCGATGTGATGGAAGAATTTCGAAACACCTGCTTCTCCGCCTATGGACTGGACCCTCTACACTCGTACACATCTCCAGGATTAGCATGGCAAGCTATGCTAAAGTCAACCAACTGTCGATTGGAACTTCTAACAGATATAGATATGGTGCTCATGATGGAATCTGGTGTACGGGGCGGTTTGACACAAGCTGTAACACGTCATGTCAAAGCCAACAACAAGTACATCCCCGGCTTCGACGAGCAACAACCATCGGTCTACCTTGGCTACTTTGACGCAAACAACCTTTATGGTTGGGTAATGTCAAATCCGCTTCCCTACGCTGACTTCAAATGGATCGACCCGGCCACCATCGGAGACATCTCACAGATTCCAAAGGATGGTTCAAAAGGCTATATTTTGGACTGTGATTTTGAATACCCGGAGCACCTTCATGACCATCACTACGACTTACCTCTCCTAGCCAAGACTGAAGTTTCACCGACAGGAAGATGGCCAAAATTGATGATGACCTTGGAGAATAAAGATCGATATGTGGCTCACTACTGGGTAGTTCAACAGGCTCTTGAATTAGGTCTACGTATAGTGAGAATTCATAGAGCAATTGAATTCACCCAGTCTTGTTGGTTGAAACCATATATTGATTCCAACACTACAAGAAGAGCTGCAGCGACAACAGCATTTGAAAAGGACTTTTATAAATTAATGAACAACGCAATCTTTGGAAAAACCTCGGAGAACAAAAGAAAACACAAAAATGTAAAATTAGTAAGTGATCCTAGGAAATTGGAAAAATTAGTGCAAAAACCAAATTTTGGAACATCCATGATTATAAACGAAAATCTAGTCGCTGTCAGTATGAAGAAAACAACAATAGTCATGGACCGTCCGTTATACATAGGTATGTCGATTTTGGACATCAGTAAAACCCTGATGTATGATTTCCATTATAACAAAATGGTTAAACACTACGGAAGGGAAAACATTGGAGTCGCATACATGGATACGGACGCGTTTATCTACTGGATAAAAACTTTGGACATGTATGAAGACCTAAGGACTTTTCCATACAAAGAAGATTTCGACTTTTCTGACTATCCGAAGAACCATCCAAATTTTAATGAAAGAAATAAAAAAGTAATTGGAAAATTCAAAGATGAAGCAAATGGAATGCCTTTAGAAGAAATAGTGGCGCTGATGGCGAAATTGTATTCATTTAAGATGTACCACGAGAACAACACACCGACAGTCAAGAAAGCAAAAGGAGTGAAGACATCTTATTTGAAAAAACACGTGACATTTGACCACTACAAGACTTGTTTGTTTGAAGATACTACGATATCAGCAACATTCAACAATATCCGAAGCTTCAAGCATCAAGTCTACAGTGTCACCGAAATTAAAAAAGCACTGTCAGCCCGGGATGATAAAAGACATATTATGCCCGACAAAATCCACACTCTTCCTTTCGGCCATTACTCCCTAAACCCTCTCAACTAGTAACCTATTCTTCGTCCTTCTACAACTTCGACCTTATTCCTTTCTCCTTCCGTAAAAAAATGGGGAACACGGCAAGTCCAACGCCGTGTTCCCCATTTTTTTACACAAGTTTGGATGACCTTGACCCATATAAATGATGTGAATATTTAAGACAACATTCATTGTGATTATACATGTGATACAACAAACATTGAAACCTGCAATATGAAGGACTTGAAGCAACAAATTGTCAACGAACTTCATAAACCTGCAAGAAGAAAGTTTCCACGAAGAAATACGGTGATAAAAGGAATTAATGATTTATATCAAGCGGATTTAATCGAAATGATTCCTTATAGCAAACAAAATAAAGGATATAAATACATATTGACTGTTATTAACTGTTTTTCAAAAATGGCAGATGCTTTACCACTAAAAGATAAAAGTGGCAAAAGTGTTACAAAAGCAATGGAAACAGCTATACAAAGAGACAAACATACTATTAAACATTTACAAACAGATGATGGAAAAGAATACTTTAATAAGGAATTTGCAAATTTAATGAAAAAACACAATATAAACCATTACTCAACCAATTCAGAAGTAAAAGCCTCAATAATTGAAAGATTCAACAGAACTTTAAAAAGTGCAATGTATAAAATGTTTTCCAACAGAGGATCGCACATATGGATTGATATGTTACCAAAACTTATAAACGATTACAATAACAAATTTCATAGGACTATCGGGATGAAACCAAACCAAGTAACTAGTAAAAATGAAAACCTTGTATTAAAACGTATAAAAACGAATACTAAACCAAAAGTTGAAAAACTAAAGCCTAAAAAATTTAATGTGAATGATAAAGTGCGAATAAGTAAATATAAAGGTGTATTCAGTAAAAGATATCTGCCAAATTGGACCAATGAGGTTTTTACTGTATTCAAAGTACAACCTACAGTACCTGAGACATATATTTTAAAAGATAATAAAGGACAATTGCTTGAAGGAGGGTTTTATGGACATGAAATGTTAAAATCAACAGTAGGCGATGTATATTTAGTTGAAAAGGTGTTGCAACGGAAAAAAGATAAGGTCAAAGTACGATGGTTAGGATTTAATAAGACGGAAGATTCGTGGATACCTAAAAAGGATTTGATATAACGATAGAGAATCATTTTAGATTGAACCATTACAAAGGATGGAGATAGTACCACAAAAAGAGAGTTTTACTATTAATAATATAGATGAACTCACAGTGGATAATTCAGAATTCAATAGTGGGAAACATGGCAATTTGTTACCAAACACCGTTCGTTGTCTGGTTACGGGACCTTCCAACTGTGGAAAAACTAATGTAGTATTCAATTTGATTACAAACCCTAAAGGATTACGTTTTAACAATCTATATGTATTTTCAAAATCACTACAACAACCAAAGTATCAATTATTGGAAAAGATACTGACTAATGTGCCTGAAGTTAAATATTTAAAGTTTAATGCAAGCGAGAGTGTCATGCAACCACAAGAAGCTAAACCATTCTCCGTGTTCATATTCGACGATGTATCTTGTGAAAACCAAAACACAATAAGAAATTACTTCGCTATGGGTCGACATAACAACATAGATAGCATTTATATTGGTCAAACTTACAGCAAAATACCAAAACAACTTATTAGAGACAATGCAAACATGTTAATTGTATTTAAACAGGACGAAACCAACCTAAAACATATATATTTTGATCATGTAAATGCGGATATGACATTTGAACGATTTAAAGAGTTATGTGGAAAGGCTTGGGCTGAAAAGTATGGGTTCCTAACAATTATGAAGGAACAACCGCTAAACAATGGTCGATACAGGATAGGATTTGATAAATTTATATTAATACATTGAACATGGTATAAAACATTCATTGTTGTACAACACGTCTTGCTACAAACATGGTTAACCAAGAAAAATTAGTAAAAGAAATAAAATCACTTAGTGATTCTATTCGGGCTAAAAACAGAGCGTTAAAACTAGGTATTAGCGAGAGGGAGAAATTCCTTGAATCTACTTTTAAACCTATTACTGAACCTTTAAAACAATTAAACAAAAAATTCGCTAAACCTGTATTGGAAGGAGATGCGATTGCACCTATCACAAAGTTTGAAAGAGAAAGTGTAAAATATGAAGGTTTTAGTGATGAAGACCCGGAATCCTCTACATACAGCGGCTTTACCGGAGCAGAATCTGAAAGAGAGCTAGAATCACCAGGATATAGTGAAAGGGGACCTGAAGAAGCACCAACTGCTAGTGAAGAGGAAAAAAGAGAAGAGGCAAGAGAAGGACCGTCAAACATAAGCTTGTTGGGTGAAAACATTCATAACAAAGGACCTTTAGGAAGGAAATATATGGTAAAAATGTTACTCGGAACAATTCCTAATAAGAATTACCATAGTTATGGAGCGAGATTAACAGAAGATGGTTTAATGATAGGTAATAGCCCGTTAAACGTTGACGAACATGATAATATTGTTGTTGGTGATCAAAGATATAAGGGCACAAAAGGATTATTTGAATTATTATTTGAAAATAAGCCTTCAGTATCGTTAGTAAAGGAAAAAGACATGGAAGCATATAAAAAGATTTTGGAACAGACAAATGCATATAGGAGAAAGTATTTACCTGACCAGCTTCCTTTTAGATCTAAGTCTTTAAAATATAGAGAATTTGTATCCAAGTTAATACCAACTAGAAGACAAACAATGCCGTTAACACAAAGAAAACCTGTAAAACGAAGATTTATGGCATCCACTTTGGATGTAAGTGCTCAGGAACGAAGAAAAAGAAGTAAGTCTGTTACAGGTACAGGTTTAATGAAGAAACTATATAACACAAATGTGATTTATTACAATAATATCAATAAATTGGTGGATAGAATGAAACTAATACATGAAGCTAAAGAAGCGGGTCATACAGGATTGGAAAACGAATGGGTGGCTTTGGTGGATGAACTCCGAAACCGTGGGGTAATCTTTTAAAAATGCGTTACTCCTTAGAGTACTATTCAGTTGCACCATGAGTGTTGACAAGTTCGGACGTTACTCCTCGGATGGGTTATATTATGCGAATAGTTTAAAAAGAAGTGCTGGTTTACCACAAACACCTGATGGAGATTATGATATGAGTAATAAAAGGTTAAAAAACATAAAAGATCCTTCGGATGAAAACGATGCAATAAACTTAAAAATATTAAAGGAAAAGATATCGCCAACATTAAAACTACAAAATAACACATATGACGCAGAAGATCATAGAATTATCAACGTTGGTAAACCAAATCAAAACGGTGATGCGATAAACAAAGGTTATTTGTCATCTGAATTAAAAAATACGTTAAAATTCAATGGGAAAACGTATAGTGCCAACAATAAACGTATATCCAACGTAGATGACCCTAAAGATGCAAAAGACAGCGTAAATAGACGCTATTTACATTCTTTGATACCTGAAAAGACAAAAGATGGATTTTCTTTTTATAAATTTGTTATTAATGATATAGGTTATCCAAAAACTGAAAACGATGCTGTAAATCTAAAATATATTAAAGATCATTGCATCATACGTGATGTAGGGGTTATAGATTGTTTTAATAATTGTTTAGCAAATGTTAAAGATGGTTCGGCGCCATCGGATGGTGCAACAGTAGGTCAAATGATGGAAACCTTAAAACAAGAAACAACCTCTTTTGTAAAACAAGATCAAGTAGTATCGAAGCAAGGGGATGAATTTGTTCAAGGTAAAGAAAAATTTAATTTATTAACATACAAAAATAATGCTTGGGATTGCATGGATAAAAAGTTATCAAACGTGTCATGGGGTCATGAGGATCATGATGCAGCTGCTTTATCACAAACCGTACATCTAGATCCAAATTTACACTTTGCAGTTTTTACATGTAATGATAACAATATTACAAACTTGAGAGCAGGAAGACGCCCGAATGATGCTGCAACTGTAGGACAGACCATCACAACATCATTTAAGGATAGTAAAGTGTATACTTGTAATAATAAACGTATAACAGACCTTAAAGACCCTGAACATGTAGATAATGCCGTCACTGTTAATTTCCTTGTAAAAGTTTTAGGTAATGCGTTATTTGATTTTCACAATCATTTCACACCGGATATTCTTCAAGGAGGACCAGGTCATAAAATTTGGGACGAAGCCGCGAGAGGTGGTTGGATTAAACGGGAAATTTTTAAAAAATACTTTATTAACCCTAATACGCAAAAGTTTAGATCATCAGATTGGGGTGATATTGATATTTAATATAAGATCACTATAAACGATTTCATTTATGTCCAACTCGTCATAGAGTTAACACATGAGTTGCACATTGCGATTATAAAAGGACAATAATGACGTTCAAGTACATCAGTCCATATCGAGACACTGCAAGGAAAGGAGGTGGGATCACGTCCACAGCGGTTTCTCTGTTAAGTAAAGCTTTAAATCGTATTCCAGTAGGATCTATCGTAAATAGAGCAATAGACGCTTTACCATACGAATTTCATATACCGGGAGGTTATCAGTATTGCGGACCAGGAACTAAATTGAAAAAACGACTGGAAAGAGGTGATCCAGGCATAAACAAGTTAGATCAGGCTTGTAAAGAACACGATATCGCATATTCCACGTTTGCCGATTCAAAAAATAGATCGATAGCAGACAGAAAGCTTGCGGACATAGCTTGGCAACGAGTAAAATCAAGTGACGCTAGCATAGCAGAAAAAGCAGCAGCTTTAGCAGTAACAGCAGGTATGAAGGCTAAAACAGCAGTAGGAGGTGGAAAAAGGAGGAGAAGAAGGGTAAAAAGGAAGTCAACCACAAGAAAACATGGAGGAAATATAAGAAGACGACGATCTAGCAGAAAAGGCAGGAAGAAGCCCACCGTGTGGTCAATGGTAAAAAACGGGGCAGGTCTTTACCTAAGACCTTATCGTGCATATTAAATGAAAGAAATCAATTGGTCATACCACATAAAGCATTAACCAATATTGAATTATTTAAATATATTTCCTGTTTAAAAATACCATTTTTCCGCGGTGTGTTTATGAAAGACAGTTTACCAAAGAAAATGTGGCAAAATGAGACTGGAATTGTAAATTTGGATAATACTGAAGGGCCTGGCACCCATTGGGTTTGTTATAAGAAACTAAATAACAATGTATATTATTTTGATAGTTTCGGTAATTTGCCACCACCAAAAGAACTTCAAAATTACTTTAAATCTGCTAAAAACATATATTATAACTATAAAAGAGAACAACCTGATAATACTTCAATATGCGGCCATTTATGTTTGGAATTTCTAGCTAAAAGTATCAGTCACTATTGAGATGTCTTCCTATACGGTATCATTAACAGGAAAATCGTCCACTTTACGAAGTATCCTTTTTCCAGCGTTACGCTTGCAAAAAGGTAGGTTTTGGGAGGCGGCACTATTGGATTTTACAACTTACAACTCTATTCCCAATGTTACGGAAGGTAAAAATAACGTATTGCATTATTATAAGGGAAAAGATGCCAATGGGAAATTTACAGACTTACAAGAGTGCAGGTTACCCACAGGTTCTTATGAAATTGATCATATAAATGAATTTTTGCAAACTAAAATGGGAAAAGACAATATAACATTAAAAGGTAATAATAATACGATGAAAGCTGAAATTACTTCCAAATATTATATAGATTTTACTCAACCAAACTCAATTGGTGATTTATTAGGATTTTCCAACGATGAGCCTGTTTTAGAACCAGATGTAACACATTCCGGTAAGAAAACAGTAACAATATTAAAAGTCAATAGTATAGACATAACTTGCAACATTATACAAGGAGCTTACAGGGATGGGGCTAACACCCATATCATACATACATTTTACCCAAGTGTACCACCTGGATTTAAAATTGTTGAAAAGCCACAAAACCTGGTATATCTACCGTTGAACACCACTTTCATTTCAGACATCGTGTTGAGCGTATTGGATCAAGACGGTAACTTGGTAGACTTCAGAGAAGAGCCTATTACGATTAGATTACATTTAAAATCGACACTTTAATACAAAACCATGGGTTTAAAGTAGAGGCCTTTTGAGGCACCTGGGACAAACGCAAATTCAGCGGTTTTTAATCAGTGGTTACGTATTAGTGACGTGTGATGACGTATGTGTGACGTCATACGGTAACGAGGTGGAGTGTGTGACGTCACGGGTGTGACGTGGTGGTGTGACGTAACTAATACGCTGTTGAACTTTTAGAGGAGCCCAGAGAGTCTTGATTTTCCTGTTAATTTGTGTTTATGACCAAACGCCACCCCGGCTGTCGGCCCGATCACGCTAGGGCCGCTATACTCCCTCGCTCTTTGCATTTCAGTGCTAGATACCAAATTTATTTACTTACAAAGGCCGGCACATAAAGATCATTGTATGTTCTTAAAAAATATATTTAAGAGTATTTCTATTCATCCAGTAAAATCCATTAATTTTTATCCGATTTATACAACCGGAGTTTTGCTTGAATAAATGACAGAAAACTTCTTAAATTCCCGGTCAAAACTACGGATTTTATTCCCCTTATACTTTTACACAACTAACACTCGACCACGATTATGTTTGGCGGGAATATGTAATAATTATTACACGCCGGTCTTTTTATTCTATCATACACCTTCATTTCACACTTTTTAAACAATTATTAATTTTTAAACGTTTATTTCCGTGGTCTTTAGAAAGGCCGTTTCGTCTAAATCTTAATTTTTTGAACTCCGTGCTTCATTCCTGTAACCCTATTATATTGGGCTATAATTATACTGTTTATTCGGGTTTTAAGAAATATTTTTACGCCTGAGCAGGTTCAAACATGTTCAAGGTCAAATTGAATGTAGAAAAAAAAAAGGAACTTGACTGTAGCGGACATGCCAGCCGACCAGCCAAGTATAGGGGCAGTTCATCGTAGCTGGGCAGGCCAGCCGACCGAGTGAACCAAGGAGTGGGGGACCGCAGAAACCGCACTGCGCGAACCACCCGGGTATGTTTGTTTTTTTGGGGGGGGTGTGATAGGAATCAGGTAAGGAACATAGTTTAAATACCCTTGAGTGTTAGTGTTTGCCCAAAATAAGAAAGAACCCAAGCAAAGCCATGCAAAGAAAGGACAGTAAAGAAGGAAGCCGCCGACTAAGTATGCAAACGAGGGAAGGGACCAAAATGGTCCCGTGATCAAACTGATCTTGACGCCCAGGGAACATCTCACAGCGGCTCCGAATCTCCTCGCCTAAGTCCGGAGTAGTCTTTCCCAGGCACGGCGACATTCCTCGGGACTTGAGCGGGGCTCGACCCGGTGACTCGACGGCAACCCCCGTAGACATCGAGCGGCGCAAGCGAGTTGACCTGCTTGGGTGCACGCTTGGCTTTGGCTCCGAGGCGGTATTCCACGTAGGGATGCGCTTCTCCGAAGACAACGCCGAATGCCCGGTGTCTCCGATGGTGTCCGCCGAGTCCCAAAAGTCGGCCGGAGAGGTAGGAGCTGCTTCTTGGATGGTCCCGTGACGGCTCGATGCAGAGTGATGCAGTGCTCCTAGCAGCTCCCGGTTTTATCCCGACTCAGCGAGGAACGGACGTCTCTCATTGGCTCAGCGGCCGGGCCAATCAGAAGCGAGCTACAGTTAATGACTTCACCACGGGGCCATGCAGCGAGATTGCACTCGGCTAAAGATGGTGGTTAAGCCTCAGAAAAATCCAACCGAGCTGTAATATTGTCTTGTGTTAAAATTAATACACTTAACAAAACATTATAATTTGACTCGCAACTTCATTTAATAATAATAATAATAATAACTTTAGAAAATAGTTTAATCGTTTAAAATCGTCACTGTCAAACCATTTTTTATTTACTGACCTAACTATTCACGTTGCTGAAACATTTCATTTTGCTCTGCTGAGTCCCTATCGTAAAGAAAACACCTTGAGAAATTTCGCCGGGGTGGTCTCAACACTAATGACGGGAGACGGGTATATAATCTGGGCCATATCTGGTGCGTGCCCAGCGCAACCATATGCCGCCTAGTCGTAGTGTTGGTTACGGTAGTAAATCGCTCCGCTGGACCATTCATGTAATACACTCTCGTACACACTTAGAGGCGACGCGACGATAGTCTATTGACCGAGGGCAAAGGGCCAATATTTCCTTGCAGGTCCCCTCAAGATAGGATGAGTGAAGAATTGTATTTCTACACAATTATATAACATTAGTTAATTAAAAACTGAAGACATAATTGGTATTTTTATTGATATATTATTCAGGATATCACAAAACAATTTTTTTCTATGACTTTGGGATATGATTACTTATTAAAGAAAGAAAATCAAATAAACACATGTCCAAAAAATGCTTTGTTAACCCGTTAGCCACCAATTTGTTTCCATACGCTACAGCACAACAGTGTTGTACGCCAATGTACACAGTGTATACACAGGGGGACTCGCTCAGCACTCTTGACAGCAGACAAGGTCAACTCCTCGGTCATGCTGTGCGTGAGTCCCCGCGCAACACTCATGGGACAGTTATTATTATTGTTGTCGGATGAAAGGTGTCTCCGCTGGGTCAAACGTTTTGCTGGATGCCCGGCGAAATCAAGTGGAGAAGACGCCGTGTCAGTTGACGGCGAGAACAGCCTCGTACCCGGTCAAAACATTTCAGTTTTGTCCGCTGAGTGAATACCGTACAGAGAACGCTATAAGAAATTTCAGCGGCTAGGTCTCAGCACTAATGACGGAAACCGAGCATACATTCTGGGTTACACATCTGGGCGTGGGCCGTGCTATCTAGGCGCGGGCTTCTCATTTTCCTTGACGGCACGAATGGCTCCGCGCTCCGCCATTCGTGTTCGCACACTGCGCCGACTGCTCTTGTCTGCTGTTGCCCGGACGCAAAGCTACGTACTGGGCCAATCTTACCTTGCATGTCCCCATGATAAGATGAGGAGAAAAATTGTATTTCTATACAATTATACAACATTACTTATTTTAAAACTAAAGACATCCTAAATTAGACATATTTTGTATTTTTTTTTATTTATATATTATTATTCAGGATGACACAAAAATATGTTCCATGACTTTGGGATATTATTACTTACTTGTACAGAATAAAGAAAAAACAAAACAAATAAACACATGTCCTAAAAATGCTTTGTTTACCCGTTAGCCACCAATTAGTTACACATGGTAATTTTTATTCCGTAAGGCATTGTTACATTTTCAATCACGTTTACCCATTGAATTTGGTATCGATGAATAGTAGTTTTCTACAAGAGGAAAAAAAGTGGGTCTTTCTGGTGTGTAGGCCTAATTGTGTTTTAAAAACGATTACACATAAAAAGAAACTTTTTATCATTCTGCACGAAATCAGCCTGTTTTTTGTTCTCTCAACTGTACCAAAACCGATTCTTTATTGTCCTAGGACTGAAAAATCATCTGGAGAATTTTTTAGGTCCTAGTATTGAAAAGTCAGCTGTTTGCTATGTATATTATTATTCATTTATTAATGTTGAGGAGCAGAATTTTGAAATTCAAAAGTTATAAAGAGCATTGTTTGTAAATAACATAAATGTAAACACTGCATATTACTAACTTTGTGAATATAACCTCGAAAATACATCTTTATAGTTATAATTTTTAATGATCAAAAGTCTAATTTCGCATTATGATATAAAACGTTGTTCATCGCTCGGAGCAAAAGTGTCTTTTTGATGCTTAATCGTTTTTAAAAACTCGGCTGCGCCTCGTTTTTAAAACACGATTGCGCACCAAAAAGACCGACTTTCGCTCCTAGTGATGAAAACTACTATTTGCTCCGAATGATGAACAACGTTTTATATCGTCAATAAAAAATTGGACTTTTTATATTTAAAAAAATATTAAATATAAAGTTGTATTTTTTAGGTTATATTTACAATGGAATTAATATGCAGTGTTTACATTTCTGTTATTTACAATCAATGCTCTTCATAACGTTTGAACTTCAAAATTCTCCACCTCGAAATCAATAAATGAATAATATTATACTAACCAAACAGTTGCCTTTTCAGTCTTATGACCTAAAAAAATCTTCCAGCTGATTTTTAAGTCCTAGGACAAAAAAGAAATGGTTTTGGTACTATTGAGAGAACAAAAACCAGCTGATTTTGTGCAGAATGATAAAAACAAAATAATAGTTTAATAATTTTTATGGTACTTGATAATTAAAATAACTTCAATGTGTTCTGGTAAACATATCTTTGGTATTAATGTATACTGGAATACGAAAAAATTAGTTT
The DNA here is from genome assembly GCA_030545055.2 of Neoaliturus tenellus. Lineage (NCBI taxonomy): Eukaryota > Metazoa > Arthropoda > Insecta > Hemiptera > Cicadellidae > Neoaliturus > Neoaliturus tenellus. Next base: position 97,912,546 of record CM061533.1, read on the forward strand.
TCCGAAGTCTGTTACATAAATGTAAAAATAGGTCTTGGACAGAAATAAAATTTTATTTTAACTTTTAAAACTCATTTTTACAGTTAGAGGAAGTGAAAAGATTCGTTTGCCCGACCTTTATGTTGTCGACAGGAAAGAACAACATTGCCAGGTCAAAGCTGGCAGTTTAGCAAGTCACACAGTTGGCCGTGGCAAAGATAATCAGCGCTCACGTGCCATAACAGCGTGTCGCTCAACACGGAGACCGTATCAGCTGCAGACGTTGTTATCAGCTTATCAGGTGCTGCTAGCCTACGCTTGGAAATCTGTTTGCTGCTTGACTTACAACGTACAAAAACAGTGTTCATCACTTACCGAACTAGTCTAATAGAAATCTCATATTTTCCCATTAAAATAACATTGGAATTGAATGTACAGCTGTAAATACGTGTAGTTTTTTTTTTGTGATTACAAATATTCACAATATTGGATTGGTTGGATGTCATTGATCTAGAAGTAACAGTAACATTTGTATTGTATACAAAAATAAATTGTTCGGTTTTGATAGACGTATTATTTAATTAGTACCAGGGGGACCGAGCTTAAGCTCGGTAAAATTATTACTTTCGTTTCTCACACAAAGCTCGTTCGCTCCGCTCACTCGCCAGGCGGAAGGTTTGCTGCACATTGGTATGATTTTCCTAAAACCACAGGTTAAAGATGTAACACATTGGTTTATTTTATCTACAGTTATCAGCTGATTTTTGTTCAGTTAAAAAATTTCCATAAGGATAACATGGGATCTTTGAAGGGCTCTAGCGCGAAAACCGGATTTTTCCCAGCTATGGGACCAGCTCCAATCGATTTCTGGTGGCCAAAACCCCCATATTCCAAAATTTGAAGGAAATCGTCGGAGCCGTTTTTGAGATAATTGTGCAAGCAAACAAACAAGCAAACATTGCTCGTATAAGAGTATAGGATTTTATTTAAATAGCTTCATATGTAATTGAGGACCTTGGTTAAGGTAATTGAGGAAATACCGGCACAAGGATATTTTTATATTGTGTTTTGTACAATATCATGAACAATTTAATTAAAATTAAGTGGATAAATAATATTGAAGTTGCGTCTAGTTTAATTTTAAAAATAACTAGCGACTTCTATTAACTGTAAAACTTTCAATAATTTGTTAATTAAAAACATTTAACACAATATATTTAAGTACAAAAAAATACTTTAATATAAATTAGTGTGGTGAAAGGATTTCCTAGACAATGTCCCTACGTATTAGTCCAAGACCTTCCAGTTCAAATTTTACAAAGTAAAATCGTATAAAAAAACACACATTACAAAGTTGCTCATGCAAGTTGCATTATTAAGGCTATATTTGTAATCTTCCTAAAAACATATTGATCAACATGCGGCTAAAAAAAGCTTAAAAAAACATTTGAAAGATATTTTATCTTCATTCTTTTAATGTCATTCTTTCCATGATGTTTTAAGGTTTTCATCTTAACGACATTTATCGGACAACGTTCTTTCGATAGGATGTAAAAAATCAAATAAAAACTAAAACCACTAAAATTTGGTGTTTATTGTACATGTCAAAATATTTTTTGTTAAAGTAAATGTCAAAAACTGTTTATTTTTATTTTTTCAGTAGTCTTGATCCTGTTTCTTCGTGTACGCCATTGTAAAACGCATGTTACCTCATTCTTTACGGTACGTATATGAGAAGATGAAAGGTCTATATGATGGTGTGTTTAAGGACTCACTGTCGTTTCCATCTTAGAAAACCGATATGTCTTCTACACTATGGTCCACTGACATCAGCGACGAAGATTTGGAAGAGACCGCCGTAATTGCAGAGCACAAGGAAAGAATTAAGGAAACTACCGAAGCATCTACTTCAAATTTGTGGCCCAATTCCATCGGCAACGAGGATTTGGAGGAGATCGCCGTAAATTCGAAGAACACGGAAATAATTAAACAAATTACAGAATTATGTACTTCAAATTTGTGGTCCAATACCATCAGCGACGAAGATTTGGAGGAGATCGCCGTAATTGCGGAGCACATGGAAAGAATCAATCAAACTTCCGAATCATGTACTTCTACTCTATGGTACAATACCATTAGCGACGAAGAGCTGGAGACTATCCTGACTACGGAGCATTCCGTCCATGACAATTTCGGAAAAAATAATTCAGCCAACTCCAAAGATGAAGCAATGGTTCCAGATGTCTGCGGATCACGAATAAAATAGTAGATGACTTAGGGTTTTTGCAGCTCGTCCAAAGAGCCATCTCTGATTGGTAGGTCGATTAAGTAGTGTATGACTTAGGGCTTTTCTGTCAACTGTAAAAACTTGTTGCTGATCATAATCACTTTATAAATACTTTCAAAACATTAACAGTTACAATTTTTTAAAACTCCCTTTGAGTGGCCTTGAACATGTTTAGGCCTGTTTGAAGTATTTTTTTTCTTGCCTGGCAGCGAATTTTTTTTCACGACTGCAAATAATAAAAAGAAGTAAATTAATACGTATAAAACAATTATGAATCATAATTAAAAGAATAATGAGCCCCTTAACTTCTGGATCTTTCAGTCACATTTAAAACTTGTGCTGAATAAAACTGTATATGTAAATAATTAAAATTTCTTATTGTGTCCAAAATCTGTTTCTACATTTATGTGAAAACTCGTGATGCTGTATTCTATGTGCAGTACGTAGATGCCCGTCCCTGTGAAACACTTGATTTCGTCTTCTGTGCGGTACGTAGGAATGGGACGTTAACTATTAATGGTGGTCTACCTTCTATCTATCTTTCACTAATCATCTGCCTCTTGAACTGTCAACAACAAAGGCCGCAGCCCAAGACGATCAACATGAAGTTTCATCTGATTCTGTCAGACGAAGAAGATTTAAGACTGTTTCATGAAACATTGGTTCGTGTGATGAATGGTGATCCTCCGATACAATTAAAGATTTCTGTCGAGTTTCAAGAAGAGATGTTAAACGAGTCCTATTCATCCCAGCAACTACAAAATTGGTCACGGGAAACAACTTCTTCGCCCAATATTTCTAATAGCCTGCACAACAACATGGAAGAACACCAAACTAATGAACCTCTGAAATGTATGGATGATTAATGAAATTTTGTTTTTGACACTTAAACAGTACAACTAGTCAAAGTTCCGGAAGTCTGCGTACGACAAATGAAATTGTGCCCATTAGATATAAACTGGGAAAGGCGTTCAAAATGGTTAACCGTTTTATGCTGAAAACTTGGTGCTTATTATAAAGTGTCTTAGTAATATTTGCAAAGTTATAGTTAAACAAGTTTTTTAAAACTTTTTTGAGTGACCTTGAACATGTTTCAACATGTTTGAAGCAGTTTTCGTATCCATCAAGCGAATATTTTCCCACCGAAAACATCAACGTCGTTGCCGAAAAAAAAAATAGGGACTACCCGGGACATAGGTATATGATAGTTGGACTTTTAGTCTACTTCAAAACGGCCTTTCTAAAGGCCACCATTACACTCAATCGTTTAAAGGCTTTGCCGAGCTAACTTATATTGTATTTTTATTTAATTTTATAATTGCTACAAGCTGGCTGCTACAAACGAGTGAAAAATTGGTAGCCGTGAAAACGACTGTTTTGTATAGGTTTTATACAGTAAAACCTTATAGAGCATAACTACTCTGCGTTAGCATCATCGGATAAATAATCTGCTCCCACTAATCTTTCTAAAGCAGCGATCACTTCTCTGCATGTTATACTAGTTCTGCTTGTTACAGAATGAACTTGTACGGGTTGATTTTCACTGGTCACTTGCCTCCCCGTAGGCAATGTTTGAAAAGGTGGTGTAGTAGAGGATATTTCATGGACCTGTATAGACTGCTCCATTGCAATGTTGTCGCTAGAAAGGTTCGTGCAGTACTGTTTTTAAAACACATTCATGTTCACAGGTTAATTTGATGAGCCAATGCGATTGAAGGTGCTGATGTCAGCAAAAAATGAACCAATAGAAATTTAGTGCTGGGGTAAGCATTTGATATATAAGTAGAAAATTCAAGCATTGGTTCTCATTCCTACTTCTGGAACTGTATACAGCGCATGGAACAGCCATTCAACTACAATGTATTACTGCCATCGTTGTAATGAAGATTTCTCTAACGAAGATTTGTATGTATTGCATTGTGAAATTTATCATAATGCTACGGAAAATACATCGTCCGACTGTGAAGACCATCCGGATTTTGTACGCTTCCTTGCCAAAAATTCTACGGAGCAGAACAGGCCAAGTGTCATCGCATATGCACCCCCAAGAGAAGATGTGGTTGATCCTACTGATGAATCGCCTCATCCTTCGACTTCAGGAACACCGAGTAAAGCTGCAACTCCAGGAGAAGATGTGATGGATTCTGATGATGATTCGTCTCAACCTTCGACTACAGGAACTCCGAGTCAAGATTCTACGTTGGGAGTCGAAGTTTTAGTGGAAGCATTTGAGAGAGCTGTTGTCCGACATTATAGAATAAACAATACAAATTCGCTTGAACTACAAAATTTCCTGACTATAGTAAAGGATGTCATAGTTGAAAAACTAAATTATGAACTCCATCGATTGAATTTCATAAAATTTGGACTACTATTAGATACAACATTTAATAATGTTGAAGGAGAAATGTCCAATAGAGGGTTTCTCTCTAGAAACCGCAGTATCATGGTCACGTCAAATATCGATGAAATTGTTGAGGAATGTTTGCAGGAATTGGTACTTAAAATAACTGAACACGAAGCTCGTGGGTCTGGATGGTCCTTGATCAACATAAACAGTCTAGATTTACGTGTTCATAAACGTGGATACGGTGATCGTGGCAGCAGTTATATTCCACTGCCAGCAAAGATAAAAAATACTTTCTCATGTATCAATGTTCAAAACAATGACAATGAATGTTTCAGATATTCTATGTTAGTAAAATATCTTGTGCGAGAAGGTGTCCAACACCCAGAACGACCAAATAGAAGATATCAAGAACTAATCTGTAGGTATAATTTTAATGGGCTAAACTACCCAGTGTCATTGGCCGAGATAGGACGTTTTGAAAAACGCAATCCAGGGGTATCTATCAATGTTTTTGGACTCGACAGTAGAAACAATGTGTACCCTTTGAAAGTTGTGACTCAGGAACTGGCAGATCATACAGATTTATTGCTACTAACAGATGGTGATGTTTCACATTATGTGTATATAAAAGATTTTACCAAACTTATTCACAAGCAGCTTACCAAACACAAGAATCTGATAACGGTGTGCAAAAGATGTTTTTGCTTTGAAAATATCCCATTATATAGGGGAGGTCATCGTTGGCTGACGGAACACTCTAAGCTTTGTGGAGATCATGCAACAATGAAAGTTATCCTCCCAAATGGAAAGAATTCTTTGCTGAAGTTTAAGAATATACATCACCAGTATCGCATCCCGATAGTCATTTATGCAGATTTCGAATCATCGTTGATACCAGTGGAAGATGTAGATCCTGACGCACCATGCAGTGGAAAGTACCAAAGACATGAACCAAACAGCTATTGTCTTTTAGTAAAATCAACTCTTTCAAAGGAACATCTTCAGCGCTATGATATTCCAACGGAGCCAAAACTTTACCGTGGAGAACAGGCTGCGAAACGATTTGTTGATGATCTGTATGATATTGCTGAAAAAGTATCTACTCTCTACAGTTACATTGTTCCAATGAAAAAACTCAGCGAACTTCAAGAACTATGTCACCTAATGGAGGATGTTTGTTTCTTATGCAAAAGAGAGTTTTCCGAAGACAACATCAAAGTACGTGACCATGATCATTTGACAGGGGCCTATAGAGGAGCTGCCTGCAACGCCTGTAACATCAATTTCAAGCTTCCAAATTTTGTACCCGTCGTATTACACAACCTAAGTGGGTACGACGCACACTTTATCATCCCTGAGCTCGGTCGAGACAAAGGCAAAATAGACGTATTGGCACAAACAACCGAAAAATTCATAAGTTTTTCAAAGAAAGTAAAAAATATAAAATTAAGATTCATAGACTCATTAAGGTTTATGCCTTTCAGTTTGATGACACTTTCAAAGAATTTGGAAAGAAGAGACTTGATTGAAACGAGGAAGCTTGTTTCAGAAGATAAGTTGGAGCTTGTATTAAGAAAAGGAGTATTTCCCTACGACTATATAGACTCTCTTGCACGATTCGACGAGACTGAACTACCTCCACCAGAAATGTTTTACAGTAAACTCAATGAATCGCCAGTAGACCCAGAGGATTATGATCATGCTGTTAAGGTATGGACAGAACTTAACATGTCAACACTTGGAGATTACAATGATTTTTATGTGAAACTTGATGTAACTCTCCTTTGTGATGTAATGGAGGAGTTTAGGAATTCGTGTATGGAATCTTATGGACTCGACTGTTTTTATTACTTCACCTCTCCAGGGTTAGCTTGGCAAGCAATGATGAAGCTGACTAAATGCGAACTACAACTTTTAACTGACATTGACATGGTTCTCATGATTGAAGCTGGTGTTCGAGGAGGACTAACACAATCCGTCACACGCTATGTCAAAGCCAATAACAAACATCTTCCAAATTATAATCCAAGAGACGAATCAGTATATCTAGGCTACTTTGACGCTAATAATCTTTATGGATATGCGATGTCTATGCCATTACCTTACGGTGGTTTTTGCTGGGTAGAACCTACTGTATTAGGAGACATCGTAAACATCCCAAAGTTCAATGATATTGGATACATTTTGGACTTTGACTTTGAGTATCCACAAAATCTTCACGACCATCATTATGATCTCCCACTCCTACCAAGGACCGAGATTCCTCCTGGAGGCAAACATCCCAAATTGATGACAACACTCGAAAGTAAAACTAACTATATAGCACATTACTGGATTGTACAACAAGCGATCGAACTGGGCATAAAAATTGTTAGAATTAATCGGGTACTTCAATTTACACAAAAGACTTGGTTGAAACAATATATTGATTCTAATACTGCCAGAAGAGCTGCTGCAACATCAAATTTCCATAAAGAATTTTATAAACTGATGAATAACGCAGTTTATGGAAAATGTCTCGAAAACAAAAGGAATCACATGAATCTGAAACTGGTCTCTGACGAAAAGAAAATGTTAAAATTAGTTCAAAAGCCTAACTTCAAAACTTCTATTGTAATTAATGAAAATCTTGTAGCAGTCTGCATGGACAAAACCAATGTTGTCATGGATCGACCTCTATATGTAGGAATGTGTATACTCGACATTTCAAAGACCCATATGTATGACTTCCATTACAAAAAGATGGTTTCCTATTACGGACGGGATAAAATTGGAATATGCTACATGGACACTGATGGGATCGTCTACTGGATCAAGACACTCGACATGTATGAAGACCTCAGAGTGTTTCCTCACAGGAATGCCTTTGACTTCTCAGACTACCCCATTGACCATCCTACCTATGACAACTGTGTAAACAAAAAGATATTAGGAAAGTTCAAGGATGAAACTTCTGGTGTACCCCTAGAAGAAATTGTAGCGCTTATGTCAAAGATGTATGCCTTAAGGATGTTTACAGGCAGAATAGAAAATGACATGGAGGATGAAAACGAAGCCGGAATCATTAAAAAGGCAAAAGGAATTAAAAAAAATTATATAATGAAGAAAATGAGGTTCGAACATTACTATAATTGTTTATTTAGAGGAGCTGAGTACAATGCAACTTTCAACACCATCCGGAGTTTTAAGCATAATTTGTACAGTTTAACAGTAAAAAAGAAGTCATTGTCAGCCAAAGACGACAAGCGTGTGATCCTTCAAAATAAGATCCACACACTCCCTTATGGGCACTATTCCTTAACAGAAATGGATTGAATAAGACATTCATAAAGGAACGAAAATCCACAAAATCTGTATTGTACTGTAAAAACTAACTTTAAAACTGTATGTAAAGTTTTTTAAAACTTAAATTGGATGACCTTGAACTCATCTTTTCATATCAATTTGACTCAAAACTGTAAAATTTTTTAAAACTTAAATTGGATGACCTTGAACTCATCTTTTTATATCAATTTGACTTCTGAAATGTATACAAGTATAATTGAATAAATTACCATTATCGTTCAGTTGTATAATGGACGAAGAATAAAGCAGACCAATGGACGAGAGAAAAATTATAGTTCAAGAACTTCACAAACCAGTTCGAAGAAATTTTCCTAGAAGATCAACGGTCGTAAAGGGAATAAATGACTTATATCAAGCTGACCTTGTAGAAATAAAACCATACAGTAGAATAAACAAAGGTTTTAAATACATTTTAACAGTTATTGACTGTTTTACAAAAGTTGCCAGTGCTATTCCCCTTAAAAACAAAAATGGACCTTCTGTTACTGAAGCAATGAGAAAGGTACTGGAGGCAATAGGAAAACGTATAAAGCATCTACAGACAGACGACGGCAAAGAATTTTTTAACAAAGATTTTTCTGATCTCATGAAGAAAAATAAAATAAATCACTATTCTACTTTTAGTGAGAAGAAAGCCTCCATTGTAGAACGTTTCAATCGCACATTGAAAACATTGATGTACAAGAAATTTTCAGAAAGAGGAAGTTATGTGTGGTTTGATATTCTTCCAACTCTAATCAAAGATTACAACAATACAAAACATCGTACTATAGGTATGAAACCAAATCAGGTGAACAAAGAAAATGAATCTTTAGTTTTGAAACGCATAAAGGAAAATACTACGCCGCGGTTAGATAAAAAACCTCCTCTGAAATTTTCCATCGGAGACCATGTGAGAATAAGTAAATATAAACAGATATTCACCAAAGGATACCTACCCAATTGGACAAATGAAATTTTCACAGTGCATCGAGTGCAACCTACCTTTCCAGAAACATACATTTTAAAGGATAGTAAAGGAGAAATATTGCAGGGAGGATTTTATGGCCATGAATTGTTAAAATCTAAAACTGGTAGTGTTTATTTGGTTGAGAAGATTTTAAGGAAAAGAGGTAATAAGCTTTTAGTGAGATGGTTGGGATTTGATAAGACCGAAGATACTTGGATAGATCAAAAGGACTTACTTTGAAATGGAAAAACCAGTAAGGTCGCAGCATTCGGATGGACAGCTCAAGTATAACTAACATCATGGAAGTAATCTATCAAAAGGATAGACTTGACGTCAATGACATTGATTGTTTGACACCGGATATCTTTGATAAGGAAGTAAGTAAGCATGGCACTTTATTGCCCAATACAATGAGATGTATTATTAGTGGACCTTCAAACTGTGGGAAAACTGACGTTGTTTTCAATTTAATAACAAAGCCAAACGGATTAAGTTTTAACAATGTATATATTTTTTCCAAGTCTCTCAATCAACCAAAATATCTGTTATTGGAAAAGATTATGAATGATGTGCCCGATGTCTCATTGTATAAATTTGACGCAAGTAGTGAGATCATAGAGCCCAACAATGCTGAGCCGTATTCAATTTTTATTTTTGACGATGTTTCTTCTGAAAATCATGACCGAATAAGAACATACTTTTCTATGGGAAGGCATAACCATATCGACTCTATTTACATTGGTCAGACATACAGTAAAATCCCAAAACAGTTAATTAGGGACAATGTTAACTTCTTAATAGTTTTCAAACAGGATGAAAAAAATCTCAAACACATATACAACGACCACGTTGGTGCTGATATGACATTTGAAAAGTTTCGAGAATTGTGTGGGAAAGCATGGAAAGAAAAGTTTGGATTTCTAGTTGTGGATAAAGAGAGGGCTATGAATAACGGTCGTTATAGATTAGGTTTCGATAAATTTGTCTTATTACATTAACATCTACATGTATAATCTTCAGTATTTATTGTGACGTTGTAGAGAACACTCGAAACTAAAAATGCCAAACCAGGAGGAGTTGCTTAGTGAAATAAAAGTTCTCAGTGACTCTATACGGAAGAAACACCTGTTACTAAAAGAAGGACTAGTGGCTAGAAATAAATATCTAGAGGAAACGTTCAAACCCATTGTAGATCCTCTGAATAAAATAAATGAAAAAATTAATAAATCAAAATTTACGGATCAAGAAGAAATAGAAACAGAAAAACCAGTAATTAAAGCAAACTCATCTTCAGAAACCGACAACTCAGAGATTGATTCGGAATTATTTAGTAGGTCAACGCATTCATTGGAAAAAGAGGATGAAGATGAAGAAAGCAGTAAATCAGATGTAGAAACTCAAGATGTGGGCAGTTTACAAGAAACAGATTCCCCTACAAATATCAGCATTTTAAGTAAAGAAATTGGGAACAAAGGACCTCTTTCACGGAAATATATTTTAAAAATGCTACATGGGGCAAGGAAACCGTCAAGATACCATGTATATGGAGCTCGCATGGATAGAGATGGTCTTCGAATGGGAGATAGTGTGATAGAGGTGGATGACAAGGATAATATTAAAGTAAAAGATCAAACTTTTAAAGGCACCGCTGGACTGTTTGAGTTGATCTTTAAGTCGTCTCCCCATAAATATTCCAAGAAGGATTTAAATAATTTTAAAAATATATGTTTGTTAACTAATTCCCATAGAAAAGGTTATTCTCCTAATGCACCTATTCATAGAAATAAATCAGATATGTACAAGGATGTAATTGCAAAGCTATTTTCTAATATTAGAGGAAAGCCTTCGAAAGCTAAAGGTAAAGGGATGTCTATGAAATCTGCCTATGATACAAACATCATATATTATAATAATGTGAATAAGCTCGTTGGCAGAATGCGGTTATTATATGAATCTATTCAGGCTGGACATAACGGGCTGGATAACGAAATGATTGCCTTAACCGAAGAATTAAAAAGTAGAGGATACATAGCTTAAGGGTTCAGTCTAAACATGAGTGTTGACAAGTTCGGTCGTCATGAAAGCTCTTTGGCCCGAGAGGTTTGGAGGGGTCCACCTGGTGAAGGTTTTCAATTGACTAGGGATGGAAACTATGATCTAAGAGGGAAACGTTTGTGCAACATTGCAAATCCCATTTCTAAGGATGAAGCAGTAAATCTTGGGATTATTCATACATTAACATTACATTGCAAGAATGATGAAGAAATGTTTGATGCTAAATACAAAAAAATTATAAATGTGGCGAATGCAGAAAATGAAACTGATGTTGCAAATAAAATATTTGTTTTGGAAGAGATATACAAACTAAAGAAAGATATTTACGAAAAATTAGATAAATTACAGTCTGGAAGGAATCCTTTCGCCTTTTCACGAAGAGGCAGCAGTGAAGCCCCTACAAACAGTGTGAATTCAATATATAATACGAAGAGCGATCTAGACAAACCATTACCATTGCTGACCGCTAAGGACCTAACACGTTAAAACTATCATGCATAGGAGGAAGCCATTTAGTAGTGATTCATCACTCATGAGAAGAGGAGGAGGACTCACTAGTTCAGCACTGAGTCTTTTTAAGAAAGCTTTTGCGACTTTACCTACAGGTGCATTAATAAACACAGCTATCGACGCACTTCCAATAGAGCTACATTTACCTGGAGGTTATCAATACTGTGGACCGGGTACGAAATTACGGAAGCGTTTAGCCCGAGGAGATCCTGGAATAAACAAATTGGACGAAGCCTGCAAAGCGCATGACATTGCATATTCAAATTACTCAGATTCGGAAAGAAGATCAATCGCAGATAGAGCTCTTGCTGAAAAAGCTTGGCAGAGAGTAAAATCAAGTGACGCAAGTGTTGGGGAACGAGCAGCTGCATTAGCAGTGACAGCAGCTATGAAAGCCAAAACAACAGTTGGAGGAGGGTCGAGAAGGAGGAGAAGAAAGACCCAACGAAGGAAAAATACATCTGGTGGAGGCACAAGGAAGGGACGTAGCACTAATAAGAAAATAAATCGTAAAAGGAAAAGGTGTTCAACATGTTCTAAAAAAAAAGTCAAACGGAAAAGGATTATACCTAAGACCATACCGTGCATATTAAATAACAACAAATTAATTTTGCCAAATAAAGCTTTGAACAACGAGGAGCTTGAACGCTATGCATCATGTTTGAAAATACCTTTTTTCAGAGGTGTGTTTATGCGGAACGGGTTGCCAATAAAAATCTGGAAAAATGAAGCCGCAATCGTAAACCTTGATGATATTCATGGTGCTGGTACCCATTGGGTTTGTTACAAGAAATTATCCGATTCTGTGTTTTATTTTGACAGTTTTGGGAACCTTCCACCTCCAAAAGAATTGCACGAATATTTCGGTTCAGTGCCTAAAGTGTATTTTAATTACGATAGAAGACAAAAAGAAGAAACATCAGTATGCGGACATTTATGTTTGGACTTTCTAGCCACAAGCGTCAGTCAACTATAAGATGTCTTCCTGCACTGTAACAGTTACAGGCACATCGTCAACTTTGAGGAGTTCACTATTTCCACCATTACACCTAAGAGAAGATAAACAGTGGGAAATTGCACTTTTGGATTTTACAACTTATAACTCAATTCCAAACATAATAGAAGGTGTCAACAACAAATTACACTATACAAAAAATAAAACGGCTAAGGATCTCAATGAGCTATCTGAGTTTGTTGCGATTGAAACTGGTGCTTATGAAATAGCTGACATAAACAGAGAGCTCCAAAATAAGTTGGGAAAGGATGCAATTGAACTAAGGGCTAATAACAACAATTTAAAGTGTGAAATAAAATGTAAATTTTATTTGGATCTAACTCAACCGGCATCGATTGGCCCTTTACTTGGTTTTCCATCCCAAGACACAATCCTTGAACCAAATATGTTTCACACTAGTCCAAAAACTGTAAACATTAACAAGGTTAATACTATTAATATTACATGTAATATTGTTCAAGGGGCCTACAAAGATGGTTCAAACCAACATATTTTACATTCATTCTATCCAACCGTTCCGCCGGGATTTTAAGATAGTTGAAAAGCCTCATAATCTAATATATCTTCCATTAAACACCACTCACATTTCAGACATCGTATTGAACGTACTAGACCAAGACGGTGACACTGTGGATTTTAGAGGAGAAGTTATTACATTGCGCTTACACATTAGACAAGCACCATAAAAGAACGATGGGACTTGAATTTGGATATAGCACCAAACAACCTTCGCACAGTTTCAGTATATCTCCTAACGCGGAGAGGTTAACCAGAGAGAACACTAAATTCTTAGAAGGACTCGGTTTTAAAGTTAATGAAAATGGACATACTGGATATAAAACATGGACCGGTTTTCGACGAAACACTATGGGAGAAAGAGTTTCACACACACAACCCCTACGCTTCATCGAAATTAGGAAATAATGATGAGATACGAATTCCAATACAACATCAAGATGCTTATACCTTACCATCTGAAAGTTATATTTATATTGAAGGAAGGGTTTTGGCAAAAATGGATCTACGCCATCTAAAGTGCCATTTATTAACAATGCAATGACCTTTTTGTTTGAAGAAATTCGGTATGAAATATCAGGCATTGTAGTGGATTCGACTAAAAAAGTCGGTGTGAGCAGTACGCTTAAAGGTTTGGTATCCTTATCACCCAATGAAATAAACGCATTAAAAACAGCCGGGTGGATATTACCTAGTGCAACCAAAGTAAAACCTAATGCAAGTGGCTATTTTGACTTTTGCATTCCGTTGCGGCTTTTACTAGGATTCGCTGAGGACTACAGAAGAATAATCATTAATGTCAAACAAGAATTGGTCTTACTGAGATCGTCTTATGATACAGATGTTATAGAAGCCGATAGTGAAACAACACCTGACAAACTTGAATGGAAATTGAATTTGGATAAAATAGTTTGGAGGGTACCTCATGTACGGTTGGCCGATGAAAGGCGAGTAAGCCTATTGCGGATGTTGGAATCTGATAGGGATATTGTGGTTCCATTTAGAAGCTGGGAAATGCATGAATGGCCAGTCTTGCCAACAACTCAGCGTCAAACGTGGGCTGTGAAAACATCTAGTAACCTAGAAAAACCAAGATATGTTATTTTTGCTCTACAAACAAATAAAAGATCTAACATTACGGCTAACGCAAGCAAATTTGACCACTGTCAACTTACAAACATTAAACTGTTTTTAAATTCACAGTTCTTTCCATATGACAGCCTCAATGTTATGTTTTCTAAGGACAGATTTGGGATTCTATATGATATGTATGCAAGATTTCAGTCATCTTACTATGGAAGGACAAACTCACCTCTCCTCCAACCTGATTCATTCAAGAATATTGCACCTATAGCAGTCATAGATTGTTCGAAACAAAACGAATCAATAAAGTCGTCAACAGTAGACATTCGCATCGAATTTGAGTTGGAAGAAAATATTCCTGACCAAACTACAGCTTATTGTTTGATACTACATGATACAATTGTAACATACACACCACTAACAGGCGTGGTTAGAAGAATAATTTAGATTTTTTTGTGACAGCATGCAGCTCTTACACATATTTACCCCCACCACAGATTATAAAAGAGAGATTGCTCGGTGAGAAAACATTAGTATTCATCCTGACACCAGCAAGTCAACATTGATGGTTAACATGGACAGTGTACTATCTACTATTCCTGACGATGAATCAACGACAGGATATAAAGCACTCGAGACCACGCCACCAGCTATGACATCTGCGTCTGAAATATCGGCACATGATTTACCAGCATCCTCACAAACTAGCGAGAACTCTACTAAAACAACTGAAGATGTTTCTTTTGAAACTGACAAAAACTCACTAGAATCTCCATCTTCGTCAACAATAGTTCAAGACTTACCTACTAATCCAACAGAACATATTCCATTACCGGTTGACAAAGTACCGATTACTAACACAAAGCCAGCACAAAACGAAGAACAACCGACTGAAAACTCCAAAACATCTACCGAGAAGATTAAGAAAGAACTGTCTGATTTTTTATCATTGGAAGGAAACGATCAAAGAAAAAGGAAACGATGTGACAATGAAGATGATGATGAAGAAAATATGGAAGTGTTGATGGATGTGTTTTTACGCTTAATGTACCCGTTGAATCAAAACATGGATAAATCTGTCACCGTTGGGGTTTTCAAATCGTTAAACTTCAATCCTGCAGTACTTATTAATCACTGCGGAAAAGCCTCGTTGCTTCTCACGTTGGATATGTGGGATAAATTTACTAAATACGTATCTATCATTGAAGCCTATTTATTCAACAACTTGACAGGAAGAAAAACTGCAATTGGATTCGAAGATTCTAATTTGGAAATCGATAATATAAGACTTCGAGGTACCCAATTTGTGAGGTTTAGAGATCTTTCCAAACACAACAAGAAGATCCTCATGACTTTGGAAGAATTTCAAACTCTGTCAAACCTAACACCTGTAATAATCCGGTACATCCAGCAACTTACTACATATTCCCCTCTCATATTTGATTATCTGAACACTTCGGTGAACACAAATCCAGCTGTGCCACTGCTATATGGACCGATAGACCAGTCTATATACAACAGATTACCTCAAGAGGTGTCGTTCTACAGGAAAACTGTATTCTTCTTTAATAATCGTCGAAGTGAAGAAACCACAGTGAAAATTTCTCCAACAAAGAACCAGCAGGAGAACATTGTAAATCAAGAAAAGTCGTAAAAATGATTTGAGTGATTGTGTCGTAAAGTGCTCTCATTAGTAGCACTTATACTTTTTTTTAAACAAAATGACGTGACCTTGAAACTGTTCAGGTTTGCACATATCTGTAGCATGATTTGAGTGATTGTGTTGTAAAGTGCCCTCATTAGTAGCACTTATACTTTTTTAAAAACAAAATGACGTGACCTTGAAACAGTTCAGGTTTGCACATATTTGTAGCGCTTACACTTTTTTAAAAACAAAATTATATGACCTTGAAAAAGCTCAGTTTTGCAAAGGTGCTAATGTAGGTATTACTTATACTTTTTTAAAAACAAAATTACGTGACCTTGAAACAGCTCCAGTTTACACATGTTATTGTTCTTTTCACCAACTATATATTAAACAAATGTTGCTACATGGATGCAGTTGATTGTAAGATTCACATTGAAGAACACTCTCAAAATGAATAATTATTGTTGCAGCGAAAAATGTTTTATATGTCCAAATTTACAAGTTGACGGAATAGCATGTAGAATATGTGAGTGCTTCAGTTACTGTAGATGCAATTGCAAATCATTTACAATCTCACCCCCAACTTTGCAGATGTTAAAAATCTACAAGACTCGACACTACTTCACCTGTTGTATGGACATGTGTTACAAGTTTAATGTACATGATTTTACCCGCTCATGTTCAATGTGCTACCCTAAAGCATTCTGTGAATGTGTATTAAGGTTTTGTAAAAACAGGAAAGATTGGGAATCTTAAAAACACCCCTCCCCCACCACCAGCACATACAAACGGAAACTAAGAATTGACATGATCATAAAAGTCAAGCAACCTAATATTTTCTCTCAGTAATCTTTAGTTACTCACGAACAATGGACCGAACAGTTCGTTTTGTTGATAATGTTTCCATGTCTAAGAAGTGTGTGGTGGAATTCCAAGCTTTCAGAAACAACGATGACAGATTTATCATAAAAGAACTAGCATTTTTTGACATAAATACAAATGTCGTTAACTACTTTCTTTTTAAACCACCGTTTTCTTTTAAGAAACTAAACCGAAAAAGTGCTAGAACAAATTCGTGGCTAACGAAATACCTTCATCACATCACATGGAACGAAGGATTTACACAATACAAAGAGCTGGATAACATAATGTATCATTATTGTCAACAGTATGACGAAATTTTTACTGCTGGTGAAGAAAAATCTAATTGGATCAGAATGTACACTACGTCTGATATAACAAACGTTAGTTTGGATAAAACTTATGCTACGGACTTAAATGGTCTTTGTATCGGTGTGAAAAATCCTCAACACAAAATCTCCAACTGCTCATTGTCGCGAGCATACAGGATTGGTCGACTTATATCAAGTGGAGGGGGAAATCCTTATATACCGGTGTAGATCCATCCTACTATCATTCTAACACAGGATCTCATCCAGTAAACATCATCTCCGCTATGGCTTCAAGTTCTCCATTGCAAGCTCTTGCGGACAGATTCAACCAACATTCTAAATCTGACCTTCTAACAACAAAGAAATGCAGCGAACTTCAAGAGAAGAAGCATTATGCAGTACATTCAATGAAAAAAATGGACACATCGGTTGGTGAAGCTGTCGTCGCTGTTCTTGGAGATTCGCCCTACAAGGAAGGAGACAAACCCAAGTTCCAAGTATACCTTCCGAGACGATTTGTCAATGTGCTCATGAACGAAGACCTGGACTCTATCAAACCCGGAATTTTTTATATAGTTTCCCATGGACCGTCTGGAAACAACTCTACAGAAATTACGATCCATTTGAACACACCTTTGTAAAATGATCTAAGTTCATAGCTTTGTAAATATTCTTTCATTCTTTATTATTTAGCATTGTTAGTTCTCATATTATGTATGTCTTACGTTTTACTGTTATTTGTAAATAAATCTTTTTTAAAAACTCCAACCAATGACCTTGACATAGTTTCTTCAAGACATTATAGCCCCCCCTCCCACTTAAATTTATTCATCATAAGTAATCAGCCCATCACCGCAACCTTACAAAAATATACACGTCTTCTGTACGGTACGTAGGATATACACGTCTTCTGTACGGTACGTAGGTAGGGGACGTTATAGATTGTATATGTAGTACTGACTACAAGCTTCATTCATATACTCCGCTATCCTACAACCACATCAACATGAAGTTTCATCTAGTTCTGTTGGACGAAGTGGATTTGGGAATGTTTCATGAAACACTGTTTCGTCTGATGAGTGGTGATCTACCTCTCCGTTTAAACATTACAATTGAGTTTGACGATATAACGGTTGAAGAACCAAATTCATCACAGTCACCGCCAGGATCTCCGATAGCATCATCTTCACCATATGTTTCGAGTGATCAGCTACCTGTGAAGACAGAGCAAGAGTCCTCGAAGTCCGGGGATGATGTATCTCCGTGATGTTATGTTAAACTGGAAAAACATTAAATGATTTCTAACTACTAAAGTGTCTAATACTTAAAAATGTTTTTTAAAAACTTCTTTTGAATGACCTTGAACATGTTTGAACTTGTTTTATTTGATAACTCTCTTCCCACCGTATTCTGTGCAGTACGTAGGTAGGGTACGTTAATGGTTCATGGTATTTTACTAGCTAAATCCACTCAACCTCTACAACAACATACTCCACAGAAACATGAAGTTCCAACTTGACGCCTCTGAATTCGACATTCTGGATGCAGTAATATGCTATCAACAACTTTATCGTCTGTTAAGTGGTGATGATCC
This sequence comes from Neoaliturus tenellus, assembly GCA_030545055.2. Lineage (NCBI taxonomy): Eukaryota > Metazoa > Arthropoda > Insecta > Hemiptera > Cicadellidae > Neoaliturus > Neoaliturus tenellus. The sequence goes on from CM061533.1 coordinate 97,931,049, forward strand.
GCAAGATTTATATATAACACTCGAATTTGTCAATGAAACTTTAGGTCAGTCCGATTCCACCCATCCTTCACAAAAAATTCAACTGGTTCTGTCAAACTTGGCTGATTTGGAAAGCTTCCATGGATTACTGTTTCGTCTCGTGAGTCGTGATCCTCCGCTGCATTTGAAGATAACAGCCGAGAGTGAATATGGAGTTTCTAACGAGTCCAATTAATTTCAACCTTTTGTTCAATATTTGTAAGTTATAATTAAAAATATTTTTTAAAACTTCGTTTGAGTGACCTTGAACATGTTTGGACATGTTTGAAGTCGCCGTCAAATTTAGCTAGACTGGGTCAACGCTAAACATTGGTTTTCATTCAGAATAACGTGGCATTGGCGTCCGATTACGAATCAGTGACGTCACACCACCACGTCACACCCGTGACGTCACACACTCCACCTCGTCACCGTATGACGTCACACATACGTCATCACACGTCACTAATACGTAACCACTGATTAAAAACCGCTGAATTTGCGTTTGTCCCAGGTCTCCCATAATGCCTCTACTGTTTAACATTTAAAAACGAACAACCTACGGGAAACCGCATTAGTAGCTCTTCAGCTGTGGAGGAGTTAACACGCGAGAACATTCGTTTCTTAGAGAGAATTGGATTAAAATTAACCGATTATGGATATACTGGATATAGCGCAGGGTCCAACATTCGACGAAACCCTATGGGAAAAAGAATATCACACCCACAACCCTTACACTTCATCGAAATTAAACAATAACGATGAAATTCGTATTCCCATACAACATCAAGACATTTACACACTACCATGTGAAAGTTACTTGTATATTGAAGGAAAAGTTACTAAAAAGGACGGTACTACTACTGGTACAACAGTTCCATTTATAAATAATCCTATGGCTTTCCTTTTTGATGAAATTAGATATGAAATATCAGGTGTAACAGTTGATTCTACTAAAAAAGTAGGTATTACAACAACTTTAAAAGGGATAACATCTATATCACCTAATGAAACCAATTTACTTCAACCTGCCGGATGGGTTTTACCTGAACATGATACAATCACTCCAAATACAAATGGATATTTTGATTTTCATATCCCATTACGTTTGTTGCTTGGATTTGCTGAAGACTATAGAAAAATAATATTAAATGTTAAACAAGAATTAGTTTTATTGAGATCTTCTAACGATAAAGACATTATTAAAGCTCCAGATGGTACAACAGATGCAAACTTAGAATGGAAATTAACATTAGACAAAATTGTATGGAGAGTTCCACATGTTAAATTAGCTGACGAGCATAGAATGCTACTATTAAGGAAGTTAAAGGCTGATCGTGATATTGTAATTCCTTTTAGAAGTTGGGAATTCCATGAACATCCAAGCTTGCCAGCTACGGATCGTCACACTTGGACTGTTAAAACATCTAATTACGTAGAACGAGCCAGGTATATTATATTTGGTTTACAAACAGGTAGGAGGGACAGCATCACAAAACATGCAGGCAAGTTTGATCATTGCAACTTAAAAAATATTAAAGTTTATTTGAATTCACAATTTTTCCCCTATGACAATTTGAATGTGTCATTCGCTAATAAAAAGTACAGTATATTATACGATATGTATGCGAGATTCCAAAATTCATATTACGGTAAAACAAATACACCTTTACTATCACCAGAAGAATACTTAGATGGTTACACAATAGTTGTAATTGATTGTTCTAAACAAAATGAATCAGTAAAGTCATCAAGTGTTGACATAAAGATTGAAATGGAGTTTACTGCAACTATACCTGCAAATACAACTGCATACTGTTTAATTCTACATGATAAAATTGTAACATACACACCTTTAACTGGAATTGTTAAGAATGTACTGTAAAAACCAGTTTTGTTTCATTCCGCGAGTATAAAAGCAGAGCGTACAGGCCGCTCCTCATCAGTTTGTTGCCTACTGTTGTATGGGTAGCATCGTATTCAATATGGCTTCTCCTAGTGGTACACCTGAAAATGTGGTAGATATTGAGAAGGAGATATCTGAGTTTTTAGATCCTCAAGGTCACCAGGAAGGAGGTGAACAAAACGTTTGCGGACAACTTCACGCCAGTAATAATGTTGAAGAAAAAGGTAAAAGAAGAAAGAATATACAAAAGAGAAAAAGGGATATTGAAGATAATATTTCTCCAAACATATTGAGTGAGGTATTTTTGCGAATATTTTACCCAATCTCTTCCAGTTTGGACAAAAGTGTTTTAATCGGTGTTATGAAATCGACAGATTATTCCCCTACTGTAATTTTAACTCATGGACCCAAAATGATTTTGTTTACGGACAGTGCTTGGGAATCGTTTATGAAACACTTGCATCTGCTAGAATGCTATTTAAGTAGTAACATGTTTGGAAGAAAGACAAGAGTAGGACTTTTGGATTCAAATGTGGAAATCGATATTATTAAGCATCGTGGTGATCATCAGCTGCGGTTTAGAGACACAACAAGACATGATAACAAAATTCAACTTAATCGAGAGGAGTTTTTCATTTTAACTTGTGCTACTGAACCAATAACAAGATATTTGAGACAACTGGTGTTTTCAAGTTCGATTATTAAAGATTATCTGGAAGACACTTTGGACAAACAACCGGACGCACCTATATTATATGGACCTGTGGATACTTCTATATTTAATAGAGTTCCTCATGAAGTACAGATGTGGAGACAATTGGAAAAGTACGCTCAACTACATAAGAAATCAGTAAAACAGGAAGAAGAGGAAGATGGAGGAGAAGAATCAAGTGTTAGTGATGAAAATGAAAACAAGGAAAATATAAAGATGGAAACTTAAATGACAATGGTTAGTTTTTAAAACAATAATTAACATTTTGTGGGGTTAGGCCTATTGGGGACGGTGCCCACGTTAAATATACACCAACGCGCCAACAACTGTACGGCCTGGTATAAAAGTAGTACCTACCGTGGTGTGGAAATCAGTTGACCTCCTGACTTCGTAATGAGCAGACGTGTGACCTTCAAAATGGACAAGGGAGAAGAAGAACAAGTACAGTCCAAGCCTGGTATTATTGAGTTTCAAGCGTTTCGTGGTAATGATGATAGATTCATTATAAAAGAACTTGTGTTTTTGGACATGAATACAAGTGTTCCTTATTCGTTTTTATTTAAACCACCATGTTCTTATTCGTCTTTAACTAGTAAAGCCGCTACTACCAACAGATGGATTTCAAAACACTTCCATCATATCGATTGGTATGATGGTTTTACAAGTTACACGGACTTGTATCACATTATGCATCACTTTTCAGACAAGTTTACCAATATTTACACAAAGGGGCTGGAAAAGAAAAGATGGATCGAAGGATTTACTCATGTTCCGGTTAATGATGTGGAATTGGATAAAAATTATCAATACATGCTGGAAACCATATGTATTTGTACAAAAAGCCCAGAACATGATAAAGATAGACATTGCGCTTTGAAAAATGCCTATAAACTCGCCTCTTACCTTCAAAGTGGGGAAGTGGGGAGTGGTGGGGGTAACGGAGAGTATATAAGTGGGGAGCAGACAGGGACCTGGCATGAGTATTACTCGAGATTCCGAGACGACAACATCTCCGAGCAAGAAGATGATCTGTAACCTGACCATGGCATCTCACCAGTTCCTTCAGACTTTGGTCGAGCAGTTCAATGCTCACTCCAAGTCAACAATATTACCTGTAAAGAAGTGCTCGGAACTAAAAGACGAGAAGCACTACATAATCCATGCTATGAAGAAGATGGAGACTACAGTTGGGGAGGCCATCTGCTGCAGTCTCAGCGAGGCACCGTTTACTCCGGGGGATGAACCAAAGTTCCAGGTGTACCTGCCCAAGAGATTCGTCCATCTTCTACAAAACGAGGATCTTCGCTCTATTCAACCCGGGTGTCTATACCTGGTGTCCCACGGCTGCACGGGTAGCAATTCTACAGAGTTGACCATCCACATCGCTGACAAGCAGCAGTGTTAGATTTAAGTTTTAATGTTGTACATATGTTGTTGTAATGTTTTATAAATAAACGAATCATAAAAGACAAAAAAATAAAAAAACAAAAAAATGCAACATATCAATATGTGACAAACTTCACGTATTGATATGTTGCATTTTTTTTAAACTTCGCGGGTGACCTTGACCTTTGACCTTTGCATTTCACAACTACCCCCACTACCGTAATTACCCCCACTACCGCACTAGGATTCAAACCTGCTTGGATGCGAAAAAAACGGTCAGTCTGTTGCCAACTAGCAAACGATGAGCACCTTGTACGAGCTTTGCTTACAACGAGTTATAACTCACAAAGACTTGTTCCCAACATGTTTACAAGACAATATCCCACTAACAATAAAAGAAGATGTCAAACGCTACAGGAGGGAAAATACAGGGTATTCGGAATACTCCTGGTATAAGTTCCACGATGGAGAAAAGTTTTGTAGGCCTTGTGGCGAGGCCGCCGTCAGAGACCTTCGGCGATTCGTACAGGATGGTGGTATAAAACAATTCGGATTTCTAGCGCCACTGTTTCGATTTGAAAATTACAAGGACACCTGCGCTATTTGTTCCATTCCATTGTATCGATGGAAAAAGTTTAGAACTGTTTAATTGGATCTTCTATACCTCCACCACTATTACCCCCACCACTTTTTCATGTACCTCCAAGCGCTGCGCCTCGGCTTCATTTCTACTCCAGCAGCCAACCTAGCAACATCAAGATGTCTCTGAACGTCAGTTGCGCAAGTTACGAGGAGGTGAGCATCAAGACTCAGCAGGAGCTAAACGACTTGTACAAGGAGTTGCAGCTGATGGTGGCACGAGGCTACCGTATAAACGTGCAGGTTTACGCTTGCAATATACGGAACACCCGGCAGCCAAAGGAAGAGCCTGGACACTCCTCGACAGCTTCCTCACCAGCGTCGATGAAGACCGAGCCAGACAACTTGGACTACTTCAGCTGACTAGCAGTTGTCTTCCTTGTTCTTACAATAATAGAATATGTATATTTTTTCATTATATTAAAGAAGTAAAAGAACAAAAACACCTATCTTGTTACTGACTTATAAACTCAGTAACAAGATAGGTTTTTTTAAAACACAATTTGGATGACCTTGAAACTTCCCCCTCCACTGCTTTGCTACCCCCACCACTTGACTATTGATGTACATGGCACATCACAATTGGAAACCTCATTCCATCTTCAACTGCCAAACCGACAACATCAACAATGGCAAACCTACCAACAGATGAAAGATGTCCTCACGCATGTTGTGACTTCGTCCACGAGTTGGAGAAGAGGATGCAGGAGAGGGCGATAAGAAGAAAGCAGATCCACTCGGAAAATATCATGATAGTCAACGGCTATCTTTTATTGTTCGGCCTTATTATGGTTGTACTTTTCATACTGTATGGCATAGTCACATGTGTCGGCAAGGTTGCAGAAGAAAACGCTCGCCACCATCAATTGGAAAGTTTCAATGTTACTTTGTAGGTTTTCCTTTTTTTAAAACTCCATTTGGATGACCTTGAAAATTCCCCCACTACTCCACCACACCCCCCACTACTTCACCATGTTCCTGCATGAGCATCACATCAACCGTCATTCCCTTGTCCGACAAGCAACCATGGCAGACAACAACACCATCAGCCAAGCTGACTCCACTACTGATGTTGAAACGAGTACAGGTTGGGACACTTTCCATCGACAGTGTTCACTATTTGGAAACCATTTGTGAACGGATGAAAGAAATACTGCGGGACAACCCAGGGATGATAATTCAAATGAATTTACAATATGATTGGTCCCAAGTTAGAATGCAAGGGGGACGACAACAACGGTCAACATTCTCCACAATATTCACCTATGTCACCAATCTATCCTTACGGTGAGTCTGACGTTGATGAAGATGTGGGGGACGAGGTTGATGAAGATGTGGGAGACAACGTGGATGACGAGGCTGAAGAGGAGTAACCTTCATTCCTTTTTTAAAACCTGAATTGGATGACCTTGAAAATTCCCCCTCCACTATTTCCTTTTTTAAAACCCAAATTAAATGACCTTGAGAATACCCCCTCTACTTTTCAATACTATTACCACGGTCTGTAGCTCACCTCATTCCTTGCTTAGCTATCATGGCGGACAGCACTCCTTCTCAAGTTGACTCAACTACGGATGAAGAATGGCCATTTTCTTGGAATGTTCATCTGCAAGATTCAGCAGAAGTGGATATGTTGCATGAAAAATTGGTATATGTTTTAAACGAAAACCCTAACATTGAATGTAGGATGACTATGGATTTCGATGCAACAGGAGTCCACACTCAACCTTCCACTTCCAGCCAGCTTGAGCCTCAGCTTCAACCAAGGGATTTTACACATCTTTACACTCCAATACAGCCGGAGGATGTGGTTATTAGCGAGGCTGATTCAACTACAAGTTATATTGAGCCAACAAATTGGAAGCTTATTGTTTGACACCTTACACAAGGTTGACTTAGTATGTGATAAATTAAAGGAGTTGATGATGCAAGATCCAGGTCTTCGTTTTAAAATTGATATGTTTTTTCATCTGGGGAGCACCTGCGCGGGGCTCTTCGTCTGACAGCTCTCCAAGTACAACGGACGAGGAGGAGGAGGATGACTAGTCATCTTTTTTAAAACTCCGTTTGAATGGCCTTGACCTTTCCCCCTAGACTGAGTTTATTTAAGGTAGGCTCTCAATGACTGCAGCATCATTTCATCGCGCACCTTCACCACAGCAACATGGAGAGTCAACTCAACTACTGTTGCGAACAGAAATGTTTTTTCATGGCCAAATGACATTGATGTGGTGGATGGCCTGGCGTGTAGAAACTGTGAAGCTTTTGGTCAGTGCATGTGCAAGTGCAAGTCTTGGAAGAAGCCCAAACCAAAGTTGAAGACATTCCATGTGTATCAGATGAGAGGGCATAAGTACACTTGTTGCCCTGAACGTTGCATGGAATTCACACTAAGACAGCTAACTGGCTGCAAAATGTGCAACAATCATTTTGCAGGTTTTTGCAAACATTATTTAGAAGCGTGTCAGTACAGATCAACTTGGCATACAGATGCACTCACTATCAATGAAATCGCTATAGATACACAAGAGTAGTCTTTCTACTCTTTTCTTTTTTAAAACTCCATTTGGATGACCTTGACCTTTCCCCCTCCACCCACCTTAGTTTATATAAACCCCATTCCCACTGACCACAGCATCACTTCATCGTGCTCCCTCGTCAAAGCAACATCAGCTATGGAAAGTAAGCGCATCTCATGTTGCGAGCATAGGTGTTTGGAGATACAAGGCGTCACATATTGTGCAAAGAAGCGTTGGGAGGAAGAGACGGGGACAACCTATTGCTGTGAGGATAAGTGTTTCTCTCTTACCAAAGTGGCAAGTGGATGGGCTGGCCTGCCGGCAATGTGAATGCTTCGGATGTTGCAGGTGTAGATGCAAGAACCAACAGCTGCCACCACCGGTACTACAAACTTTCAAAATCTACAAATCCAAATTCTTTTATACTTGTTGTCCGCAGCGGTGTATTAAACTTCACTTCTCCAATCTTACCAATTGTCGGAAATGCTACGGACAACCCGATGGGTGGTGCACCTGTTTTCTGGACTCCTGCCGCTACAGATCGGATTGGTTTACAGATCCGTTAGAAATTGATGAGGTCGCCCAGGAAGCACAAGAGTAGTCTTTCTACTCTTCAACTTTTTTAAAACTCCATTTGGATGACCTTGAGATTTCCCCCTCCACTTCCCCATATACCTAGAGTGCACAGAGCCTGGCAGTCAGTCACTCGGTGGCTGTCGTGGGGTGCGCATCGGTGTCGGCGCTCCGTTGTTAGGTTTTCAAGGTCACAGTAATATCAAATTGTTGGTGTTGTGCTGGTTCAAGGTCACCTGAGGGATAACTGATTGCCCATTTAGGCAGGGTCATGTCAGAAACTCGAGTTTAACTTGGCACTTTTGCCGTTGCTCGTCGAAAATTCGCTCCGAGTGGTCAAGGTCACGGGGATTCGGACTGAAACTCGGAGCGTAGTGCGAGAAACGGCAAAAGTGCCAAAAAATTTTAAGTTTCGGCATGACCTTGACCTCAGTGGCGTCGGTGACGTCATTTTAATGACGTAAGGGGTGATGACGTCATCAGCACGTCATTTCTGTGACGTCATGGGTGTGACGTCATCGAAATGACGTCATTAGTGATGACGTCATCGATGACGTCATCGGTGAGGTCATTGACCTCGATGACGTCATCCCTCAGGTGACCTTGAACTGAGCCAGCACCAACAATTTGACACTACTTAAATTCAAAATGAGCTGAACGCCTACTATTAGAAGTGAAAAGGAATATGTACGGTGGTTTTTACCTCTAAAATTGGAGTAAGATTAACATTCTTGTTTCTTTCCATACATTTTTAAGTTAGCCAAAATAAGTCCTTAAAATATTGAAATATAATCTGGTTACAAATTAGTTTAAGAACCGCAAAAGTTCAATCAATTCTGTGAATTAAATTGGTTTAATATTTCAACGCTTTTTGTTAGTTTAGGAATTCTAATATGTTTTAGTTAAACAATAAAAACAGTTTTATTTTATGTATCCACGATGGCCCACAATTTATTCAAACAACAGAGTATTATTTGCCGTAAGATGACGCAATCGATGACGTCATCGATGACGTCATCGGTGAGGTCATTGACCTCGATGACGTCATCCCTCAGGTGACCTTGAACTGGGCCAGCACCAACAATTTGACACTACTAAAGTGATACATCTTTAGTGTCAACATTTTGTTTAACCATAGCAGCATTAATTTCGTAAGGACTTAATATTGTAAAATGTTGTAGTTCTATTAAGTTAAGTTCTATTAAGTGTAGTTCTATTAATAATCTGTCACCACTAATCAATTTAGTTTCGACGAACCGTCAGGAATAAGCTATTAAGCTGCAGGATATTTCTTTTTTGTACATTTTGGATATGGGTTTTATGATTATTAAAATAAAAAAGAAATACCAAATTTAGAAATGTTTACTACCATGAACCCTCTTTAAGGCTATTACTTTCATTAACAAATAACAAACAAACAAAAAGGTGAAAACAAATGTAATAGACTAAAAAGTAACGTTAATTAATTAAATATTATATTTTTGAATTTGTAAACACAATTATTGGTCAGTTAGAGTTTTAATATATTGTAAAACAAAATATTTAAACTTAAGGTTTAATTTTATTTTTCTGATTTTTTATTTAATCTCTTCTAGGTGAAAAGAAGGTTTTACGATTAGGTTTAGTTTTCAAACATATTCATTGCTCATTCTTATGATTTACAATACCTTGGAAGACTAATTGTATAATAATGGTTGAAGCCTGTATTTAGACTATCTTTGGGCGGAATAGAATGCCACAAAAGAAGGTCCAAGTAAACCCTACAAGTTTACAGTAGTCACAATCATTAACTTTCCTAACCTTTCGTGTTTATTACCAACTCAGTTGGCAACACTGCTTTAAAGGCGTTTCCGCACGGGTGTAGTTACATTAACTGTCTGTAACCACGTACTGTGTTGACTACTTTCCTGGGCAAACAACTCTACACTAAACACACTTTCAGCAGTTTAACTGCTTCTTTAAATTGTAACTAGTCTTAAAAGCCTTTCTTGTATTCCCGTAACGATATAAAATCTTTTTCGTTCAAATCCTTGTTCCTGTCCTTGTGACACTGTGTGGTACAAAGCACACTTTTGAGGATTTAGTTTGAGTGAATTTCAAAGGGTATGAGCATTTAAAAGGGTTCCCCAAGACATTCACTTGACTGGAATGTTTTGAATCTTTATAAATCTTTGGACTTCAATATGGTATACATGTTTTGTTATAAACGCTATACTGATGATACAATTTAATACAGTTTAATTAATGATACATACCTTACTACATTTCATAAAACGAGCCACTGTTTTTTTCGTAATAAATTTATAAGTAAACAAACAACAAATATTGTTATTTTACGTTCCGAAATACGCTTTGAAAGCTTTCCTCCAATCCGTGCAGACCTTTTTTGACTTTTAATACCATAAGCGATACATAGTAACACAAAATATTGAATACATTATTTAATAAATCATTTGAAATATCAACTTATATGTATGATAACTAATAATTTATAAATAATAGAATATTTATTGAAATTTGTAATCCTAACACGAGTTACAATTATTTTGAGTAACATGGACGTTTAGCGTTTATTTATTTTGGCATAAAAATGTTTGATTTTTTTTTCATAAATAAATCCAAAGTGTCAGCAGTTATACATAAAATGGATAATCAATATAACGATTTAAACCGTTGCAGTTTTGTATAAACCTGAAGTTTATATAATGTAAATATCACTATTTCAGCCTATTACTAATTTACTAGTAATTAGTAATTTACTAGTAAATTACTAGCCTATTTCAGGATCACACTGATGTAACCACAAAAAGAAACCTATAGGGTGAAAGCTCTGACGATTCGACGGTGGGTTTAATTTTACAAGTCACTGGTCAAGGAAAGACAACTCGCCTGAGTCAAGATCCAAGTGTTTTTGTAAAATCTTTTTCCTTGTATTTATTTACCTTTATATTCTACTACCTTATTTTCTCATAACTTTGATTATAAAAAATAAAATGTGTCCTGAAAAATAATTCTGACGAAGCTTTTAATTGGGCCTGATGATGACCGGTATGACTGACCGAAACCGATTGCCATTATAATGTCTTAAGTATTATATATAGACGCCTCGCATGCAATAACAGTGATGTAAGTGTAAATATATTGATTAGTTTTGGAAGACTCATTTAATTTCAAACAATACATAAAATGCCAATCGAGAGGTTAGTTATAATCAAAAAAATAAATTTAAACATAATTCAAATACTAAATAAGGAATCTATAAATTATTTTTAAATTCTGTCAATCATGACTATTAAAATCTTAAAACTATGTGGCATTTTGACTATACGTAAAAATATGATTCGAAGCCATGATTATCAATCAATGTTTAACTTAACGGTGAACGCAACCCAACCATTTGTTAAAATTGGAGAACAATATAGGGGAATTTGCTAAACTTGAAATTGTTGGATATAAGTATCTAATCAAAGATAGTAACTAATGTTGAATCTTTTCTTTGTCGAAAGTAAAAGCTATAAAAATTCACAAATGTTTAAGAATTTTGAGTACAGTATATGAATCTAAATGTTCAATTCAATCATTTGGTGTGCGGAAATTTACCGACAAAGAAATTTCCATTTGGTTTAGAAAGAAAAAAGAGGATACCTTATTTTCCATTTATTTGTATTTTATTACAATTTTTCTAAAGGCCAAACATTTTTTATGAACTTACTGATTTATTTGTTATGTTTTTATATGCTAAATAATATTCTTAAATTTTTTTAATTTAGGAAAAGAGTTAGGAAAATCGAGTTTTATATGCAAACTATAAACGAAGAATATATTTATTAAGATTTTTAATGCCATTTTTACGATTTTTAAACGTTCGATTACCTACTATACTTTTTTATCAGGAGAAAAATTTAAAGATTTTTTAATATAGAGTTACAGGATTACCTTGTTAGTTATGGCCAGTGTTTTTCCTCAAACTGGTTTCCCATAGAACCTGGTGATTCGATTGGTATATACAGCTGTGATTTTTTCATATACTGTATATTTGGTTTTATCTTATATAACAACTAATATATTATATATAGTAATATTATATATAGTATATTTTAATATATAGTAGTTGTTTCATTAGAGAGTTTGACTATACATTTTAGCTAACTGGATTGCTTGATATATCTTGTTAGAGGTGAAATCATTCCTTAGCAAACATTAAGTACTAATGATATTGATTTTGAACCCGTAAATTCATATTCAGCTACTTAGTATATGACCCTTGTATGATTTTAAAATTGAACTGTGGTTGACATTAACTGAGTGACAGAATATGAACAACATAAATACAACAACATCAATAGAAACATACAACAAAAAGATACAAATGTTTAATATCAAATATAACATGAAAAGTCATGTAAGTACTAACAACACCAGCCATAGCGTATGTAAGCTTTCAGATTGCATTAGCATATACATTGTCAGACACTGGTACTCAACCTTCTGACAGCCCTGCTCCTTTACTGTGGAATGTTATGCTGATAAACAATTTTAAAGCACCATAATTCCCAAAATGTTTTAGATTTTTTCTGCTATGAACAAATAATAACTGTGTTGTCCCTTCCATTTGAAAAAGACAGGATTTAATCAGTTTTATTATGTTAGAAGTTCCTTTTTTGGCCTTTGCTACTTAGCTTTTTATCCTTCTGTGAAGTGAGAATAAAATGTGCCAGGTCCCGGGAGGAGTGACGTATTCGTCTAGTATTGCAGCAGCAGTTTGAGGAGGAAAAAATCAGTCGGCCCACTAACAACGCGTCTGGTAGATGTGTCCCGTCACTCCACCTTTGTAGTAGAAAGCGAATCGGTCTTCACCCTTGCATTCAGAGTGAGGGAAATGAATTACGAACACATCATTTTCTATTATATGTCATTATTTGACTCATACAACGGAATCTAGTAGAACAGCTAGAGAAACTCCTCTTCCTCCTAAATGACTAGCCTTGAATGACTTATCCCATTAATCCCATTAAACCCATTAATCCCATTACTTATCCCATCATCACTAAGCATACTTTCGCTTTGACCCATTAGGGTTCCAAGCTCTAGATCAGTCTGTTAATATTCCAAAGTTTTCTACTACTATCTTATCTTGATTGGTCTTTTTGGGTAGGAGGACTTTCTGCGTGAAATATTACAAGCAACTCCAGCTGTTTTCACCGGAAACATGTTCATGAAAACTGATTCCACTGACGCCACTCAAAATTGCTGTGTGGCCTCTCAATGTAGCATTTCCCAACCTAGGCAAAAGAGGGGTTCCACATTTTTAGGGTAATAAAATTAGTTAGGTGAATAGCTCTTTCTAATCCTGTGTAATGTGTTTGAATATAGAAATGCATTTCTGCCCGACAATAATTGAGTCAGGAGTCTGACTCAACATGCCACCCAGGGTTGGGCCTGTTTCATGAGGTTCGCAGCCAGCGATAAGAAAGTAATTTGTCTTATTAAGTCAAAACCGTGTTCCATTTTAATGTCCGATGTGTAAAATCAAAGAAAATAACTAAAATGTAACATCAAAATAAATAATGTTTATTATGAAAAAAATCTTTATAAGTGTTGATATTTTTGTCATAGTAATATCTTTTAAATCTTATTTTTTATATTAAACACAAATAAAGATTAGACTGCAGAAGAGAGTAAATCTTTAAAATTATCAATTTATGCACTTTGAAAATCAGTAAAGAAACAAATACTAAAACAACAACTAACAAAATTGAGTAATTTTTAGCATCAATGTCAAGTATATTAATAATGCACTAGATGTGCTCTTCCTTGGTTAAATCCATTTTATACTATTACGAGGTGGCCCGTGCACAAATTGCGCATTTTATGATTCTGTATGAGTGAAACTCACCTACAGTTCGTGAATGTTGATTATGAAGTAACAGAGATCTATTTTTGTTTACTATCTAGCTTTTAAAATTCATCTGAAGGTAATCAACTGTTAATTTACAATTCACATTAAAGAACTTGCAATAACAGTTCGTAGTTAAAACATACATTAGTTCGACGAACATTAGTTCGTCAACATTTTAAAGCGCCCTCTAGAAATAAATCAAAGGCAAGGGGGGCGAAGGCCAAAACGATATGACCTTTTTAATTACGATTCGTCACTGCGCTATATCCTAAGCTTTGAAATGACACCTCAATCTTAAAAATCGGTTCAGTAGGTCGAGAGAAAAAGGGACGTAACAGACGAAACCCTTATAGAAATAAGAAGATAGATTAAGGATTTCAAATATACTATTTTAAACATATTGTTTTACTTTTTTCATTTTTACAATTTTGATATCTCTTAAATATTACTGTACCGGTTGTTCAGGTATAAACCATGCCAATTAACTTAGGGTAAAACCAAGGATTCTGTTTGTTTATAACTACTATCCTCAAAACAAGTCTCGAGGCAGTTTGTTTTGATATTAGAATACTCAATTCTTAAATATACTATTTTAAACACATTTTTTTCTGTTTTCATTATTTACTATTTTGGAGATAATTAATGGCTTGACTGTCACTGTACCGGTTATTCAGGTATAAACCATTCCAATTATCTTCGGGTAAATACCAAGGATTCTGTTTGTTTATAATTACTATCTTCAGAACAAGTCTCAAGGTAGTTCGCTACAGTATTAGAATACTCAATTCTTATTCGTTTTGGCAAACAAAAATAATCTGATCTTATTTGTATCTCTATTTGAATAATATTGTAACTATTATTCAATATTATCTTAGTGTGACAGCATGCTGTAAAATAATCGTATAATTCACCCAGACTACCATTATTAAGTAACATTATTAATTGGTGATGTACTTTGGTTCACAGTCGAAGTTCGATTTAAATTGTTGTTGAAATATTTACCTTTCAATTAAAAAGATTAAATAAGAACGTAAAACTCTTATTCGTTACATAAGGTAATTTTTGAAGAAAGTTCAAGGGAATGTACAGCACTGTACATATAGATATAAGCATCGGAGTTTAAATATCATTTTAACGCGGTGTTGTAATTTTGTATTAACAATAGGTAAAACACTTTTATAAAAATCTTTGTAAATTTGAATCTCAAACCTCTAATGAAATTAAAATAAAATCATTTTGTGGATTAATATATTATGTGTTTGTTTTATGTATGAATCATGGATAGTCACTTCGTCATATTCATACCGTACTATTCTTTTAAACAACGGATTTTTCGCATTTTAATACAATTAAAATAAAACAATTTCTTATTTTCAGATTTAAATTATTAAAATCATTTTTATTGTATTAACCATTAAAGCCTTTCATTTATTTATTTTCAAACACTACAAAATAGGATTGCTTCCAATTACAATACAATGTATCATTATACACAATGAATCATTAAATTACGATTAATTATGTTGAAAACCATGCTAGTCCATCTCTGCAATTCTTCATGCACAAAAATAGGATTACTTTACAATGATGTCATACTTTTATTGTATTTTTTCATACATTAAATAAAACTAAACCTTACCCTACATTTAAAGCATACGGATTTCCGTTACATTATTAAGTACAACAAATTACAACTTGTTAAAACCCGACGGGAAAGCTCCAACCAACAATTAAACCATTGGTTAAACGTTGTTAAACTACGCTTGCTATGCTATGATAGCTAAAATTTTGATTGTGCAGAAGTTAAGGAACTAATTGTAATTTTTCCAGCTTTATTTAGATGTCATTTAAATTAATAAGAACAAAAAATCCTTTATCTTCAAGTAAAAAATGGAGGAATCGGTATGAATGACCTTACTTCTCAGGGAAATGCATTGTTCCAAGCTTCAATGAGAAGTTGTAAATTCATTATTGACTCTCTAAAAACTAATAAAATAATAAATATTGCAGAACACGAAGAAATCCTAGTTGTGACAAAAAAGAACTCAAGAGAGGAGAGAAGATTAAAAGGAGAAAAAATTGTACAGTCTTCTATTCAAAATCTTCCTCCAAAACAACAAAAAATCATCTTACGTTTAGTGAATCCTAAAGCGAAGCAAAGTGGATGGTTATCATGTATACTGCTAAAAAATACTAAACCTAGACCTTTCTCCCCAGAAATTCAGAGACGCTCTAGCCCTAAGATATGGTAAAACTCCTGTAAACCTTCCTCCTACATGCGATGGATGTGGTAAGGATTTCAGCATGGGACATGCCCTTAATTGTCGCACAGGGGGGTTGATTATAAAAAGACATAATGAAGTAAGAGACACCCTCGGAAGTTTGATGGAGTTGGCCTGGGGAAACTGTGTTCGAGAACCACTGATCTCTGAGCAAGGGTCGATTGATTCTACAGCACTGAAAGCAGACTTGGCTTGCAGGGGTGTATGGGAGGCTCAGATGGAAGCATTATTTGATGTACGTGTTGTTGACATTGATGCTCCATCATACTCGAGCCTCCCATACGAAAAAATATTAGAAAACGGTGAAAAGGAGAAAAAAAGAAAATACTCAACGCTGACAGAGTCCAGAAATGCTTCTTTCACCCCGTTAGTCACTTCAGTTGACGGAATGCTAGGAAAAGAGTTCCAGACCTTGCTCAGAGCAGCGGCAGAAAGACTGACAGAGAAGTGGAAGAAACCTTACAGTGTGGTTATAAACTGGATAAGGGTAAAAACCACCTGTGCGATATTAAGGGCCAGTACCATGTGTCTAAGAAGAACAAGGAAGAGGTGGAGGACCATAAGAGAATTTGAAGATGGGGCAGGAGTACCAGCATTTTATGAATTTATTAATTTGTGTACCATAATTTTCTTTTTACTCTTTGTATTTTTTGTATATCATATGTCTATAATATTAATAAAAATTCTTGTCTTGAAAAACTAATTGTAATTTTGATAAAAGTCTTATATTAGACTATACTTAATACCAGATCAGCTTAACACCAGTTGGTGAAAAAACATAAATTTAATTAAATAATAATTTTAGAGTTAATCATTGAGTTTGACAGTTTTCGTCGCATTTATTAGGATTTGTTAATATAACAGATTAATAATTCTATGGAATATTGTAAGATAAACCATAAACTAGTTTTTTGTTTTTTTTTTTAATTTCAATTAATATGCAGTCTGAGAAACATTTTTACTGTAAAATCAATAAATATACTAGAGTTTGGAACATGTAATCATTAGATATGGTTTGGAGTAAATGATTAATTAAATTTACTTGCTTTATGTAATGAAAAATAATATGGTTGAAACTAGGTCAATTATTTTTTGTTGCCAATTTAATATAATAAAGTAAATGGAAATGAACTTAAGATATGGCAAATTAAATTAGAAGTTAAGGTTTGCAATATTTTTGTTTGTTTTGTATTGGCTTATATGTAAAGGTTTTTAACAATTTTTGCCTATTTCTAATATAGTTAGCGTAATAGAGCAGTACTTGTTTAACAAAACAACAATAGATTGGTAATTACAGTAAAAGACAATGATACTTGTTGGTTATAGCCACACGTTTCTCTTTAAGGTTACATAAAGGAAAACAATTAAAAATGAGACATTACCGTAAACTACTGACCTTTGTTAATTTGCTAACACTTTAAACATATTTTACGAGTCTAAGTTTTTTTTTTTTTTTTTTTTTTTTGTTTTTTTTAACGTAGCCTATTCTTAGTACGTATTAATCCAATGTATTAATCAAAAATTTACAACAGTCCTTCAGAACTGACAATGTCAGCAACAAGAGTGGGGAGTGAACGAAAGTTTGCTAAGATAAGTCCCGCATGGATAAATCTATTATGGTTCCGATTCTCATTTAAAATGTAAAATTATATCAAAATATAGTACAGAGCGTAAACGGATTAGCTTAAAGATGAACACCATACTATCGAAAGAGGAAGTTTAATAAAGAGTGTTTGACACTAAGTGACTTTTGTACACGTACTCGTATATCAGATACGTTGTTGCCTTGAGCAATAATGAGGATAACAGAACCAAGATTGATGTATTTGTGCTAAACTGTCTGAACATAACCTGAATAAGCCACAATTATACGCCTTGGTAATAGGTATAAACTATTACCAAGTTAAAGAGTATCAACTTTCTTACCGAATTTCTAGTAAAAAATTATTTTACTATTATTTTCTGATTGTTACACGTTCATTTTATAACAAAATATTATATATTTTTATTATTTATTTGTTGGTTCACGTACAAGTTATACCAGATTATATAAATAAAAAATCACTAAATGTATAAACGTTTTAGAGTTTGATATGAAAATAAAAGTGCAATTCTTTAGTAAAATTGATTGATGAAACAGCGTTTGGTCAAAAATACAATAGTTTTGTTTGAAAGAAGGCTTGTTAACAGATTAATTTATGCAGCTAACGGTCTACAATATTTTCTACTTGATTGTTTAAACTATTTTGTTTTTACTGACATGTTTTATTTTAAACAAATACTGATTATAACTTGAACATTACTAAAATCTGTCTATTCCTTAATTGTAGGTGATTAAGCTGTTATTTGATCATAAACTAAACTTCAACTGATGGGTTAGTGAAAGAATTTGTTAGCAAAATAAGTCCTGTTTGGTGCATGTTTTATAATATGATATCTTTGTATATAATTTTGAAATAAAAATATTTGTTTAAAACATTCTGTTTTTTATGATATCTAACTGAAGTGAAATCACACTGGTTGCGGAGAAAATATCTGAATGATAGTTGTCAGACAACAGCTACACGAAATAATTGCATTATATTATTTTATTCATTAATAGGCTAAATTACTTTGATACTTTTACATTCTACTGTCTTTAGATTTACCAGTAAGATACGGAAGAATCTTTAATGAAACAGTGAACTCTACAATACCAGCTAATTCCACCTTCATTGTCATTCTACCAATGTTCTGCATACATTTAAACTTTGAAAGTAACTGTACTAGTTGCCTGTGTTTTACGTTGAAACTTTAATAATATTGGATGAATATATAATTATAAAGATAGATGTAACAAATAATAATAAAATATGTATTACATTTTAAAACAATAATTAAATAATAAACAAACAGGTTTAATTCAAATTCACTTTAAAGCGTCAATAACCAGTTAACAAATAACCGTATGATTATTATGAATTACGTATGATTGTGC
Source organism: Neoaliturus tenellus (assembly GCA_030545055.2). Classification (NCBI taxonomy): domain Eukaryota; kingdom Metazoa; phylum Arthropoda; class Insecta; order Hemiptera; family Cicadellidae; genus Neoaliturus; species Neoaliturus tenellus. The sequence goes on from CM061533.1 coordinate 97,949,960, forward strand.
AAAGTTATTTTTGCAAATAGCAAGACCTATCAAATAGCACATCCAATGTTTTGATAATATTAGACAATCAAATTCAGTATTAGAGTTATATAAGGACAACAACCTATAATCGAATAACTTACGGAATATTTTTACCTTTGGGGTTGGGTTTGAAGTACATTGTTTGACATATACGAAGAACTTGTATAATATGACTGCACTAAGAGATACCCCAAAAACCTCTAGAAAAAGATTTTAATTTATAACAGAATGGATCTCACAGGGCTGAATATTGCAGTTGTTATTTTATAGTTTACTCAATATGCTTAATTTAATGTTTGGATATAATGTCTTGCAGCAAAAGTGGATATTTCGCCCAATTTTGGGACATTATTGAACTTTTAAATTTTTGTTATATATGTACTAATTTTTTTGAAAACAGTTTTTGTCAAAACTCAAACTCAAACTCAAACTCAACATATTTATTATATATATTATATTTATTATATATTTATTTGGCAGAATAATGACACAAAGAAAACTACATAAGATACCCTAAATTATAGATAACCAAGTACTTAAAAATCAAACACAAATAATAGTGTGCGAAATTGCTCTCACAAGGAAAATCCTGGGCGCAAGAATGGTTCTAGCATTGAATGAGTCCTCGTGATGCTCCTCCCGAATCCAAACTAATGATTAATGTGGGAAAAAGTCTATCTGATTTCTAGTCTAGGATTGGATTTTTTTTTACGAAGCTGACGTTGAAAACTACTTTTTCCTTTTTGTTTGATGTGATAATCGTTCAAAAAAATTGTTACACTACATTTCATAGAACCTTCCAATATGATGGCGGACACTATATTTGCAGGGATAATAGAAAGTCCATCAGATCCAGCTTTTGAGATGTTAAATTTCCTTTGAGTTTGTACAACCCTAAATATGTATCAATTAATATTGAAATTCTGAAATGCACACACGACGGTTGATACATTGTAATTTTAAATAACAATAAGTTATTATCAGCTTACCAATTTAATTTAATGTGCAGTAACACATATTCCTAAATTAACGTTTAATAAATTCCTTTGTTTATATAAAAATAGGTTTATGTTGAGTGAAAGTTGTCTTGATTAATAGGAAAGCATATTAGTTAAGACCGTTTATTTATTTATTAATTGCAATCGACAACGCTGATTCCAGAATGAAAATTCATTATTCGCTTAGGATATAAAACTTATGATAGGTACACATAAATGAGGGTATAAACTAACATTATACATATACGGAGCGAGTCTCTTAAAGTGATCCAATAGCTAATTTTTAATTTTATATCTGATGAAAGTGTACTTTTTATGGGGGACTCCATTTATTTTACTATTACCTATTCAGGGATGAATTCCAATTTTTGAATTTTCAGCCATTTCGGCTCCTCTCCTGAAAGGTCTGCACTTTTTGTTTCTATGCAGGAGGACAACCGGCTTAGTGTTACTTTCACACCATGGGAGCGGCCAAACGACGTCCCAGAGCCGGTAGTTGAACCAGCCTGCTGGGTGATAAATCAAAGATCTAACACTGAGCTACGGCAGCTGTCTATATTTATATACCAATATCCTTCAAGTCTTTTGAGAAATCAAAAATATTAAAAGTTTTTATAGTAAAAGAAACCAACTCTATAGTGCCATAAAGTATTTTCACCTTTTTATGTAAGTTTTCTACACTAAATCAAAATTGTAACTTAATGTACATAACAAATTCACAATTTCAGTAGGGTAGAAGTTTTATATTAAAATATTTAATTCTATTTTTGGTCCCATAACTGCATAATTAATCATATGTATGATATTTTTGCAGTGGTTAACAGGTGTTGGTTGGGTGTGGGACGGCTCCAAAATTAACTTCAGTCAGCAACATATGACACAGCGGCAGTCTCGTGTGATCACCATACGTGACTTGTGTGCTTAAAAGATATCCTTGCAATACTGTGATGTCAACTGGGTTAGATATATTCGTCTCGTGATAAATAAACATATCATCTCTATAGATGATGTTACTTCATAGTAAATAATGTTTTGTTATATTATTAGTTATTTAAACAACAATTTTAATCTAATACGTTTATTGAATATAAGTCGAAATGTTGGTTAAAGAACATGTAAATATATACGTGTTAATTATTTATAACTTTGTAATATCAATTTTTATCTTCAATAATTCCACATAACTTCAACCCCATACTTTCAAGGTAAATGTTAACGTTAGAAAACTATCATTATATATTTGTGTGATCGTATCTTAAGTATTCATGCAATAAAAATTTTCATTCAGCGGATAACTTTAAACAAATTTTTTTAATTTATCACATAAGTTTGTATAGGCAATTTGAAAATTGTGATCAATAAGTAAAGTGTAAATTATTTAAATGTTAAATGGCTTTCAAATTAAATGTACGAAACATACATTTAAATATCAAATTGAAGTATTAAAATGACATAATGCGACTTAGTCTTAGAACGTAGCTTTATGTTTTTATAGTCAGAAAATATAATCTAATAATTTTGTTCTCTTAAGTAAAATGTAAAATATTTTATCACTTTAATTCTCGTTTAAATGTTCTTTCCATAGTATAGTATCTAAAACATTTGTTTAAGTAGCATAAAAAATAAGCGCAAAATATAAAAATATTAAGTATTTAAAAGTTTCAGGCAAGCTCATTTTCAAGTGGACACAAAACATTCTTTAAGAATTATTATTATTTTATATTATATTCAAACATTTATTTCCCTTTTTTAATTTAGTATAGGAGGTTTTATTAGACACTGGATGTAGTAAAGTTTCAACCTTATGTGTGATAAAGGGGGAAATTAATTTATTAAAATTATTGAGAAATGTTAAAATTCTATTAATGAAATTTACGAGCTTGGTTCTAATTAAAATGTTCGAAGGACGAGGTAAAACTACCAGTGAAATTAACAAAAGTCATTAAAAATTAACACTTTACCTATTTTATAGAGGGTCTATATATGAAAGAGTAAGCATATTCATTTTATTTATTTATAAATTCAAAACATTACAAACACTGGCCTTGATAAGTTAACTACTTATCATCGAGGTCCAAATATGCCAAAATTCAACAACAATTTAATACATGGATAATTCTTAAAACTAACGTATTGTGGCATAAGGCTGGCCTACCAATACTACATTATATAAATAATAACTAAATGAGATTGCATAAATACTATGAAAAACAGCAGCCCAGTATTACCCTCGCTACGTAACTTGACTAATGAATTTGCACTACTATTCAGTTAATATTATTGAATAATCAGCTTTTCTATGAAAATATGCATTTAACGTACTCTCAATTTTTTTGGAAAAGTACCCCCTCCCCCCACGCCTATCCCAGGTGTTTTTGACCATTGGTCAACTTATGTGGCAAGCCTTATATCAATGCAAACTAGGACTACTGGGACTATCACATTAGAAACCTTATATAAACACTGATCCTATCCATATTTTAAATGTTTAACTTGTATGTGTCTGTAACATGTTACTGTATTAGTGTGATTTATTAAATATGTAAATGTACTCTAAATGGTGTAAAAAATACAAACTCATAACCCAATATTTTTAGGGACCTAACTAACAACCCGGTTTATGTAGGTAACAGAGGTAATAATGTGATATTGAATATTTTTGTACTAAGTGTTAAGTTCATAGTTTTTTGACTGTAAATGTCCGTGTAATTGTGTTCCTCAAAAATTGGACCTGGTCCATGGATGTGTAGTAGGCCTATGCTTACTCTTACTTCCCCTTTGTAAGTAATACATCCACCTATCTATTCTAACTTACAATTTAATTCCTAAAAGAAAGTTTAAACATTATAATAAAACGACTAATGGCACAATTCCGGAAAGCCAGTAATTGAGATTAACATAGGCTACCTGAGATCGCTGCAAAAAAATTCATGCTAAAAACCATTGCTCAATTTTCTCACACTAAATAACAATACAAAAGCTAATAGCATTGCACACGTAATATATAAATAACAATAAATTGTAAAAGTTAGTTCAGTATCATTAAATAAATGCGAACAAAGTTTACTAAAGAAAAATGTCATCATAATAAATTTAGAATCCGATTTTGATAATTTTTGCAGTTTCTAATGAAATGAATGCAAATAGACTTTTCAAAATTTTCCCTGAAAAGTGACAAACATAAACTGTTTTCTTCACCTTATACGCTTTAACGTTTGCCGTTAGTGGATATTGAAAGCTAGTACACGGTAGGCCTAATTGTTTGGATAACTTTCTAAATTTCTCATGTAAAACAGTTTATCTCTTTTTTATTTATTCTTAGGAAGATATATGATATGGACGGCTTAGAAGGACCTGTTACGCTTTTGTTTATCTTCATGGTTTGGTTAAATAATATTTAGTATTAAAGCGACTTCTTCAATCTATTAAAATTAAACATTTTAAGTTTCTCAGCGGATGAGGTCTACAAATTAATATTTATTTTTCCTGATTGATGAACTCTACCGGATTGTTTTTTTTTTTTTTTTTTTTTTTTTTTTTTTTTTTTTTTTTTTTTTTTGTTAATGTATCATTGGAAATTAAGTCTTATAACCTTATAGCAAGACATAAGGCAAAACGCTTCAAATAACCTTTTCAACAAAACGGTTTCATCCTTTCCCCAGCTAACATATAGTCTATAGTTACTTACACAGAATTCTTAGCTAGGGCTATTCTAATCATTGTTAATTGTAAAGAAAACATGATTATTTTTTATTTAATTAAAAACAAATATAAAATATTTTTTTCGCACAGAGTACTCAAATTTAATCCAAAACTTTTTAACAATAGTGACTTATATATCTTCACGGTTCACCAGTTAACACAAAGGGACTGCTGGGAAAGTTCAGTGACAGTAACACGGGTTTTATATCTCACACCCCAACAAAAATACTCTTGTTAAGGGTTTGACTTTGAATATTTCAAATTGTGTGAGATAATTTTAAGGAGCTTTTTAATAAATAATTTTGATTTATTAAACTAGGTGTAGTTTATCTGTGAAATTTAAAAAATTAAGTTACTTTCATACTTTCCACTGTTACATCAAACTATTAGCGTCGTGTGTAATAATTACCAATAAGAGCTTGAAATAAAATAGGTTTTATTTTTTATTTATTTGTTTTATAGAGTATGATATAAACATCCAAAAGCGTTTCCATATATTCTCTTTAAACATTAAATCTATGGCTTACAATATGTCATTTTTACGCGTAGTAAACAGCGAACACGGGTATCAATAGACAATAGTGACAATAATACTTAATGTAACGTGTTGGGATTATACGAGTAGTTAATGTGATCTACCCATCTGGGTATTGCATTTCAGAAAAAAATCTGATATATTATTTCAAAATATTAATGAAATCAAATAAAATGTTTTAAAGGGTATTGCATGTATTTTAGTTTTTATTAAATTTGAGATGCGTAAGGTGGTTAGTTATTAAAAAACTCAATTCATCTAATTTTGAATAACATTTTAAACTCAAATCATGGATTTTTTTGGATTTTTTAGAAACTCTGCAAATGTAATACTAGTTTAACAGCTATTCTTAAAAAAAGTAATTAGGATCTAATGTATTATGAGTACTATTGTACTTATATTTATTAAGGCTCTCGAAAATAATGATTTAAACCAAATTATTATTTTAAAGTGTACATATAAATATTATAAGTCACTCAATAAAGTGCCACATTTACCATTAAAAAACACGGAATTTTTTTCATTTTTGGGAATTAAAATTTCTTTGAAGTTTTGAAGATTAATTAATTTACAAGTGAAAATCAGATTTTACAATTGCAGTTTTAATATAATTGTTTAATGGGTAAATGAAATTAATGTAAATTAGTAAATGACTCTTATAGTTTAATTTATTAATTTAGAAATTGAAAATAAAAATAATTGCATCACAAATGCAAAAGTGGAAACCTTTAGTCAACAGTTCCACTTTGTTGTCCTTTGTGTGCATTTTCAGCCTGGAAATAAAATGAAATAAATATAGTTCATTGTTTTTAAAACTGATGGAATTAGACATTTTATAAATTTTATTTTATATGAAAGTATTCAGTTTATATATCCAATGCTTGCGTAGTTAATTCCACGATTAGCATGATGTAATATCAAATACTCTAGATTCGAGGTAGAGTTAAAATATAGTCTGTTGAGTTTTTAACTCACCATGTTTATTTTTAATATAATTTTGTTGGGCGTTATTAATCTGTTTTAGTTTATTGTTTATCCACTTAGATATTTCTATGAAGTAAATCGATGATATGTATTTAGGCTAACAATAGTGCATTCTAATTTATTAAAGAGTAATGAATGATGGTTATTTTGATATGTGTATTAGGTTAATGTTAACTACAGTTTACCCTGTGCAAAATATATTAAAATATTCCATTTTATAGCCGCATATTATGGACTTTAAGAACCGGTATCTATTGTCATTCGACTCAGTTATAGCAATAAATACCACACATTAATTATTGAAATCATTAAAGTAGCCATTCACTTGTAATAGTATTGAGCAAATAGTAAAAAGTATCAAGATAAGGTATTATTATTCTCGTTTTAGTAATCACCGAGATCATCAGCATTATAGTAATCAGGGCCTTCGTTCTTGTCAACCAAAGAACATTGATCGTGATGGCTGCACTGTTACCGAAAATATTAAACTGAAAGTAAAACACCTAATATGAGTAAATCGCTGGTAGGTTGTTTCTAAAGACATGTTTTTTACCACTAATTGTTCAGGTTGAAATAATAAAACGTCTTCCAACACTACTCGATATATTTACACTTATACTGTAATTGTTTACAAGACGGTAAATATATATAAAAGATCTTATAATGGCGATCAATTTCGACCAGTCACACCAGTCACCAGTCACACAGAGTCTCGGATTGGGCCTGATGATGACCGGTGTGACTGGTCGAAATCGATCGCCAATATAAGATCTTTTATATATATATTTACCGTCTTGTAAACAATTACAGTATAAGTGTAAATATATCGAGTAGTGTTGGAAGACGTTTTATTGCTGGTACTGATACAACCTGGATATCAGTACCAGCACGTATAATGCTAATCAAGAAGTTATTCACTAATTGTTGTTATAAGTAGTAAATTTGGCACTTTTCACTTTTATTATCTGCTGTTATTAATCTATTATCTGTTTTAATGTTATCAATCTTGATTTTCTCGTGAAAGTTTACTTTTAGTTTCCCTTATCAAATTATTAGCAATGCAAGCGTTACATTTGTTGTTTAGATCAATCTGATATTGTTCTTATCTTTAACATACTTTTTTAAGTCCTGTTATATAACCAAGCGGTGTGCCATTGAACGAAATTATGCTAGTTTATTCTGATAAGGGTGGTTGAAGTCTATTTAAATCTGATTGTGTCGGTTTTTTTTCATTTTTCCGAATTAATTCTGAGCTATTGGCTGTTGAAAATATTTTGAAGTCCAGGAAACGTGTGCACCCACTTCGTCACCCCCCGTTTCGTCACCTACCATAAAAATCACTGAGCCGTACTAATGAGGGTCGGCCGCCGTCCCGTCCCCCTCCGGGCCCGCTACCTGAACTGATCGGTGTGAAGTATAGGATCCCGTTCCCAATCACAAGAGGGAACGGTGTTCACCGTTCATGACTCGTTCACCTCCGTGCAGAGAAGAGTGTCCAAGCAGATCAATACTATAGTACTGTATAAACATTCCATTATCCATAAATGTTAGTATAGTAATAGTAAGTTAGGTAATTGGAGATCAAGGAAATAATGTAGATAAAATAAATTATAACATAAATGAAAATATTGTAAACACTGCTGTTTTATATTTTATTTTTGTAAATTAACAAAATACTGTCTTGTAAAACCATATAAAAAAACCAATTAATTAAAAAGTAACCAATTAAAAAAACACAGCATTATTATGCATATATCAAAGAATAAATGACAACTTCATTGTTATAAAATCTCTCTAAGAGCTAAAGAGAAACGGCAAAGTTATTATGTTTTAAGGGGTTTTATAAATTGCGTTACCTAAATATTGAGTTGTTTAACTAAACACGTATACGACGGAATGGAGTAGTCATATCAGAGGTGCATTATAATAATGCTAAAGCGAAAGTAGTAATGCATTATAATAAGTAAAGCGAAATTCCAAATGAGTTCGATAAAGTATTATCATTAGTTAGAGATTACCTTTCACTCACTAGATAAATCAAGCATTGTCAAATAGGTTACTTTATTTAAATTTCCTTAAATTCCTAAATTAAATTAACTAAATTCCTGGAATTAAAGTTTATATTTTGTCTCTAGAAGCCACCTGTGTATATAGAAATATATTTTACGGTGGTTATATTTATAGTGGATATTCATATAGCTATTCTACCCTTTGGCTAGTAGAGTACCTATTAGACCCTTTGGCTGGTAAAGGCTATATTAATCATAGTCATAGGGGAACTTCTTTTAAGTGGATTACATCCTACCTTGAAGGAAGGAGCCCAACAAGTATTGATAGAAAATAAATTGTCTGGTAGAGAAAATATAGCTTATGGTGTTCCTCAAGGCTCAATCCTTAGCCCCGTTTTGTTCTTGCTTTATGTAAACAATTTAGATGAAATAATAAATGTTGAACAAATCACACAATATGCTGATACAACTCTCAGTTTTACAGCTGATTCAACTGAAAATATAGAGAGTCTATCTTTCACACAGGTCAATTGTTGTGTCCAGGGTTTTAGTAGTTTGAACTTAAGAGTAAATTATTTAAAATCAAACTACATAAATTTTAATTTAAGTAATATAGATGAAAGCGAAAACCCAGTAATTATGATGAATGAACACATTTTGGAACAAGGCAAGTGTGTAAAATTCCTGGGTTTAAACATATAACAAAATTTAACTGGGGAACACCTTATTGACTATGTCTGTAGGAAATTTTCCTCGGGGATATTTCTTATGCGTAGACTTTCAAAATATTGTGGAACAAAAGTTTTAAAAACAGCTTACTATGGCATAATTCAGCCACATTTATTCTATGGATTACCTCTTTGGGAGGCTTGTGCTGATTGAAAATTTTCAAGGGTATTTATTCTACAAAAAAAATCTGTACGAACCCCAGCAAACATAGGCAGAAGAGAATCGTGCCGACCAGTCTTTCGTATTTTATTTTAACATTAGCAGGTTTATATATTTATCAGACAATTAAGTTTTTTCTAACAAAATGTGACTCAAAATTCGGCACACATTTTCATAACTATAATACTATAAGAAATAAAAATTTATTCAGAACTGATTTCCACAGACTCGAAAATTACCATAAGTTGCCATGTTACGCAGTAGCCTAAACTGTTTAACAATCTCCCTGAAAGCATAAGAAATAATATTAATGATATTAAACTATTTTACAAAAAAAAAAACTAAGTGAATATTTAATAAATAATGCTTTTTGTAGTGTAGTAGAGTTTATAAATTATACCCATGCAAACAACTGCAAAGGAATTAAATTAATAGTTTTTATAGCCTAAATAAAGTGCACTTTGCCAAATCATTTGATGGGTTTAATAAACTGGTGGCTCTATCGGTTTAGGGCTGCAAAAGTCAACACAATATGTAACTATTGTATCTGACTGTTCTAATAAATAAATAAATAGCGATATCGGTCAAAACATGGTATTCTATTCCCGTGTTTCGAACCCCGTTTTCTTTCAACTTTTCTTTAAACTTGGTAATCGTTTATTTGAATACTTACATTAGGTTTATCATACAAGAAAAGTGTGAAAATGTTAAAATACTCTCGGTGACCTCCCAAAGTAACTAATTTTTTTTTTTTACTCTTAAGATTTTTCCTGGGACCTAGAACTAACCTTAATTTACAAGAAAATTATTGTTTTTATGCAAAAAACACTGATTTTGCACTATGATTAATGCCAATTTGTTATTTTATAAGAGAAAAATCTCAATAACTCCGTTATTTGTTGGCGGATCCTTACAAAATTGGTTTTGTTATTTAGATAATTTAATTTGTCAACTTTTTTGTCTCTTGTAATATATTTATAAAATTTACCGTTTTTTCAGATATTTGAGTTTAAAAATTTAAAATGGTCGCCATTTTGAAAATATGCATCGGAAAAAAAATCATTTTTATTGTGGAAATGGACATTAGTATTACAAAGATCCATGCCAAATATGAAGTTCCTAGATCAACCCTTAACCGAAATAAAAATTATTAAGTGGAAAAAAATGGCGGATATCTGGGTAAATATGCATTTTAGGACATACCTTCATAGGAACTTTTTTACTTATTTTGACCCAATTGGTCATATTATGAAGTTTGGTGATGGACTTTAAAGACACCCTGTATATCATGAAGTAGTTTTCGGAACGGAAAGTATTTTTGCAGCTTATAAATATATGAAATAATCAAACTTTTAAGCACTTGTAATAATTCTCTTAAGACATATAACCATATATACTGGTAAGATTTGTCAACTGTTGCCTACAATCAACCTCTTGTGTAAATGGACCTGAAGACTTAAGTTTATAAAACGGTAAATTCAATCATCTATAGCCTATTCGAACTGGACAAGCAAGAAATTCTGTTAATAGGGATACTAATATTAATAATATTTAATAGATTACTATACTTACTTATATGCATTACTATAATACACTTTTCTTTGTAGTGAGTGACAGATAAACACAACGAAATGTAATAGTGTTGAAAACTGTGCACCCTTTTTCATTTCAGATCATTTATTCGACTATTCAAAACATCTGCAAACATAATGTGTTGTTTTCGTTTGTTATCTGTCAATTATCATACATCAGTTAAAGTTTTCTGCTTTTGTTTTCACCTGTAGCAGTAAACCAATCGATGAGTTCTAACCTATATTATTCCTAATATCTAGAAGCTATGCAAAATTCATCGTAAACGAAAATGACCATGCACTGTACAGTAGTTTCCTCTCTAGACAATAATGTGCACTCTTTTATGAAATACAGGATAATGGAATGTTTATACAGTACTATAGTATTAATCTGCTTGGACACTTTTCTCTGCACGGAGGTGAACGAGTCATGAACGGTGAACACCATTCCCTCTTGTGATTGGGAACGGGATCCTATACTTCACACCGATCAGTTCAGGTAGCAGGCCCCGAGGGGGACGGGACGGCGGCCGACCCTCATTAGTACGGCTCAGTGATTTTTATGGTAGGTGACGAAACGGGGGGTGACGAAGTGGGTGGGCACCCCAGGAAATTGATAATACGATTTATTATATTTCTATTTTGAATTGAATAGTTTGGTAAACATTATAGAGGTAAGGTAGTTAAAAAAAATAATCTTGCCTTTTGACTAATTTAAAGACTTTAAATGTATATTCTCAAGTGTGGCGAATCGTGTGCAGATATAATAATGTAATCTTACTGCTTACCGTCAAACACGATCCAAATTATGTCCTTGTACGACGGCCGTTTCGGAGATTACTCCATCGACGGGTACACGTCGCAGCACACTAAACTATGTCATTAGTTAAACTACTAGTCTAAACTCACAAAGTTCAAAGTCTAAACTACGACTTTAAATGATTCGTCTACGTATGGCTTATAACACTAAATTTCACAGTTTTGGGGAGCTTTTGGATTTATAATATATTTTGTTTTTCAAATGATTTATTTATGATTGTATTTAATTCAGCTTGTAGAGCAGATAATGGATTTTCCCTTGGTAGTAGTTTAGGGCCACAGGATGATTTCCTTTTAATTCGAAATGAGTTTGATTAGTGATTTCCTTCACCAATAATTGGTCATCTAGTCCTGAAATTGAACACATATTTGAGTTTTGTAATTGGTTAGCAAATGATTCAATGGCCACAAATTATAGTATATAATTATCTACAATTATATAATTATACAATTATATAATTATCTAAAGGCAACAGATTAGAGTTCGGAACAGGTTAGTGAAATTGCAGAGACCTAAAAAATAAAATCTCTAGAGTTGTGACAAACCTTAACATTATAATACAAATATACTTCATTTAACCAGGCTATCAATAGCTAGATGTTTTCTTGGTTTATATGATGGATATTGTATGAAATTTATATCTGGTCTAATTGGCATATCATCCTTAAAGATTTTAATAATAGTAAATTACAATGCCTTTCCGTCTTCAATCCGTGTGATTTGTCTATAGATGGCTAGTTTCGGGATTGGTATCCAATTATCAAATCTGGCTTCAGAAGTTAAAAAGCGCTGTTATATTTCGTCAATTAAAAAAAAGTATGTAATACTCAACACACAACACGGATACGACAAATAAACAAAAATAAACATTTATACCACGATCATAAATGTGGAAGGTCAAAGACAAGTCTAGACAAAGTCCTCGAGTCTAAGGTTTTTACCAGCGCAGCGGTTTGAATTGTGGTGGAGTAGCTTTTGGATTTAAAAATTCTTCCACTTTTAAACACCATTGTTTTTGATAAAATACTTAAATTTTTATAAAAATTAAATTAAAGGACACAATTTATACTGCACCGCAAATTAAACTAGATAAATTCATTCTCTCATTCAATAGTTTAAAACTATTAAATTATTTCATTAAAACAACAAGGCAGACATCAGACAATGTAACCTTCAGGCTAATGCAACTCTACACTTAATGTAGACTATGATGAGTACTGTACTGATTACAAACCTCAATAATACAGCATTGGTATTCGATAATGTCATGGACCTGTAGAGCAAGGGCCTGACAGCACATACCTGAGTTGCAAGCTCTCTTGTCATATGACCTGGTTTATTACAATAGAACGTCCATTTGGGATATAAGCATGGTAGTTAAAGAGTTCTGTACTATGAAACTAAACCACTTATACTTGATATTTTTAGGAAGCTCATCGAGTGCTATACCATTTTAAATGTAATCTTTTAAATTTAATGTTGCAATTTGGATCCCAAGATTCATATTTTCAGGTATTCGTTAATCTAGGAACAAGAAATTTTGAGATACTAACTGTCTTAACTCTATCTTTTAGGTAGTTTTCTATATCATCGAATGGCATGGCCATTTTGGATGTTTTCGGAGGTAACTTATGTGTTCTAAGCTATATTTTAGAGTGGTCTACAAATATTTAAAAATAATAAACAAAGCAAGCGCGACATAAATTATTGTAAATAATAAACATTATTGCATGTTAAAATTTCTGAGGGATGGCTTTAATGTTTTAAACATACTATTTTATAACTGAATAAATTTGTAGAAGTGATTCTTGAGCTCTGGAAACGGAAGAAAAAGTTGTAATCTCATTAAAGATTTTCTACATTATCAAACTGTTTTTAATATTTTCAAAGTTTCATACTTCAGCGTAAACATTAGATTTTATGTTAGACATGCACGGTATTCAATAACAAAAGTTATTGAGTAATAATTAATTAATATATTTGAAAATGTAATTGCATTTTAATTTTTTGTCGTAAAAAAATTTAATTGTTTATTTTACAATTTTAAATAACTAGGAAAAAAGGCAGAATAATAGAGATAACAACATTATGAATGCTGTTACCTCAACCCTATTCTGTTACTTATCCCCTATAGGGACTTTGTTGAAGAGTTCTTCTTCCAAATACACAAAATACTGTTATCTAATATTTAAAGTGGATGTCATATTATAAAAGAAATAGTTCAATATCATACAATTGCAGGAATGCCCTTAATCTTTTTAACGCTGTATGTGTAAAAAGAACGTACGAATGTTGAATACAGTGTGGAACGATTGGAGGAGAAATTAGCTTTGCAGAGCAGAAGCAATGGCTTGGAAAGAGACAATCATAGATCAAAAACGGTTGATATATTGGATGAGCAGTCCAACTAGGTCAATACGTTTAGAAGTCTAGGTGAAATGATGATAAAACGGTCTTTTATCACCAGTTATACAAATATTGTTTTATTCTATATATTGGGAGCTAAAAAAAATCTTTTACATCCTAATCTTTATCCATTTCACATTTTATTAAATATACATTAATTCTCAATTACTTCTACATCAATTCTCTGACCACGGAAAGAGTCCTGGGAAGAATTACCGACTGGACTTCCTTCTAAGACTTTTTGATTGCTGCCCCGACCTTAGCAGTAGATGGTATGGATATCCCTCGGAAGCAGTGGACTGTTCAATTATCAATCACACAAAAATGCATTCCTTTACTTTATCTTCATTTTAAAATTAAAAAGCAATGGTCTATGGATGTCTGTTTAGTTTGGCACTCTGTAAACTTATTATTTCAATATAAAAATAACTTTAAAAAATATGTAAATGCATAAATAATAAATACCCCCATCGCAGCAGACCTGCGTACTCAGCGAATTTCCAAATTAGTAATATTAATTTTGACCACATAAAACTGTAAACCAAATAAAATCCCATGCTCATAAATAGGGAAATAAATGTCTATTCTCCATATAGGGAGAGTATGCAGGTATGCTGCCATGGGGAACACTAAAAGTAGGTTTTTATAAAAAAAAATTATTTCAACCATATGAAGCCATTTACTAAGTTTTATCAATATCTGTCCATTGCTAAAGAAGTTTGCCTATTCTCCATATGATTAACATGGGAAAAGATTATGCAGGTTTTCTGCCATGATAAGCACAAAAACCAAGATTTTTTACCATAAATGGATGAATCTCAACCAAATGAAGCTGAATTACAAGTTTCATCGAAAAATATTGGTTAATAAGTGAAATATTAACACATCCCAATTCTCCATAAGATTAACATTGGAGCCCCAAAAAACAATGTACTGTCATTAGACTTTGTAATATCTCGGTAACCAGTGGAGATAGAGCAAAGCTTCAAAATACTAAATTGTATGTTTTTTTGAGCTAAATCCAATGGTCAAAATAAAAATTTAAAATTTTTTAAATTTACATATGAAAAATGCAAAAAAAAACATTTTTGGGGTACAAAACCCCCCAAAACTACCCCTTCCGGTAGGTCGATATGTCTGGTTTACGAACTCATCCGAATAAACGTAGGATTACACATCTCTACCAAATTTGGTCTCGATAGGACCATTTTTACGAGAGTTATCGTGTCTAGGGACACATACATATATACATATATATATTTATATATACATATATATACATATATATATAAATATATATACATATATATTTATAATGAAATAAAATTACCTTATCCAATCACTGGTTATCTAAAGACAACATGTTTCGTTCCTTAGAACATCTTCAATACTATATATATTATATGAATACTATATATATTTACATATATATATATATATATATATATATATATATATATAAAATTTTTAATGACTATTATTTTTGGTCTCTGGGCACCTAAAAATGAAAAAGAAAGTAACACGGTCCCGGGCTTAGGTCTTACCATGAGACCTACGGTAATAGCTTATTCCCTATGGGAAATTCGCTAATAATAAAAAAAAATCAATTCTTGATAGAGAAGAAAATTAAAAACGTTTGCTCCGACACAAATGTACAAAATTTTCTTTTGAATGAATTAATTTACTCTGGTATAACATTACGCTGAAACACTATTTTTTTTTTTCACTAAATTTGTTTTTGCTTTTATTATTCTAACAACTAAACATTGCGAGGCTTGAAAAAAATGAAAAAGTTGAAACACAAAAATTGAACAGTAGACTGTTCTCAATAGATTTTACACTGGAGTGGAAAGATGTAATGATTGGAAATACAAATGGGGATTGACAGAAGCATGCGGCTATGGAGTGGAGTTTTAGACTATGCCTCACATAGTCTATGAGTGCCCATTAAGTGCTTTCCACGAAGGGTTGATTGGTCTGCATTGTGCAAGTGAGACTGGACTGCAATGGCTTAGCACCCTATATTTAGCTTTATAAAAAGAGATCATAAATGTTTATTTTAGTTTAGCTTTAAATGCATTGACACAAGTGCTATGCACTGCAAAGTATCTTATATATTTTCAGAATTTAGTGGCTGGCTTTTATAATTCTCAATAAAGATAACTGGTCGAAATTCTGCAAAAAGTTTAGTTTATCTTTATCGACTGGACCCAATTATTTTTATTTATTTTATTTCCCAAAACATCCACCATTTATGTTAAAACGCATAAACATTTAAACAGGGAAATAGTAAAAAGGAAAAATGTACCTTAAACCATATATTATAGTTCGTATAAAACATGAGATCATAACTATATCCAAGCATAGACCCATATTGAAGATGAAGAAACTTTAAAATAATTTATTATTTAGTAAACAAAACTACTTGATTAAAAGTTATACAACTAACATATATAAAACAACAAAAAAGAATAATACCTAATAAGCAAATAAAAAATTTAACTACAAAGTTAATATAATATATAAATTTATGGCCACATGGCGAACAGTATCGAGACAGAGACACAAACATTTGGATCTCCGACAGCCTCGGTACTGCTGCATTTTGGGCACGTAATACACAGGATATCTTGGTGTGGAGTCACGGGCGCGGCCGAGGATTCGTCTGGGTTCAGTGTAGGGACATGACTATCTTCAGTTGCTACCTCACACCCAACGAGGCCGTCCAGGACTTCCGCGACAAGATAGATAGCCTAGAGGAGTGCCTTATATGCACCACCGGGCATGTCGTCATTGGTGGCGATTTCAACGCCAGGGCCGTCGAGTGGGGAATGCCCTCTACCAGCTCCCGGTGGAAATACATCCTGGATTTCATCGCCAGGTCCGGTCTTGTCGTCCTCAACCAGGGCGACACACCTACTTTTCGGTGCCCCGGGCATAGAGGCACGATCCCCGACGTCACCTTAGCATCTGAGTCGCTCCTTCCGAGGATCTCTAGCTGGAGGGTTGTGGAGGACTACACGGGTAGCGACCACCAATACATCGTGTTTGACCTGAATGATCAGGCAAATCGTCGAGTTTCCGCATCTCGGGTAGGTTCACGCCGGTGGAACACCACAAACAACGTGAACAACAAACTGGACGTGGTCAAGTTCACCGAAGTCATCTCTCGGGGAGCGCAGGGGAATCCTGGTGAGGCTGGGGCCGAGGCAATAATAACATCCACGATGGTACTGGTCGTCTCGGCCTGCGACCAGTCTATGCCGCAAAGGAAACCCCGACGCGACACAATACCCGTTTACTGGTGGACTGAAGAGATTGCGGAACTCAGAAGAACATGTTTAAGAACTAGACGAACCGCCAGAAGAGCGAGAATTCCCGCAGACAGAGTTCGTAAGTCGGAGGCCTATAAAGCTGCGAGAAAATCTCTTCGCCAGGCGATCAACAGGAGCAAGGCGAATAGCTGGGGGAGACTTCGTGACGACGTTGACTCCGAACCATGGGGCCTGGGTTACAAACTTGTAACACAGAAACTCGGCGCCCACTCTTCACCTTCCATCATGGTGGGCGCCACCATGAGGAGGATCGTCGCTCCTGAACATCCACGGCGACCGCCGGTTGACTTCGGAAGGGTAGAGGACCTTCCACTTTTCACTTTTGAGGAGCTGAAAACCTCCGTTCTCTCCCTGAAGAGCAACAAGGCTCCTGGCCCGTACGGTATTCCCAGTGAGGCTTTAAAGAAAGTATTTTCAACTAACGCTGACTTGTTGTTGAGAATGTACAATGCCTGTTTGGTAGAAGGGGTGTTTCCGGCTCCCTGGAAAACCGCAAGGCTTGTACTGATCAGCAAGGGCAAAGGTGATCCCTAACTGCCGTCGTCCCACAGGCCTCTCTGCCTGTTGGATACGGCTGGGAAGCTGTTCGAGAAACTGATCTGTTTCCGCCTGACTTCTGCCGTGGAAGCTGCCGGGGACTTATGCCCCCGTCAGTACGGCTTTAGAAAGGGACGGTCAACGATCGACGCTATCACCGAAGTACAGAGAGCTGTGAAGAGAGCCGAGAGCTGTGAAGAGAGCCGATAGCTGTGAAGAGAGCCGAGAGCCAAAACCAATTCTCCCGCCGAGTAGTGCTTCTTGTTACGCTTGATGTGAAGAATGTCTTCAACTCGGAGAGGTGGGTCGATATGTTGGATGCGCTTCGCAACACCTTTCGTATTCTTGCATATCTTTTGCGGCTCATCGAGGATTATCTCCTTTCTCGAAGCCTGATTTAGGACACGAGGGACGGAACGCGGACGATGGAAGTCACTTCTGGTGCCGCCCAAGGTTCAATACTCGGCCCGGATCCCTTGAACGTTGCCTATGACAGCCTCCTGAAATCTGAGATGCCTGAAGAAACCACTTTGGTTGGGTATGCCGATGACGTCACAGCTCTCAGTGCTGCATGCAACGTTGAGCTGGCCCAACTGAAGTGAAATCGAGTTATGAGAGTGGTCAACGACTGGATGTCCGATCACGGTCCCTCGCTTGCTCTCAGTAAGACAGAGATCGTGTTCTCACGAAGAAGAGGATCGAAACCGTCGTCCCGTTTCGAGTGGGAAGGGAATTGGTCCAATCAACCGTGCTGCCAAGTAACTCGGGGTTATGGTGGACACCAAGTTAAGCTGGAGGGATCAGATCTTCCGTACGGCGGACAAGGCCGCTAAGGTAGTGACTTACCTTAGTAGGCTGATGGCCAATGTCGGGGGTCCCCGATCCAGCAGAAGACGTCTGTTGATGTCCGCGCTCCTTTACGGGGCAGAGGTGTGGGCAGGCGCTCTAGATAATGAGTGCTACAGGTTGCGACTCGCCCGGGTTCAGAGTCAAGCTGCGCTCCGGGTGTGTTCCGCCTACCGGACAGTGTCCGAGCCTGCCGTCCTGGTGGTCGCCGGAGTCATCCCTGTCAAGCTTATCAGAGACAAGGCGAGATCGGCAAGGACACGACAAGAACAGAAGAGCGCTCCCGAACCTTCCAGCAGTGGCAACACAGCTGGTAGCACGACACCCGAGGACGATGGACTGCGTGACTCATCGAGCAGGTCCAACCATGGGTGGAAAGGCGGCATAGCGAGGTGGACTACTACCTCACACAGTTCCTGACAGGTCACGGCTATTTCGAGTCTTACCTGAACCGGATGGGCAAGACCGGTTCACCGGATAGCATCTACTGGCCGGGCGTTCCCGATGACGCGGAACACACCTTCTTCCGCTGTTCGCGTTGGGAAAGGCCCCGCCTAGAGGCCACAAGAAAACTCGGTGTTTTTTCGGTGGACACGGTCTGTTAAATGATTATGGAGGATGATGACAACTGGGATTGCTTGTCACAGTTCGTCCGGGGCATCCTCCTGGAAAAGAAAACCGATTTGGACCAGGAAGTGGCCCAGATCCCTTGACCGAATGGCTGGATAAGAAGCGAGCCCCATGGGCGTAAGCCAAATTTAGGCCTAGCCTGACGTAATGTGATAAACAATTCCAGGTTAGAATCCTAAAGAGTGGAGGAGGTTTTTTAGTGGGTAAACCCATTTTTTAAGGGAGTCCCACACTACAGGCTGGCCACCTGTGTGCGTAATGCATTTTCCCTCCCTCTCACTCTCTCTCTAAAAAAAAAAAAAAAAAAAAAAATGGCCACTTGGCAGCGCGACGATGAGACGAAGGGACAACCGGAAGGTGGTCATGGCGTCTCATAAGGAATCTGGAATCGTGGGTCTGCCGCAACCACAGAGAGGTGAGCTTTTACCTCACCCAGTTCCTGACAGGTCATGGATATTTCCGTCTGTACCTCACCCGAATGGGTAAGGTCGACTCGCCTAGGTGCAAGTACTGTGGACACAATGAAAACGACGTGCATCACATCACGTCACGTTCGAAATCTCGTGTGCCGTCATTTCGAAGAAGAACAGTTCGCCTTTGCGGAAACCCTCGGTGGTGACTTGTCCCCGGACAACATCATAGGGTGGATGCTGCAGGACGACGACAGCTGGAGAGCAGTGGCTGACTTCGTCCTGTCTGTACTGCGCCAGAAGCGGAGGGACGGATGTTTGGAGTGACCCACTAGAGGAGTGACAGCAAGAGGTTTGCTGGAAAGCAGGCGAGTCATCCCAAAAAAGGGACAGAGGCCACCATTGTGATGTTGCGATGAGCAGACAGCTCGGGTCTATTGCAGGGGTGGTGAGAGAGGGGGTTTAGTGGGTATTCCCTGTCTTGGCAGGGTGAGTCCCACACTGTCCAGTTGGCGGTTGGCCAACTTGGTTCGTGCGTAAAAGCATTCCCCCTCTAATAAAAATAATAATAATAATAATAATACATAAATTTACCTAAATATTAACAAGAGCCATTAAAAATATTTTACATATTACAAAGCATGATAAAAAATATGTTTTATATTTATTACAAACTATTTACATGTATGAAGATGAGTTTTAAAATCGAACTTTTACTGAAAATACTACGAGGCACACTAAAAATAAATTTTAACTAACAATCATCATAACTGAAAACTCCGACCGTACATGTGTGGTCCTTTCAAGGTTCAACTAAATGATAACGAAACAAACATCAAAGCAACATACTACCCATAAGTGGCCATTTAAAATTACCCCACAGATATGAAAACTGCACACAGGGTGACTCCAAATGGATACTTGAAAAATTATTTCATGTTCTTGTGAACACATGCCTCGAATGAGTTGAATTGAATTGTCGTCCAAGGAAATAAACGGTATCAGTTAACTGACACATACTTTCTCCCAACAATATAAAAAAGATTTTAAAAGCTTCAAACATTAATGTCTTGATGACTCAGTCGGATAGCTACCGGCTGAGCAGCGCTCGTTTGACCCTACGCACGTCTGTGACTTTTAACAACGTACTGCGTTTACCGCTAAATGAAAAATTGAATTTTCTCCGCAACCACTTGACGTAGAGCAATAATTTAAAATACTGGATTATTTAGTTTTTTGAGCTTGATTTAATGGTGATAAGTAAAATTTATTTCAAGACAACAGCGATTTTGAAAATCCAAAAAATTGATTTTTGAAACACTTTTTACTCCATAACTTTTGAACGCGCATTTTCTCGGAGATGCGGGTGGTGTCATTTTATTCACCATTTTAAGCTTAATAAGCCACAAAATTTTAATCAAAATCGTTAGAGCCGTTTTTGAGAAATTTTGATTTTTGACAATTTTTGAGGGTTTTGGGGGTAAAATACCCTTAAAAATCAAAAATTCAAAAAATGAAAAAAACGCCTGGAATTATCGTGGATTTGGACCTATGTACCAAATTTCATTAAAATCGGACCATTAGGGCGTTCTCTAGCTCTGTTTACATCCTGACACACACACACACACACACACACACACACACACACACACACACACACACACACACACACACACACACACACACACACACACACACACACACACACACACACACACACACACACACACACACACAGACATCACTCCGAAAACCACTTTTTTGGACTCAGGGGGAACCAAAATGGATAAATCCACCATCAACTCAAATTCGAAAATTTTGACGAAAACAATACTTTCTCCATATACTATGGTATAGAGGGAGAAAGTAAAAGCGAAAAAGATATAATGAAGAGGTTCAAGGAGAAGCAAAATTTTATTTCGAGTTGAGCACACAGAATGAAAATGTTTATTCAAGTTCTGATACTGTTTTCTGTAGAGTACAATGTATGAAAAATATCTAGAAATTTAAGGTTTACGCCTTGTACGTAGTAATTGTTGTCCACTTTCCAACCAACTGCCAAACAATTTTACTTAGGCCTAATTAATTTTACCTACTGAAAACTATTACTATTTAATAATATACAACACAAACAAGAGAATTATAAAGAAAAAATCCTGCGTCTTAAGACTTTAACAAGCTTTGCAACGTATATAAAATTGAGAGCAATCTTGCTTGAAACAGAATTTTCTCGTTCATCCATCTTCATAATTGTTTTCAAATTGAATTCAATTATGAAGCTATATTTTCTTTTCATAAGTGTACTTCCTTACCCATAACATCAAATTAAAGACAATTAATATCATGTGTTTGTTAAATGTTTATTTTAACTTTGGCCCTGCATTACTTTACATTAAATTTACTCCCGCAAAAAAAAAATATTTGGAGAATGGTATAAATAGGATAGGTATTTTTTACTCAATTATTTATAAACAATTGAACTGAAAATGAAAATAATGAAATAACACAGTATTTTTACACGATTATTTTTTATTTAAATGCAAAGTAAAACTAAATTACCCTTATAATGTTAATACAATTTAATTTTTTATCCATTTTAATTTTTATTATATAATATATAAAAGTGCTCCTGGTGAAGAAAACTAGGCCGTTGGTAAGCGAGTTCCCTGCGAGAGCGCAGCACTATACTTCTGCACTATATTTAAAGTAAGTATACAGTATAAGTTTTTTGTTTTTAATTTTTACCATTACATTTTATTTAATCGCTTTGCAAATTGCTTAACATAATCCTTTTGACCTTATTTTTAAGTTATGAAACCAATCATGAAATTAAATATGTACATGAATGGGGGGGATTTCCAACTTTAACTTGATTATCTATATATTAATACGCAAGCATGTTTCGTTCCCTCCTTTTTTCTCAGCTCGTGTGCATGGTAGGAGAAATCCGCGCATACTGTTAGAAAGGTATAGTGCTGTAGATGAGCAGAATCACATTCTAATTCACATTGGACTCCAAGGCTACGCCCCACAGGCTTTCAAAGTTCCAATGTCAATCTTATGGAGAAGGAGAATTGAATGAATCATTAGACAGCTGTTGTAAAAACAACCGCTAGAAAAACCGGAAGAACAGATGTTTTTGTTCTAAAAGGTTTTTAAGCTTCTTGGGTCCAGATCAACTGAAATTTTGATCGAATTTCGATCAGGAGGCGATTGCTAGTTTACGTAAATCAGAGTCAAATAGTGTAATTAATAAATAAACATAATCGTAGTTTATTCAGTAATTGTAAAATAAAAAAAATTTAATATGCAGATAATTATTGTTACTATATTTTTTAATAAGTAGGCTTATAGGTATAGGTATAATTATAGCAATTTTTCCGATAAAAAAACGAAATTAGTGTCCTTCTGGCAGACAAATTATCTTGATGGTAGATTTTATTTGTTCAATTGGAGTAGGTTTGTTCAATTTTAATGATTAGTTTCCACAAAGATGAGTTACCTGAGGGATGGAATGTGAAATCCGTCCTAGAGGTACCTACGAGAAAAGTTACATTCTATTAGGCATCCCCTGCCAAAGCCACATCTTAATATATCAAAATCAAATTCGTAGTTAAACCACGTATTCAAATAAAAAAAAGTGTCAGCCAATAAAATATATAGCAACAATCCAATAAGACTTGTACTTATCCATAACATACACGTAGAAAACTAGTTCTTATAATCTACAACTTGTATTCGATTGTTCCTGATAACAACAAATTTTCTCTCTTTCTGATCTTAATAACTATAATGTTATCGATAAACTCCATTATAAGGTTAAACGGAAAACTTTACAACAATTAGGGGTAATTGTATGCAATAATTATATACATTGCATGGCAATTTATTTTAAAGGTTTTGACAACGTAAATTTTTTATTAATTTATTTTAAGTAACAATTAGAAGAATCTTATTCTGAAAAGAATTATATATATATATATTGTCTTATTGCAACTGTCAAGCTACAATTACAAACAAGGAATTATTTACTTACGAAAACTTATAATTTATTGCTTTATGTATCAATGTACATACAAGTATCACGTTTTTACAATTGTCGTGGTATGAAATAGTTTATTTTAATTTTTCTTCATAATTGCATTTCTTCATAATCCGTTCATTGTACTGGCTTTTCACTTAACATTATCACTATATTTTGATTAAAAATATCTCACGTTTTAAAATGAAAGAGGACATTCCACCTTCAGTAACGTGGCGTCGAGTAGTGATAATAGATAGTTGTTGATAAACTTGTACCAATAGATACAACTAACTATATTGATGATCCCTCCAAGTATAAAATGAGAGATTTTCATGAATATTCACAGAAACATTCCTGAATCCAAATCCCAGACACTCTCTAATTATGAGAAAAGACTTATTTTGACCTCCCGGGTTCCTTCTTAAAAGTGAACTAATGAGAAAACCAAAATACGGGCGCACAAGGGAAAATTAGAGCGGTTTCAGTGTTTAATAACATTATTACTACTTTTTAAAATGCTGAATATATACATTTACGTTATTTGTGACTCCATGATTTAAGAAAGTTGAATAAATGGAGCAGTAACAGATTGTTTTATGACTGTTGATACAGTTCAAGCTTCAAAATAATAAAAAAATCAAAATGTTTAAAACAATTATTCGTTTCCTTCAGTACTATATTGTAAATTTAACTTTGATTATATGGAACTGATCATATTTACAGATTCTGCAAAGAGATTTATGTTAACATAAATTCGGTACTTTTTATACTTATCATATTAAAAAAATTGATATTTGATATAGTAGTAAAATAAAAAAAACTTTTCTTTTTAGAACTTAAAAACTTATAAGTAAAATTGTCTTCGAATTTTTATTGAATATGTGTTTTGTATCAAATTATTTCCATCATGATGACGTCACAGTACATCATTAGCCGCAGTTGTATTGTCAGACGATGTTCCAGATATCAAGATCAACAACGTAGCCCCAGCTACAGTCAACAACACATGACACTAGCGACAGTCATGGATGAGCACCATCACGTGACTTGTGTGATGATAGCGCACTGTTGCAATATACTAGAGCCAACTGCATCCACAACACGTGCTGGAAATTTCATAAATTTTATTTGTTTATCGAAATATATCTCAACACGTTGTAGCTTGTCATGACTTTTAAAATTTTTCCTTCAAAATAATAATCTAAACCAGAATTTAACCTAATTTATGAAGTTATTTTCTAGTAAAAATAATTAATAACTTAAATATGTGATAGTAAGAGTACGGTGTGTTTTTTTTATTTATTACACATTTTTTGTGTTTTATATGTAATGTTATATGTACCCAGGACAAGTGGATATAGAAAAGTCTGCCTTTGTAACAGCTAACGATAGCAAAAGCGTTTCTTGATAAGCTAAATTCATTGTCGGCCACGTTAGCTGAACACCAAATGTCCTCTTTCATTTCAAACATGAGATATTTTAAATAGAAATCTTGTGATAAAGTAAAGTGAAAAGCCAGTAAAATGAATGGATAAGCAGTTCATTATAAAGAAATGCAATTGTGTATAACAAATAAAATAAACTATTTCATACTATGTACATTTTGTAAAAACTTGATACTTGTATGTAAATTGATACTTGGATAAGGCAATAAACTATAAGTTTTCGTAAGTAAATTAAATAATTACTTGTTTGTAAATGTAACTTGGCAGTTACAATAAAACAATATACATATAATTTTTGTAATATATGCATTAGTTTAGGTCAACTTAAAATAATTAATAGGTTAACAGCTCTATATTGGTGCAAATCTAAATTTTCAATTATTTAAACACCAATATACTTCTTAGTTTTTTATTTTTACGGAAGGCCTTTCGATAGACAAGCTATCATCATCAGCCGTACCGTAAACTAAAACAAAATTTGTAAATAAATATTTTAAATATACCAAATAACATATGATACTTAAATTAAAAATAAAATTTAACATTTTGGATTCAATAGGCCAATAAATTATACAAATCAAATTAGTTTATAACAAAGTTAAGAAGTTGATAATTTTGAATTGGTGGAGTATCAATGTTCAATAGGTTCCCTTGATGTTCTTTTAAAATTTTTATTGATTCCCATGTGTTAAGTTTGGTCGAATTGTTTAAAGGTTTTATTAATTTAACTGTTTTAACCGTATGGTTATTCAGCACAGAATGATTTGCCACTGCACTTTTGTCTGTTTTTTTTTTCTAATTTTAAGTCCCTAAAATGTTCTTTAAATCTTGTTTTTATGCTTCTTTTTGTTTGTCTAATATATTTCATGAGGCAATTTTCACATTGAATTTCATATATTCCTGATTTTTCATCTTCAGAAATTTTGTCTTTGGGGTTATTCAACAAAAATTTTAAATTGTTTCCTGTGGAAAAACTTACTTTTTTGTTAGTAAAAAGAAGCATAAAAACAAGATTTAAAGAACATTTTAGGGACTTAAAATTAGAAAAAACAGACAAAAGTGCAGTGGCAAATCATTGTGTGCTGAATAACCATACGGTTAAAACAGTTAAATTAATAAAACCTATAAACAATTCGACCAAACTTAACACATGGGAATCAATAAAAATTTTAAAAGAAGGGAACCTAATGAACATTGATACTCCACCAATTCAAAATTCTCAACTTCTTAACTTTTTTATAAACTAATTTGATTTGTATAATTTATTGGCCTATTGAATGCAAAATGTTAAATTTTATTTTTAATTTAAGTATCATATGTTATTTGGTATATTTACAATATTTATTTACAAATTTTGTTTTAGTTTACGGTACGGCTGATGATGATAGCTTGTCTATCGAAAGACCTTCCGTAAAAATAAAAAAAAAACTAAGAAGTATATTGGTGTTTAAATAATTTAAAATTTAAAAAAATTAAGCCTAGAAATAATTCAAGTAATAATATTTTCCAATTCGCCAATCATACTTTAAGCTATTTGAAAGACACTATATTACGAAATACACTGACATGTAACTCGTGTATTTAAAGCAACGTCAAACCTATGTTTTTACATTATTTACTTTTCTGTCTTTCTTCTTAATTTACTCAATAGTTATTACACATGACTTAATAATGCGACCTAGACATAGTTTATGTTGTTGCCAATAGCCTTGTTATTTATACAATCATTATGTTTATTTAGGTTTTGTTTTGTTGGAGGAAGACATTATAGTAAACACAATTCATGTTAATAAATATATTAAAACATACATGTAAAATTTACAAGATCACTGAAAAAAGTTAAATTGAACTAATAACACCTTGGCAAAATAAGATTCTTCGAATAGTTACTTAAAAATAAATTAATAAAAAATTTACTTTGTTAAACCCTTTAAAATTAATTGCCATGCAATGTATATAATTATTGCATACAGTTAATTATTGCGAAGCTTTCTTATAATGATACTTATAATGAAGTATATCGATAACATTAACATAATTAAGACCAGAAAGAGAGAAAATTGGTTATTATCAGGAACTATTAAACACAAGTTGTAGACTATAAGAACTAGTTTTCTACGTGTGTGTTATGGATAAGTACAAGTCTTATTTTATTGTGGCTGTATATTTTATTTTCTGACACATTTTTTTAGTCGAATACGTGGTTGAACTACGAAATTCATTTTGATATATTAAGGGGTGGCTTTGGCAGAGGGGTTCCTAATAGAATGGACCTTTTCTCGTAGGTATCTCTGGGACGAATTTCACATTCCATCCTTTAGGTAACTCATCTCTTTCTTAACTGATCATCACAATTAAACAAACCTACTCCGATTGAACTAAGAAAGGCTACCATAAAGATAATTTGTCTGCCAGAAGGACTCTGTTATTTGGGTTTATAATCGGCCTAATACCTGTACCTAAAGTAGCTGATTTATTGCAAAAAAATATAATGAAAATTATAATCTGTATGTTAAAATTCTTTAATTTTATAATTACTGAATAGACTACAGATTTAAATTATGCAGTACAACAATTTTTTTTATTACACTATATGACTTTGATTTTATTGGATAATCAAGTTCTAGTTGGAAATCCCTCCCATTCAAGTTTATATTTAATTTCATACTTAATTTCATAACCAAGAAATAAGGCCAAATGCATTATTTCAAGCAATTTGAAAAACGAATAAAAACAATTTAATAGTAAAAATTAAAAACCAAAACTTATATACTTACTTTAAATACATTGCAGAAGTATAGTGCTACGCTCTCGTAGGGAACTCACTTACCAACGGCCTAGGTTTCTTCGCCAGGAGCATGCACCTTTCCAAACAAGATAAATTGTAAAAATCTTAAACAAAAATAATGTCTATAAGTTATTTTATTGAAATTCAATAATAAAGGTCTTAAAAAATATTGTTAAACACACAATATAATAATCCCATTCTTTTAGAACGATATAATATTTTATTGTTAAATTTAGTATTTGTAAAATACGTTCATACGCTACATAAACTAGCCTATGGACATGGTATGATATTACATAATGCAACTAGAGTTGCTTTAAAGAGCATGTTTTGGTCTATATCGCGCAATCCAAAGTGGAGAGGCTCCACCTGATACAACAACGGATCGGTGGAGCTCAGGAGTGCCGGGCCAAAGCTCTCTCTCTGCAGTTATAAACCTGTTGAACGCAAAAACGCAAAACCATTTAAATGAAGAGCTTCGGCCAGTCACTCACAATCGGAAATCGGGCGTCATCGTTTTATACTTAACATTTTATCAACTATCTTGATAGTTGTCAATCAGGTTAGTAGTATTTGGGAATTCGAGATTGAAACAATACCTTACAAATATTCTGGAGTCATCGTTGACACAAAATTGTCTTTCTCCTAGAAGATCCAAACTTAAGACGAGGCCACGAAGGAGGTCGCTAATCCCAGCCTTGTTATGCACAATGTTGAACGTTTGGGTGGGTCGGTGGCATAGTGGTTAGAGTTGAACCCTTGAAACTTTGAACAAAAGAGTTTAAATTAGATCTTCCTTAATTGCTTCGAAATTAAAATTAGGATAGTTTGGGGGCATGGAAAAGGTCTAGAACCTTTTTACGATTTCCATGCTAGTGTACTAGGGTAGTACTTGGGCACACGGCTCCTCGTACGTAGGCCTAACTAAATGTAGTCCACTGGACAACGCCGATGTTTCTGAAATGCTAGTGAGAATTATTATATGTGTGAATTTGAATGGAATTAACGTCACACCGCAGAACAAATATCAAACGACAATAATCTAAAATAAATATGAAAAATATTGTGTCTACATCAGTTTAAAGAAAATTTCGTCCGTCCAAGCATTATTTTGTATAGTTTTTTTTTTTATTTTATGGACATATATTAAATTTGCAAAATTTAAATTTATATAATTTTAATCTATTGCTGTGCAACCTTTACTATTGCTCTTTAATGTAGAAACTAAACAAATAAAAATATTATTACTACGAAATAATGTTCAATAAATTTGTGTTGTAACATAATTGATCAAATATTTACTTTTTAATAAATTACTGTCTTGTAAATCTCGTGATCTGCTCTATTGCGATGCATACTAATGGCCTTATAGATTCGCCAAACTGTTGACATAATTGAAATATTGACCGATAATTGGTGGGTTCAAATATGATACAATCAGCGAGGTATTAATACGCAAACATCCGTGACATTTAGAGATAAACCTAATGGATACTCAATTTCTAATTTGAAAATTACCAATGGATAACAATATATATATATATATATATATATATATATATATATTAATTAACATGGCGGGACTATGTGAGGATAAAAAACTATTTTTATACTATAATAACAAGTTTAATTGAAATAGTTTACATGTTGACGATTTGTTTTTTCTTTTTTTTATTTACAGAAAGTTTATGTCAGAAATACTTAACATATCGTAGCCTACTAAAATAATAGTATTATTATTGTGTATAGTTTTTGAGGATTATATTCAGAAGACTATGGCATGTTTAAGAAAATTAAATAAAATAAAAATAAAACATATTGACTATTTAATACAATAATAAAGTGTTATTGAATAAAAAATGCAATTTTACAATATTCATATTGCTACATAAATTTTTCCTCGTTTTTACAATGGTAAATTAGAATAAGCCTATTTAAGCTAAATTACATTTTCTTTTATTGTGAGTAGATTGTTTCAGACATTTCTAAAAAATTCCATGAATTGCTGTAAATTCGCCATCAAACTCTCATTAAACCTTTCAATTAAAAACTTACGATTATAACTTACAATTAAAAAATGTTAAGTAAAATTTAATGGTTTAGGTTATTATATAGCTTAGTAAAATATACATTTGAGTGGTTGGTGTAAGTTCACTTATACATGAGCGATGAAATAGATTTTTGAGTTTTTTTTTTATTAAAACATAAAATATGAATCTCCACTTATTTAGTTTATGTTATAAAATGCCATCGTAACCATGCTATAAGCTAAGCTATAAATGGGGTTTTCTCAGTAATTGATAAACCCCGTGCTCCATGTAGGCACCCTCCGTGTCACAGGCTGATAACATGTTCCCATCTGGATGTAAATCCTGAGCCATGTTTTACATTGGCGTCATATTGTTTACACTCAAATATAAGTTGCAAATCTACGATTATACAAAATTTCACTCTTTTTATATCTATATATAAAAGGTGGCGTATAATTTAAATAACCAAATTGTCTAAACGGAATGCCTGCACAAAACCTTAATTTCGTAATTTAAAATATATCTACGAATTATATAACACTATAGTCGGGAGTAATTGAACAGGCGTGTCAAGGTCAAGCCTTTTAATAAGCCAGCTGAATTTTGCTCTTTTAACTACATGTTAATTAGCTTTACCTTCACCCGCCTGTTCTATTGCCCCCGACTATATAACAATCAAGAAACATCTAACAATAATTAAAAATATTAAGTTAACCTTAGCTAATCTAAAAAAAATATAATCTATACATATTTAATACGTAATTTTTTTTGTACAAGGAACTCCTCCTAAGGTTTTCAACAAATTTTTATGATTTCAAAAAAATTATTCGATAGAGCTCGTCGAGGTGTCTTTTCTAAAGTAAAGTGGTAAATACAGGGTGATTCTCGACGATGTGCAGAAATTTCGGGAGCTAATTATACACATGAAAATAAACAAAAAAGGCCATATAAACATATGTCCTAAGATCCTTCGTTTAGCCGCTAGCCGCCATTTTGTTTTTTACACATAATAATTTTTATCTCAGTAAGGAATCAATGGATTTACTTCATATTTTGCATGGACTTTTATCACAATAATGGTAATTTTGCAGAAAAAAATTATTACTTTCCGATGTCTATTTTCAAAATCTCGGCCTTTTTAAAATTTTAATAAAAAATTTCTCAAAAACGGCAAATTTTGTCAAAATTGTATTTGAGACATAAAAGTTGTCAAATTAAATTATTTAAACAATTATACCAAGTTTGTTACAACAATAACAACTAACAACAAATAACAGAGTTATTGGGATTTTACTTCAGAAAAACATAAATTTTGCATCATAATTAATTTATTTAGGTTATTTTAATAGAAAAATATCAACAACTCCGTTATTTGTTGTCAGATCTTTACAAACTTGGTATCATTGTTTAGCTAATTAAATTTTCAACTTCTTTGTCTCAAATAAAATTTTGACAAAATTTGCCGTTTTTGAGAAATTTTAGTTTAAAATTTTAAAATGGCCGCCATTTTGAAAATGGAGATCGGAAAATAATAATTATTTTTCTGGAAATTACCGTTGTTGTGATAAAGATCCATGCAAAATATTAAATAAATCCATGGATTGCTTACGGAGATAAAAATTATTATGTGTAAAAAACAAAATGGCGGCTAGCGGCTAAACGAAGGATTTTAGGACATATGTTTATGTGGCCTTTTTTGTTTATTTTCATGTGTAAAATCAGCTCCCGAAATTTCTGCACTTTGTCGTGAATCACCCTGTATTGTGATTCCAAATGGAAGTGCCTTCGGAGTCTTTAAAGTTCAAAATTTATCCATTTGATTAACATTGATGAGGAAATTGTAAATATTTCACGTTAACAGTTGTAACGAGTAATTTTTAAGCATACAAAATAAAAAAAAAAAATGTTTCAGACAGGGTGAATAAATCCAACTTAATGTCTGGCGGCGAACCAAATTAAGCTATTTTTTCTTTATAGGGCGAATCCTCTAGATTGCCACCAACGAATTTGTTAATTTATTTTAAAATCTCCAAGGCACCCCAAAAAAATAAATTTTTTATAGGGTTTCGTTTGTAGAATTTTTTTTAACAATAGGTCTAGTGATATCTTCTATGAAAAATACTGTTATACGCACAATTTTTACAATCAAAGTTTGCACTTATCTTGATGTTTATGTCAGTGGGATCAAAAAAGTGGAAATTTAATACATTGTTATTACTAATAGGGTTCCTGATTTTTATGATAAATATCACCGGGTTCATTTGATTTAAGCCTATTTGATTTCTCGCAGTACCATTGTAAATAAAAATTGATAAAGTTTTATTTACATTATTTTTGGTTTGTAGCCCTCTTGCTGTTTGATAGGTCAACTGTTTAAAGTTTTGTGAAATGGCTAAATTTGAAGACAGGATATCTTTGTGTGTCTGTCATCACTTTCCTAAAAGTATATGGAAAACATTTTTTGATATAATAGCAGAATGTCTTCTTCCACAATTAAAATAAGATTCTGTAAATTTTGTTTTGCGATTGGATAGCGCATCTTGAATATACATTTGAATGCTAGAGCTCAATTCAACAATCTGATGTATGAGATATGGATATCACATGTTTGTCAGAACGTTCAGAACGTTATCCTGAACTGTCCTCCAAGAATCATGTGATTTTTCTGGTGGAAATACATAAAAGGCAAGGTGTACATACTACCATTGCCAGGTAGCATATCTAAGATCCAGCTACATATTACCAATTTCATTGATACAATTGATCAAGACACTTTTATTAAAATGAATGACCTGAGTACAGGATTTAGGCTACATCTGTTGCATCACAAGGGGTTCCATTATCGTTCATTATAGTTCTGTGACAAAACCTTTTGAACTTTCCCAAATGATAACCATTTCATTTTTTTTATATTATGTAAGACCATATTTTATGTACACTTGAAATGATTTGCATTATTTATGTGAAAATATAGGCATTGTTTTTTCCTGTAGTTTTACAAACTAAAATGAACTCAAAAACTATTTTTCTTGTGACACTGAATCACTAAAAATCTTTCATGCAAACATAAGGAGTTTCAATAAAAACGTAGATACTCTTTTTGTTACCTTAGAATTAAGCAACATAGTTTTTGACATAATTGTGTTAACTGAGACCTGGGTGGGGGATGAGGGGACTGGGGTGGGACTGGATCACATGACTACTGGACAACACAGCCATTGTTAAAAAACTAGTTGCAACATCAAAACAGGTAATAAGAGGTGAAGTTGGGTGTTTAAATGTAGACTTTAATTTAGCAAACAATAATTATAGTACTCTAGCTGAATACAAAACACATGATAGCAATAAAGAATTATTTATTAAAGAATTAGAAAATTTTTACATCACAAAACCAAAGCGTAAGACATATATTTTTATTGGAGACTTCAACATACTTGACAGACACGACAGAAATGTCGATTTATAGCTTAATACGTTAGTTGGGGCATGTTTCACTAGTTGTATCAAAATTCCAACCAGAATTATGGACGACAGCCAGACCTGTATTGATAATATCTTTATAGATAGCTTGGTAAGAGATAAGATAAGGCTAGCGTTGTACATACTAATTCACAGACCATTATGGTGCTACTCCGGAAATTAAACTTGGCACTCTTTTGGATAATATCGCAACTGTTGAAACTCAGGAAACTTACATTGACAAAAACTTTTTACTGTATTTCTAAAAACACAGAACTGGTCCACTGTTACTGAAGAATTTGACATTGATCGTAGCTCACATAATCTTTATACAACTTTAAATAGTATCATTGAGTCTTCAACAAAACTATGTTTTAAAATTCCGGCTAAAAGAAAGCAAATTTGGATTACTTTTGGCCTTCTTACATCAATTAGAGAAAGGGATAGGCTTAGTAAATTATTTAAAAAAAAAAACAACCACTTAAAAAAGTTCTCAAAAATAATTTTAAAGCATATAGAAATAGATTAAATCTGTTAATTAAAACCTCAAAGATAAATTATTACAAAGGTAAAATTGTTCAGTTCGAAAGATCTCCAAAATATTTTTGGAAAACATCGAATGAAATAGCTGGGAAAGAATCTAAAAAAAGAATCATTTCCGATACATACATTCTTGAGAAATCAAAA
This sequence comes from Neoaliturus tenellus, assembly GCA_030545055.2. Lineage (NCBI taxonomy): Eukaryota > Metazoa > Arthropoda > Insecta > Hemiptera > Cicadellidae > Neoaliturus > Neoaliturus tenellus. The sequence goes on from CM061533.1 coordinate 97,984,085, forward strand.
TGTAGAAATAAATAACACTATGTATAATTCAGTTGTAAGTGAGTTTAACGATTTCTTTTCAAATGTGGGAGCTGATTTAGAGGCCAATATTGGCAGTTGGGTTGAACCAATCTTTGACGACAGGGACTATGACACAAACACTGACTTTTTCATGCACACAGTGACCGAGAGAGACATACTTCACTACATAAACAGTTTACGAGGTGGCTCTGCACCCGGGTATGACGGTATCGGCGCCTCCCTTCTAAAAGACAATGCTCAATCTTTTATTATTCTATTACATCATATTTTAACGCTAGTATAATAAATGGAACATTGCCTGAGGTTTTCAAAATTTCAAAAGTAATTCCGTTGTATAAGTCAGATAACATACAGAACAAAACTAATTTCAGACCAATATATATATATACTCAGTGTCTTTTCCAAGACACTAGAAAAATAGTGCAAGATCAGTTTGTTTGACAATAATATTTTAACTGACTCTTAATTTGGATTTAGACAAGATAAAAATATCACTGAGCTTTATTTTTAATAAATCTTTAAACTCCTCCATTAATAACAACAATAAATCCCTGATTATATTCTTAGATTTTGCCAAATCGTTTGATTCAGTCGACAGAAATAAGTTAATAAATAGGGTTATCCAACTAAGTACAATGGGGCTAGTTCTTTTCTTAGTTTATATTAACAGCATAACCAAATTAGATATGTCAGGAGAAATATTTCTTTTTTCTTATGATGCAGCTATTGTATTTGAGGGTAGAAACTGGCATTATGTCCAAAATAAAGCCACAAGGGAGTTGTCTGTATTAAAACAATGGTTTGATCAAAATACACTTTCATTAAATATTTCTAAAACAAAATTCATGCCTATTTCTTTATCACCAAGATTAGATCCGCAATTCAACCATATCGTCATTCATTCATGTAAAAACCATATGAATAGTGTCTGTGATTATGACAAAATAGAAAGTGTTGAATCATATAAATATTTAGGTTATGTTTGACAAACGGTTGAAATGGTCTGCTCATGTAGAACACTTGAAAAGTAAAGTTATGAAATTAATTCTTGCTTCCAGAAAACTTGGGGAGATTTCGAATTTATTTGAATCAAAACAAACCTACTTCAGTCATTATTTTTAGCGGGAATTATAGCTTCTGGTGGAGGGCTAAAATCAATTCGATAACTTTTGCATGTAATTCAAAAGACAAGCCTTAAAGCTGCTCAGGGCCATGGAAGGCGGTTTCCTACCACGGAACTATTTAATATTTTTAAAGGTTTAAACAACAGACAGTTATATGCAAAAACTCTTTTAATTTTTGTACACAAACATTCAAACTCCATTTTCAGCATTCCCACTCACAGTCACTTTACTAGTCATGCAAGAAATATTGGTATTCAAGCAATTAATCTTTACAAATTTTTCTATTACAAATTCATACTACATAGCTCATATTTTGTTCAGAAAGATTCCTTCACACATTAGGGATTTTCAAGGTTCTCGTAACTAAATAATGACACATATATTTTGTGAACATATTTGTGAAGGGTCTATCTTATTTTGCTTGGCAGACATTGTGTACCTGGTTGGTCTGATCACCTATTATACTATACGTTTATGTGAAATAACGTATAAACATGGTGATGTGCTCTAAAACTTCATCCAACAAACTTATTTAACAATATAACATTTTACATTAATACCTTATCATTCCACGAGTTTGAAACAATAAATGATCTTAATTTATTATTCCCCGTTACCCAATGACACTAACTTTTCTACGAATGTCATCTTGGTAATTAAATATGCTGATAAGCCAGTGTGGTTCATATAAGACACATTGCCTAGACAACGTTTATTACCGCATTTTAAAAAAGTATTGTAAGCAGTAAAAATAGGCTGTCGTTTACAAAAATAGAAGAATAAAAATTTAACAGTTAAGGTTTAGATTTTTCCTCATAAAAGAAAACCTGTAAGCATTGCAATTATTACTTTACAGGTGTCATACATTTGATAAAAATTGAGTGATATCCACTGTTGGGTGCTGGTCATCATGTCAACTTCTTTTGTACAGATCTTGATTTTCCCTACTTACCATACCCTTTTATATTTCTTTTAATCATCTGTTTTATTTCAAACCAAATGTTTTTATTTATTATTGCTTACAATTATTCATTCTTTGTTTCCTTTCAATTTCACAAATCATCATGAATTTTTTCCCTTTTTCAATTACAAAATAATGTTGCATTCTTGTACCAAATCTTCCCCTTTTGCATTCAAACCGCATAATTAACTGTTATAATCTTTCTTCCCACCTCAATTTGCATTCCATTCCATTCAATAAACTTTTAACTAATATTTTATGTTACATCCCGCATATGACCAAACCAGTGATAGTTTAAACAAATAACAAACAATTCTGCATTGTGAAAGAAAGCACGAAGATTACCAAAGAAGAAGTATCAAGAACAAAGCGAAGGAAGGAAGGTAAATTAACGGGCAAGTAAGTGACTAAGTGTAATTGTGTGTAAAATTAAACATGAACTTCAATGTAAACCCTTTAATCGATCAATAATGTTTCAATTGCAATTATAGTTCAGATTATATATTTTGTTAATTATTTCAATTCTAAGTATTGTTTCCGTTATTTCTTTTACCACCTTTTATCATTGAATGCACTGTTTTAACATATTATTTCCTTTTGACTCAGAATAGTGGGTCTGGTCCTTCGTCCTATATTAGCTTGAATCCTCCAGTCTAGGGCCATACCGTACATCCACGTTTCTACAAAAAAGTGCATTCTATTGAAAGTGTATGGCATACATACAGGGAAAACAGAATAATAACTCTTATAGTATGTTTTAAATGTAAGTATAGAACAATTATGGTAGCTTAATATGTTTCATAATTACTGTATGTGGTTTTTCCTGGTATTCGGACTGTAACAGTTTTTAAAATCAAATTTAAACTTTAACAAATGCTCATAGCTGTAAAAGCGAACTAAATATTTGGAAACTATGTAAATTAGACTCATTAATCTGAGATTTTTATTCTGCAAATACTTTCCAAAGAAATGCTTCAAGCCCTTTTTGTTTTTCGGCATTTATAAAATATTACGTTATTCTTTATTTTTTATTTTTTTTCAGATTTTGAGTTTGAATCGTGTTTAAAATCTTACTATGGTGGTTAATGAATATTCTACTATAAATTAATAGTAGGCTAATGTATTACTTGTAATGTATTACATGATACACATTGACTACGCTTTTTCTGACAACTAATGAACTATTTCTCCCACTTCCAAATAATACTAACCAACAAAAAAATCTAATTAATTTACACATAATAAAAAAAATAATAATAAAATGAATAAATTCATTACATTTAAAGCAATAGCAAATTATGATTATTTACTTATGTCAAGAAATGTTGAATTTAAGAAATAATATAAGGGTGAATCAAGTAAACAGTTTTGTCTTCTACTATTGTGTTTTTGAAGCCAGCAATTAATTTAAATATAAAATTTATATACTTTATAGAAGATGTCATTTAAATAGAAACATATATGTTCACACAGTCCATAATAAAAAATAAAAAAGATACCTTAGGTCAGAGAATAAATCAAATTATTGAAATAATGGTTCAAGTATTTTGACTTACAGTAAGAAAGGAAGTTTGAATACAAAGTGATATGACCCCCTTACGATCTATCAATAATTCATTGACTTTCTGCTGAAAAAAAATTCTCGACTGATACTAGAATTTATTTACGCCTTTCTTATAATTTTTATGCAATCGAAAGTTTTAATTTTAACATGAATGTTATTTTTAAGTTTCCCATATGTACAATTCTTATTGTCAATACAATACTAATCAAATACAGATTCGTTGATAGTACTAAATTAACTGGAACTATTAATATTTCCATATTACTGTAGTTAAAAATCCTGTCCTGTCGAATCCAATGCTTTACATTAATGGGACGTAAAGAAGCACTGTAAGCACACGGTCGGACTTTTATATATTTTTTTGTTTTATATTATAAATCATTATTATTTTATATTTAATTGTGAACATCAATCAAGCTAGTTATTTTATATATATGGCATGTAAATCTTAATAACTCCTAAGTGCAATTTAAGATTAAAATAGGCTATTGTATAAATGTTAATTTATAATAATAACCGAGTTTACAAATATGATACATTTTCATAGGTAATGTAGGTAGATTAAATAACGAGCCTTGTATTTATACAGCATGTTTATTCGTTTTGAGGGGTGATTTAAAATTCCATAAATACAGTGCGTCCCTAAACTCTCTACTGACCTCTTGAGGTATATTGTGCATGACAATACAATCCAAGATATCATATTTAAATGTCCAAAACTTCCTATTTAACCGTACAACCACCATTTTGTATTTTTGAAAAGAATAGTTTATTTTAATAAGTTAAAACTAGGTATACGAGTTTTTTTTAACAAATGTTTAATTGAAAAATAATAATTTTTCTGCAGCTCATATTTAAAAAATGGTGGCTGTTTAAACTCTTTAACCCTAAATTGCATAAAAACTACAAGAGGTAGCAACGTTTATGCCCCTGTGTACTTTTTATAACATTTTATTTAAAATCTAAGGATATAAAGATTATGGAAATCAGTTTATAAATAAGCAAGATAGAGTGATTTTAATAAAAATAGTCACGCGTCTGAGCGGGTTGTCGTGCGAAAAGTACGGACGCGACGCCAGCTCAACAATGGATCTCAATCTGTTCCCGGGGAAGCGGTACGAGTGCGACTATCCTAAATTAAAATATTAGCCTTTTTCGCTATTATTAACAAGCTTAGTAAAAAGATGATTCTTTAAAATATACAAAATGGCGGATGTATTGTTAACTATAAAGTTTTGGAATTTTAAATATGATATTTTGACTTGTCTTTGGTTAGAAATAATACATTAAGAGGTCGGTAGAGAGTTCAGGGACACTCTTTTAATTTTGATGGTTGTATTTATACATAAATATCTCAGTATCAGTATAAATATCAGTATAAATATCTCACTAGACTTTAATATCACTAAATTATACATTTAAATGTTTAGAAGATACTATGAAAAGCCAAACTATCTCTGAATAATTAAAATTATTTAATATTCTTTTTCATATACGATCAAAGGAGAAAACCCTTTATCCTCTTTTTTTTTAACTGAGTATAAAATGTTTAGTTTATTTTAGTGTATAAATCATAGTTAAATTAGAAACTAATATAAGGCCTGTGGTTAAGAAATGGTCGAAATACAGTTAAACTACTCGTTGCAACCTTTTATCAATTAAAACTAAAATAATGAGTAATGACGTAGCGTGTCGCACTTGAAAAAAACATTAGTAAAGCCTTCATTTAAGACGTCTATATTATTTGACTACTTTAAATTTCCTCAAATGTTGAGTGTAACTTTTTGTCGTTATAATAAATAATAAGCGCCAGTCAAATTATGTAAATGAAAAGTGCTGCTGATAACATCAATTGATTAGATGACAAAACAATCAACACCATGTTATCGGTTTCTAAATACACTACAGTAATTCATATTTCTGATCTGGGAACTCACATTATCCATTAAATTAATAAGTTGGGTTATTTTAGGGCAAAGAAAAATCATTAGATCAAACTGAAAAATATTAATTTTATTTCCATGTAATTAGTAAAATGGTTCTCTGACAGTTATGGTTGATCATTGTTAAAATATTTTGATCAACAACTTAAACTCATTTCTTTAATTCTTTTATTATTAAAGAGGTTGGCATTCCTCTGTTTTGTGCCTTTCGTTTCCCCGCATACATTGACTATTGATTTTTGCGTTGATCACATTAGGTAAAGTATGAAATAATCCACTGTACGCCACTAAAGTAGAGGCTAATGGTACTAATACAAATGACCTGGCAGAACGTGGATTCGAACCAACGACATCGCCGTCATGGTCGCGAAGTCCGACACTATAACCACTAACACCGACAACTTAAGAATAATATTCACTGATAAATAAAAATGAATAACTATGCCACAATAATAATTAAATATTCAATTAGTATTAAGAATAATTAGTTTTATTAATTTATATTGTCAAAATTTTACATTAACTTACTCCAAACCTGAGCAGTTCAAATAATACTAGTTGAAAAATAAATAAAATAGTTGAAAAAAATAATACTAGGTGAAACCAAGATTTGGTCCATCCTCCGTTCTCGCGCAAGTGGCGGGGGCTAAACGTACACTTCTGGAGTCTTAGGGAAGATCCGCAAGGATATAAACCTCGATGCCCTCGCTGCTAAGGTGGTCTATTCGAAACCGACACGTAAGTTTGATGTTCTCCTCCGAGTGGGGAAAGGCTCCCACAGGTGGTTATCGTAGGGGTGGTCGGGGAGGCATATAATGTCGTCACCCCAGACAAGCCGATCCCTGTTGAGGTAAGGGATCTATATTCTCTCAATAAGACACCTGAGGTCGTCAAGACAAAGTTTCTGATGGCCCCCCATTGATACACCCAAAGTATCCGTTACCGGGAAAAACAAGTGGAAATTACTTGAATATTGTGGTCTTCGACCTTTCTGAGGAGGAGGCCCCAAGGCTTCTTAAACTTGGCCATCTTCGGGTAGGATTCCTGAGCTGCGTGGTGGGTTTTCGGATCACGGCCCTTAGGAGCTTCAAGTTTTTGAACTCTGAGGACCGTCACAGCGAGTGCAAGGGAAAGGATCGGTCCACTATTTGCTACACATGTGTGGAGGAGGACACGATCATGAAACCTCTGCCAAACCGGGTCACTGCTTCTTCTGCGGTAAACTGAGTTCAAAAGGTACAATCGCAGCAGTCGATCAGAGGCGTACCACGTTTTAAAGTCTGCTTTAAAAAATTGAACAAGTAGCCAACCTACAAAAAAACAAAGACTTAAAAGAAGAAGGCTATTAAAAAGTATTGTCTTATTAGAAATGTTGGGTTACTAGCACATATTTACTATGCATTATTCGTTGCAAAAAAGTGGAAAAAGGGATTTTGAAAATTTTTTATTCCTGGCAATCCATTCTTTTCTTAGATATACAAAATGTATGTACTATTATATTAAAGATGATATTATTATCAGATTTTTTATTTGTTAAAAATGTAAATTTTGAAAAAAACTATAAATAACTGATTGTTGTTATTATTAAATTTTTCCCGTATCGTAAGGGAAACTTTATAATAAGACCTAATACTCATTGTAACATACATTTATTAATAATATAATTTTTGGAAACAATCAATACTGTTGTTTTATAAAAAATATGTGATATTATTTGACATAAATATTTCTACCAAGTTTTCTTACTCCATTATTGAAGTTTCATTAGCAGTAGGCCTACGCATGTAATTATTTAGAGCCAGTTTCTAAACTTGACTATAAAAATAAATAAACAAAAATGTAATAAAGCGTTTGATGATAAATCTCATCTTGGCTGACCACATTTTTGCGATAGTATCACAACACAAATAAATCTGCCGTTATGGAATTCTGTTTCGTTTAATATTGCTCCCATATTAATCTTTCATCAGATTTCGGAGACACGTGAATTTCTTTTATTTTTTACCTTTACTTTAACAAAACTATAAGAAAAATAGTACGTTTTATTGTAGAAACGATTTCTTCACAAGATTTCAAATATTGCAGCATGATTATCAGAAACCTACATAAATGTTTTTGGTAAGTGATTGTCTTTCTACTTTGTTTTGAATAAAAAAAATCTGAAACTACCAAAATACTGTAATATGGGGATGGTAATTTTGATATAACAGTGGACATTATTACAAATGAAAACCCCTTTTTAGAAAACATATTTTAGAAAATCTTCTTCGATTAACATATTCTTTTATTTATTTTTTGTTCGAGATTCCTCTTTTAAACTTTGGTTTAAAATGGTTACCGTATTTGAATTTAACTAGTACTTAAACGTTATTTCAGTGATTGTACCTAGATGTGAAATGCGTAAGGTTATAGAAAATGACTCGCCTACGGCTCGATGGGAGCTCCGCCCCCATGCCCCCTTAGGGGTTGCCCTAAATTCGCAGAATAATCAAAAGTAAAACATGAAATAGATTGTTCCACGGAAGACCTAGTCAGCCAAGACAGCAACAAAAAAGTTTAATACACAAAATTCACAATCAAGACAGTAAGTAAACCGGCTAATACACACTACACATAATCAACAATAATAAAAAGCTTTGAAAAACGTATATGGATAGTTTTAAATACCACTTCCTAGTTCCCCTTAATTCGTAAAATTGAGAGTTGTAAATTCATAATCGACTACCTATGCTAATATTCTAGGCATTATGCTGGATCGAGCATCTAAACCTTTGCCCCCTAATTAGTCGCCCCTATTTGTAAATTACTGTAAAAATCTAAAGCACTGAACAGGCTAGTTTAGGCCTTCGCATCCTCGTTGTGTTCGCCAAATTAGTTGTAGTTTACTAAGCGTTAAACTTTTAAGATCTCCCCATAATATTTTTAATTAAAATTGTTATGGATTTAAAAAGCAACTATACTTTAGTAAACGAATCGTCGGGAATTTGACGCCATGCCTTGCCTCACCCTCCTAGCCCAAAAAGTATGAAATAAATAAACTTAATAAAAAAGATGACAATGTAGAATGAATAAGCTAAATCAAATATTTTGAAGATCAATGAAGAAATAAATAATTTTACTGAGACAAAAATAGGAAACATGAACAAACCGTTTGGAACCTGTCAAATACCCCTATTATTCACAAAAATACAGGATGCACAAAAAAGAAGCATCCGATTTAATGGTTTTATAATTTCAAAACTAATAATCACATGGACATAGGGTTATTTTTATATAAAAGGATAACTAATCAAGGGAAGCAATAACTAATCAAGTTTTTTTACATACCACTTACAGGTGCTCAATATGGCCCCCTTTAGATGCACAGCACATATCTAGGAAATACCGCCCTTAAGGTGGAAAGCACAAGTCTATCCGATACTCAAATTCGTCTTAGACCTTAATTTATAGCTAGCATGTTATGTGGATTTTCTCCGTAACCCGTTAAGCCAAGTTACAAATTCAAAATGCTAAATTGTTAGTTTTTTTAAATCTCTTTTAAATGGTTTTAGTTAAAATTGTTGAATTTTGACAATTAAGGTCCAAAAATTCTATAAACCCATTTTTGACCCCTTTGAAACCCCATAAAAACATTGCAAATTAACCTCAATTCGTAATAATAATTAATAGTTTATTTCCTGAACAATTTACATTGCATCGGATACAAGACAGTTATGACAATTTGACGTTATTCTTAATTTATTTAAATTACTATATGGTTGCTTTGTCTTCTAAATAATCTTCAATTTTATAATAGGTTTTTTTGTAATAATATATTTTTTATTTTCTTCTTATAAATCTTGAAGTCTTGTTCTTCTTTTAAAATTTTGGGTAGTTTATTATAAATTTTTATGCCGTTATACAAAAGATGTTTTTTAAATAGAGTAGTGTTATGAACTGGAATTTTGAGGTTGTCGTTGTGCCTCAAGGCACAAGGTGTATTTTGAACTATAAAAAGAGGTAAATTTTTCTTTACAAACTTTAGGGTTTCTAATATATATATACTGGGGAAGGTTAATATATGATTTTCCTTAAAAATTTTGCGGCATGAATAATTTCTTGGTTTTTTAAAAATATAATTCTTATTGCCTTCTTCTGTAAAATAAAAACATTTTTTATATTAGCACATGAATTTCCCCAAATTGGAACGGCATATTGTAAAAAGGAAAAATTAAGCCGTAGTATACTGTTAACAGTAGATTTAAATCATTAATTTGGAAAGTCTTCTCAAAACAAAAATATTTCTGTTCAATTTTTCACATAGAGTATCAATATGTTCTCTAAAATTTAAATTGTTATCCATACTTAGTCCCAAAAACTTCAGTGCGTATTCTGATTCCACTACATCTTCACCCAGAAGGAGATTGTTAATGTTTTGTTGAGCATTATGTGAAAACTCTATAATTTTAGTTTTTGAACTGTTGATAGTGAAACCATTTTTATTGAACCATTGCATTAGGTTATTTACAACGGTGTAGCTGAGAATTTCAAGGTTTTCTTTGTTGTTTTGGGACACAAATACTGAAGTATCATCAGCAAAAAGAGTAAGCCTTAGATCGTTTCCGTAAGTTATATTGTTTATATACATAAGAAATAGTATTGGTCCAAGGATGGACCCTTGGGGTACTCCAGATTTAATAATTAATTCTTTTGAATGTTGGAAATAAGAGCATTCATCCACACCAATATAAGGGATTTCGACAATTTGTGTTCGGTTATGTTGGTAAGTAGGAGACCAATGATTTGGGCCAGTAAGTAACAAACAATGTTAAACATCACTAAGTAACAAGCAATGTAAAACAATCACTTGCCTAACAATCAGTTATAAAACAATCAGTTATAAAACAATCAGTTCCGCCTAACAGGCAAAATAAAAAGACATAATTATTGATATCTGTGTTGACCAAGATATGTGCATGCGCAATTTCGAAGGATCTAAAAATTATTACTATAAATTACTATAAATTATTACTATTACGTTATAAATTAACGTTAAGGTTAAATAAGTTAAATAATAAGTTAACGTTAAAAAACGTACTGGAGGGTTAAGGACCAACAAAACGTTATATAATAACACACAATATTAAATGGCTTTAGTTGTGAATTATTTTTAAGTTTCCTTTTAATATTAATGTCAAGCTAAGTTAATACAAAACATAAAGCTTATGGGGAAGCAAACTGCAATATTCAGCTAAATACAGCTAAATTAAACAAAATGTTTTTCAGTAGATCTACAAAATCAATAAAAAAAACAAACTTGTATATCTTGGCGATTTACGGAGAAAGATACAGCAATATGTTAATTTTTTTTTTTTAATAACATAAATTGGAGTAATTTAATGTTCTTTCGATAAGTTTGCCTTGAGAGAGCTAAACAAGAAACAATTCAAATCGATATTTATCTCTAAGTTCATCAACCTGTATTTTTAAAGGGGGTTAAATTTGAAATAATTAATGTACGGATTAAAACGTTATATAATAACACACAATATTAAATGGCTTTAATTATGAATTATTTTTGAGTTCAATTTGTTTAGACTGTCACACTTCTAAATACAGTGAATTTCCTTTTAATATTAATGTCAAGCTAAGTTAATACAAAACATAAAGCTTATGGGGTAGCAAACTGCAATATTCAGCTAAATACAGATAAATTAACAATGATAAACACACTTATTACGACAAAACAACACTTTATTTACTATATATTACATTATTTACATCTTGGTTACTACTTTCGACAGTCTATGCTGTCATTGTCGGACCTCGTAACTGGATAAGATGGCGGACGTTGACTGTTCAAGATGTAAATAATGTAATATATAGTAAATAAAGTGTTGTTTTGTCGTAATAAGTGTGTTTATCATTGTGAATTCAACAACACGTGCAATATGATCATCAAGAAGCTAATTGCAGATAAATTAAATAAAATGTTTTTCATTATATCTACAAAAGCAATAAATAAAACTTGTATATCTTGGCGATTGACGGAGAAAGATACACCAATATGTCTTTTTTTTAATAACATAAATTGGAGTAATTTAATGTTCTTTCGATAAGTTTGCCTTGAGAGAGCTAAACAAGAAACAATACAAATCGATATTTATCTCTAAGTTCATCAACCTATTTTTTAAGGAGGTTAAATTTGAAATAATTAATGTATGGATTATATTTTAAAGTAATGAACGTGTAAAAGATGAAGCGAGTGATTGACTGTTGGAACAAATGAGTTACAATTATTATTAGTAAATTTTAGAGATTTATATATATCTCAGAATTAAAAGTCACAACATTGCTAGCCAAATGGATGAAAATTGACCAAAGGCGATTCCACGCTAAGGTGCAGGCTTAAATTTCTCACCCTATGCTATGCTATAAGAATTTGCTCCAGCCGATCTATCAGTGCAGGGCTTTCACAGGAAGCGCACACATATGAGATTCCCTGACATACATCTCTACCCATAAAATGACTAACGTTTCGTTCAATAGATTCTGCTTTCTGTAGTCATCGATAATTCAAGGATTAAAGAACTTACTGGAGTGTGGTTAAATTTGTTCAAAAATATGAGTACGAGAACTAAACCTGTTAAGTGATCTACGTTACCACGGCTGTACTACATTACCCCTTAATCTGCCTTACCGACACTTGGAATTTCTTATACCCCGATGAGTGAGTGAGTTACACATGCGGGAGTATATAATTTAGATTAACATTTATATTATGGCCAATTTTTTTATCATGAAAGAATGTTAAATGTTTTCAACAATAAATTTAAAAAGCCTCCACGATTTATATATATATATATATATATATATATATATATATATATATATATATATATATATATATATATATATATATATATAAGTAGATAGTACTATGGTGTTCCTAGGACACTTTTGGAGACAATAAAAAATCAAACCAAATTTCACAGTTTTTTAATACAATTATGCAATATTTTTGCCATTTTTTGGCCAATTTTCAGCTTTTGTCAAATTGTCATAAAAAATATGCAATTTTAATGAAATTTTTAATAAATATGCATGATTTTTCTACAAAATAAAATTTTTTTAAAAACAAGTAAAATTTGGCTAAAATAGAATCCAAAATGAATAGTTTTATGGAATTTTTAGTGGACAAAATTAATGTTCAAAATGGATAAATATAACAAAAACTAAGTTAAGTGTGCATGGTATGCACGCTTTGAATATTACTGATTTATGATAAATTAAAGTTGTTGAAAAATGTGAACAAAATCAATGTTCAAAATGGATAGATATAACAAAAACTAAGTTCAGTGTGCATGCCATGCACGCTTCAAATGTATTTATTTTTAAATAAAATTTTAAAATTATTATTCTATAACTAATTTATTTTAGTAATATCATTTTTGATTATATTATATTCAAGTAATTTTTCAGATACAATAATAATATAACAATTTGTTTTACTAGTAGCTACTATATCATAATCAAAATCTGCATTAATAATAATATCATTTTTTGAACTTGAAATATTTGTTGGATTTTTTGTAGTATCAATTACATAAATTGGTCTATTTTCTAGAAATTCTGTTGGACTATAATACATTTTACTACTAATATAATAAACTTTTTTGTAATCTTGATACATTTCATACATAATTCTAAATTTTTCATTATTTATATCAAAATTTTCCAATTCATCAGGGTAATAATGACCATTTAGTTTTACTCTTATATTTTTTACATACATACTATCAAATTTAGAAGTATCAAATAACTGATCATTTGTTCTTGATTTTTAAAAATCCAATTATAATAAATTTTGGATTATAAATATTTCTATAGATATTTGTTATATCAAAACTTAAATTCTTTCCTGTAATATTTTTTTGTTCAATGCATTGCCAATGATTAAAATGAAAATTTACTTTTTCAAATTTGCTTGGTTCATTAATTAATTGAATTTTACTTGTTGTTTTGTATTCAATTATAGGAACTCTAATAAAAAATTCATCAATTGTTATTTTACCTTCAGTTGGTAATGTAGCATTATCATAAGATCCATCAGCCTTTTTAGTTTTCCATCTAAAAATTGCATCATTATCTTCTGATCTAATAAATGTTATATTAAAACCTCCTTTGTATATTGGAATATTTACATTTTCAAAAAATCCTAATCCAAAATGAGATAAATTACCAATTGCTTCAAATTTATTTTTAAAATTTGATTCAAAACCATTATTTATTTTATTTATTTCTGATTTTGAATAAGTTATAGTACCTTTAATTGTACTTAATAGACCAGGATATTCAATTTCATCAATAAATTTATTATGTTTTCTAACTTCAATTTTTGAAAATAAAAATGGAACAAAATTATCAATTAATTTTATATTAGCACCATTATCATATGCATTTCCATCAGATTTAGTCAATTTACCAGATATATAAAATTGAAATTTAGAAGTACAAAATCCATCTCCAAAATCTATATTAAATTCAGTTTTTTTATTAGGTTCATTTAAATGTAATTTAGATAATGGATAGAAATTTTTGTATTCAGCTCTTTCAATATCATTTACATATTTTTTGTAATCAGCCATTTATTAAGGATAAATTTTTTAAATCAAAAGCTTTTTTAAAACAAGTAAAATTTTTATAATTTTATGATGTCAAATTTTATAATTTTTATGTATCAATTTCATTTTTACTTTTAAAATATTCAATTTCAGTAGCATGATCAAGTATAAATTTTGCTGATATTTTTTGATGTTCTAAAATTAATTTCCAATTTAAGGTAAATGCATAATCATGAATGAAATATTCAGTTAAATCTTGATATTTACAAATCAAATCAATATAATCTTTTAATTGATAATTTATGAATTCAGTAATAAAATCTATAGTTAAATTTTGATGTTGAGCAATTTTTTGCCAATTTAATTTATTTTGAAACAATCTCATCATATTAATACTCAACTCATATTTTTCAGAAATATCATCCCAATCATCTTTGTTTAATTGATTTTGGTTTCTGATAATGAATAAATCAAATGAACTGTATAGAGCCATTTATTAGGGAGAAAATTTTGTAAAACAACTTTTCTTTGAATTACAAATACAACATTTTGATTTAATTACATTTATATTTTTCAATTTTATTATCTGAATATCTTTAGAATTAGTTTTTTGTTTACATTTAAGACAATAAATCAACTCCATTTATATAAAATAATTATTGCAATTTATCTATATCATCTTTAATTAGTATTATTTCAGCATTTAATTCTTTTATGGATTCATTGACTCCATCAAATAGAAATTTTAGTTCTTTTTCTAATTTTTCTTCTAAATTTTCAACATACTTTCCAATATTAATTAAAAAGTCTGTAATTTTATTTAAATCTTTTTTAGTTTCTGAATGATCATTACCAATTTTAATAATTGAATCTAAAACTTCATCTAATTCTGATTTTATTACAACATCATATTTATTTATACTTGGTTTAACATTAACAACTCTTTTACCATTAATACTTATATAATTTTTTGATAAACCAATAGCATTTACTAGATTTTCAGTCTTTTTTACATGACTTTTAAAACTTTTACTAAAATTATTAAAAAATATATTTAATTTAGAATTTATATAATCTTCTTTAATATTAATTGGATGTTTTTTCTGTCTTCCAAACAGACCAGGATATTCTTAATAGACCAGGATATTCAATTTCATCAATCAATTTATTATGTTTTCTAACTTCAATTTTTGAAAATAAAAATGGAACAAAATTATCAATTAATTTTATATTAGCACCATTATCATATGCATTTCCATCAGATTTAGTCAATTTACCAGATATATAAAATTGAAATTTAGAAGTACAAAATCCATCTCCAAAATCTATATTAAATTCAGTTTTTTTATTAGGTTCATTTAAATGTAATTTAGATAATGGATAGAAATTTTTGTATTCAGCTCTTTCAATATCATTTACATATTTTTTGTAATCAGCCATTTATTAAGGATAAATTTTTTAAATCAAAAGCTTTTTTAAAACAAGTAAAATTTTTATAATTTTATGATGTCAAATTTTATAATTTTTATGTATCAATTTCATTTTTACTTTTAAAATATTCAATTTCAGTAGCATGATCAAGTATAAATTTTGCTGATATTTTTTGATGTTCTAAAATTAATTTCCAATTTAAGGTAAATGCATAATCATGAATGAAATATTCAGTTAAATCTTGATATTTACAAAGCAAATCAATATAATCTTTTAATTGATAATTTATGAATTCAGTAATAAAATCTATAGTTAAATTTTGATGTTGAGCAATTTTTTGCCAATTTAATTTATTTTGAAACAATCTCATCATATTAATACTCAACTCATATTTTTCAGAAATATCATCCCAATCATCTTTGTTTAATTGATTTTGGTTTCTGATAATGAATAAATCAAATGAACTGTATAGAGCCATTTATTAGGGAGAAAATTTTGTAAAACAACTTTTCTTTGAATTACAAATACAACATTTTGATTTAATTACATTTATATTTTTCAATTTTATTATCTGAATATCTTTAGAATTAGTTTTTTGTTTACATTTAAGACAATAAATCAACTCCATTTATATAAAATAATTATTGCAATTTATCTATATCATCTTTAATTAGTATTATTTCAGCATTTAATTCTTTTATGGATTCATTGACTCCATCAAATAGAAATTTTAGTTCTTTTTCTAATTTTTCTTCTAAATTTTCAACATACTTTCCAATATTAATTAAAAAGTCTGTAATTTTATTTAAATCTTTTTTAGTTTCTGAATGATCATTACCAATTTTAATAATTGAATCTAAAACTTCATCTAATTCTGATTTTATTACAACATCATATTTATTTATACTTGGTTTAACATTAACAATTCTTTTACCATTAATACTTATATAATTTTTTGATAAACCAATAGCATTTACTAGATTTTCAGTCTTTTTTACATGACTTTTAAAACTTTTACTAAAATTATTAAAAAATATATTTAATTTAGAATTTATATAATCTTCTTTAATATTAATTGGATGTTTTTTCTGTCTTCCAAACAGACCAGGATATTCAATTTCATCAATAAATTTATTATGTTTTCTAACTTCAATTTTTGAAAATAAAAATGGAACAAAATTATCAATTAATTTTATATTAGCACCATTATCATATGCATTTCCATCAGATTTAGTCAATTTACCAGATATATAAAATTGAAATTTAGAAGTACAAAATCCATCTCCAAAATCTATATTAAATTCAGTTTTTTTATTAGGTTCATTTAAATGTAATTTAGATAATGGATAGAAATTTTTGTATTCAGCTCTTTCAATATCATTTACATATTTTTTGTAATCAGCCATTTATTAAGGATAAATTTTTTAAATCAAAAGCTTTTTTAAAACAAGTAAAATTTTTATAATTTTATGATGTCAAATTTTATAATTTTTATGTATCAATTTCATTTTTACTTTTAAAGTATTCAATTTCAGTAGCATGATCAAGTATAAATTTTGCTGATATTTTTTGATGTTCTAAAATTAATTTCCAATTTAAGGTAAATGCATAATCATGAATGAAATATTCAGTTAAATCTTGATATTTACAAATCAAATCAATATAATCTTTTAATTGATAATTTATGAATTCAGTAATAAAATCTATAGTTAAATTTTGATGTTGAGCAATTTTTTGCCAATTTAATTTATTTTGAAACAATCTCATCATATTAATACTCAACTCATATTTTTCAGAAATATCATCCCAAACATCTTTGTTTAATTGATTTTGGTTTCTGATAATGAATAAATCAAATGAACTGTATAGAGCCATTTATTAGGGAGAAAATTTTGTAAAACAACTTTTCTTTGAATTACAAACACAACATTTTGATTTAATTACATTTATATTTTTCAATTTTATTATCTGAATATCTTTAGAATTAGTTTTTTGTTTACATTTAAGACAATAAATCAACTCCATTTATATAAAATAATTATTGCAATTTATCTATATCATCTTTAATTAGTATTATTTCAGCATTTAATTCTTTTATGGATTCATTGACTCCATCAAATAGAAATTTTAGTTCTTTTTCTAATTTTTCTTCTAAATTTTCAACATACTTTCCAATATTAATTAAAAAGTCTGTAATTTTATTTAAATCTTTTTTAGTTTCTGAATGATCATTACCAATTTTAATAATTGAATCTAAAACTTCATCTAATTCTGATTTTATTACAACATCATATTTATTTATACTTGGTTTAACATTAACAATTCTTTTACCATTAATACTTATATAATTTTTTGATAAACCAATAGCATTTACTAGATTTTCAGTCTTTTTTACATGACTTTTAAAACTTTTACTAAAATTATTAAAAAATATATTTAATTTAGAATTTATATAATCTTCTTTAATATTAATTGGATGTTTTTTCTGTCTTCCAAACAGATCAAATATATTTTGTGAATCCATATTTATTAAGGATTAATTTATTTATTATATTATCAAATTTTTTATTATTATTTAATTCATTTAATATAAAAATACATAAATGACCACAAATTGGTGGATCATTATAATTTTGAATTTGATTATCATTATAAAATATATTATCTTTTCCTAGATATTTAACTAATTCTATTGGTGGTTTATTAACTATATTTCCATATGAATCAAAATAATATTTAATTTTATCTTTTTTATAATAACAAACCCAATGAGTTCCATTTCCATCAAATGAATCTAAATTTATAATTCCACATTCAAATTTATTAACTTTATTAGGTAATATATCTCTCATAAATACACCTCTAAAATATTTTATATTTTTACACAATTTTTCTAATTCACCTAATGTTAGTGGTTCAAAATTTTTTTATAATTTTGTTTCATATATTTTAATGGTTTTTTATCTAAACCAGATCCTTCTACATTTTTTAATTCATGATCTAACCAATCAACAAAATTTCTAAATTTAGGAATTATAGATTCTTTTACTACTTTTGCTCCCTTTCTAACATTTGGTGTATAATTTTTAACTATAGGTATATTATCAGCAAAATCTAAAATTTCTTTTAGTAATCCACCATTTTTTATTTCTTTTAATTGATTATATGAAAATTCAAATCTTAATCCTTTATTTAATTTTTTATGTTTATTTAGTTTATTAATTTGTCTTTTAGATAATAATATAATATCTTTTCCATTTTCATTAAATTGATCAATATTAAATTGAATTATAACTGATCTTTTATTTTTAAATGCTGATTTTATTTTTGATTTTTGATTATCTGTCAAGTTTATATTTATTTTTTCCATTTATTAAGAAAAAAATTTATAGTTTTTTATAATATAGATTAATATAATTAATAAAAAATTTTATTAAAATTTTAATCCTACTTCTAAACCCATACCAAATTTTCTTTTCATCCACATAGCACCTGATGTTGGTAATGCAATTAATCTTTCACCAATTCCATGATCATTTGATGTTACTATATCCCATGCTTTATCTTGTAAAATTTTATCAGCTATTTCATTTCTAGATTTTGTATCTTTATGATCTCTATAAAATAAGTCATGTTCTTTAGCAGCTTTATCTAAATCATTTATTCCAGGATCACTTCTTTTAATTCTTTTATTTAATTTAGTTCCAGGCCCTAGATATTGATAACCAGGTACATGTAATTCAAAAGGTAAATTATTTATAACATCATTTAAAATACCTGATCCATCTTTTAATAATGGTGATGAAATATTTGCCAAAATTCTTTTTAAATACTTAATTCCTTCAGGTTTTTCAATTAATTCATCTAATTTATTTGATATAAAGTCTTTAATTGCTCTCTTTTCATTTAAAAAAATTATTATTACCAGCTTTTTCTTGTGCATATATATAATTAATAATATTATCTAATTTATTTAAATCATCTAGAAATCTATATTCAATTTTATTTTCTGTATATTGTCTGATACCTGAACCTTCAATTTCACCTTTTAATTCCCAAATATGTTTAATTAAATTAATATATTTATCACCTATACTAGATTTTGGTTTCTTACTATTTGGATCATTATTTTTATAAATTGAATTAGTTTCCCATAAAATCTTTGAATAATTATTTAAATCATCTTGTGTATATAAATTATTATCTGGTTTCTTTTCATAAGTTAACAATCTCCATAATCCATGTGTTCCATTATATTTTTTATCATCAATTATTAAATCATCATTATCAATTACAGTTATTTTATCACCAATCATAAATGATTTTTTATGTTTATTCCAATATAAACCAAATTTATCATCTTTTGTTCTTGGTAAATATTTTTGTGCTAATGGACCAATAATTTTATCTAATGTTTGAGGTGAAATTAAATTTGGGTCAATAAATGTCGATTCTTCTTGAATTATTGGTTGTCTGATTGGTCTAAATGGAGTACTTGAAGGTAAATTTAATTCTTCAGTTTCTGGTATTGATATATTGGCAAAATTATTAACAACAGGTACCAATTCCATTAGGTTTTTATTTTCATTTAAGACTTCACTAATTTTATTTTCAACTTTACCAATTGCTGATGTTATAGGTTCATATGCTTTTTGTTTAATTTTTTCATAATTATCTTCAATTTTAATTTGATTTTTAAATTCTTTTATCAATTTTTTCTCAATATCATCTAATTTTTTAGCTTCATTAACGGATATTTTATCCATTTATTACAAAGAAAAATTTAAGTTCAAAACAAATCATGTTAACATAAACACAAATCATGTTAACATAAACACAAATCATATTAACACAAAACATAAATTATGTTAACACAAACACAAATTATGTTAACATAAAAACAAATCATGTTAACACAAAACACAAATCATGTTAACACAAAACACAAATCATGTTAACACAAACACAAATCATGTTAACATAAACACTAATTATGTTAAACACAATTTATTTTTACTTTATTTCTGTAATTTTCAATAAATATATAAATACTAATGAAATAAATAATACTAATAAAATAAATATTCTATCAATTATTAAATCAAACATACAACAAGCCATTATCATTATTTAATATCAGAAAATTTTTTCATATATTTTCCATCATTTGATTTTTTCAATAAATTAATAGTTAAAAATCCATAGTCTTCTTTCCAACAATCATTACAAATAGTTTTAAATTTATCAAATTTCATATCTGATCGAACAAAATTATTATATATTTTTTTCATATAATGTTCATTTTGTTTAAAAATGCATAACATATTTAAATTATTTCTAATTAATTGCATATCAACTTTTGAATAACATTGTGATAAATAAATATATGATATATTTTTATGTCTACCCATTATAAAATATTCTTTAATTTTATCTTGTTTTTATAAAATACAATCATCAAAAACTACTAATGAATTTGGTTTACATTTATTTAGCGGAATCATATCATCACATGAAAAATAAGAAATTTGTTTATTAATATTTGATTCTATATTTTTAAATCTTTTTTGTAATAATTTATAAGATGGTTGTTCTAATGATTTACTAAAAATATATAAATTTGAATATGGAATTAATCTTTTGTAAATAAAATTTAATAATAATGTAGTTTTACCAGATCCACTTGTTCCTATAATTAATAATCTAATAGGTTGATCATTTTTATTATTTTTATCATATGATTCTAATTTTATATTATCTTTTTTTTCTAAAAATTTCTCCATTTAAATAAGATGAAATTATTTAAAATAATTGGTCATTCATCCAAACTAGAATTAAGATTAGAACATCCAATACATTTAGATGGAAAATATAGTATTGGTTTAAGTGGATTTTATTCAGATAATTTTATATCAAATATACCAAATGATTATAAAAACTGTTATGGATATTCTATTAAAGATGAAGATGATAAAATTATAGATCAATATTTTGATATAAATAAAGGAAATTATACAATTGAAGAAATAAAAAATATTTTTATAAATAGTTTAAAAGAATTTAAAAATAAATTCAATAAATTTGATGAAAATGATTTTATATTGAAAAATGATGGACCATATATTATAATAAAATCTCCAGTTAAAATTATAGTAACAACAATTATAATTGATTTATTAGTGTTAAATGATAAAATAATTGAACCAAATGTATTAACAAAAGGAATAAAACTACCAAAAATTAGACCTTTTGATGTTATTGAAATTCATTGTAATTTAGTTGAACCTAGTTTTGAAAATCATAAAGATCTTTCACATTTACATAAAGAATCAGAAATTCTATATTCATTTTATCCAAATGTTGAATATGGATCAAAAATTAGTGAAAAACCAAATGAAATTGATTATATTCCTTTAAAAAATATAAATAAAATTCAAAATATTATAATATCTATTCAAGATAGTGATGGAAATCTAATAAATAATGAAAATATTAAAAGTATTGTATATTTAAGATTAAAACAAAATTTGTAATAATTTGTCTACATAAATAATAAAAACAACAATTGATTTAACTAACAATAATTTTATGTTTAATAATAAATTAATTGTATTTAATAAACAAAATAATCCTTGGTTTAAAGGAAAAGATATTTGTGATATTTTAAAATATAAAAATTCTAGAAAAGTTTTAATTGATAATGTAAAAGAAAAAAATATAAAACTTAAAAAATATCAAGTGTAACCAACAGTTACACTTACATAATGATGATAAATTAATTTACATAAAAATTATAGGTGTCACAAATTATGACACCCTGGAAATTGATGTACAAACATGTTTTCAGACACCCTAAAACAGGGCGTCAATAAAATAGATAATAAAACAATATTTATTAATAAATCTGGTTTATATTCATTAATTTTAAAATCAAAAAAAGCTAGATAAACAATATAGATAGATGATGATAAATTAAAATTTATAGATATTTTTAGAGGGGACAATTTGTCCCCCCTATCATATAATGAAAAACATACAAAACTTATTAAAATTAGGTAGGACCCAAAATGGGTCCCATATAAATTATAATATATATTTTAAAAATTTTTAAAGGAGGTAACCTTATTATACAATAAAAACTTAAGGGTAACAAAATGTTACTTTTCTTAAACATTCAAAAATATTCATAAATATAATAAATTATATACAAATTTGAGACCTGTCTTAAAGACGGGTCTTACTTATAATGATAATAAAGTAAAATTTATAGATATTTTTAGGTTAGATATTCAATAAATTATTAAATATATTTAAATTTATTAAAGAAAATATATTAAAATATAAAAAATTAGGGGTAGCAATATGCTATTTTAAGAAAATATTTAAAAATATACATAAATTATAGTATAAATTCATTATCATATGGTTATAAATTATTAATATAATTTTGATCATTTTCTTTAAAACTTTCTTTAACATAATTTTTTATTATATTTATAAATGGTTCTATTATAAAATTAAACTTATAATGATATACAAAATAATTTTTATATTTAAAAAGATATATTTAAAATTTATTTTATATTTTAGTTTTAAATAGATATAATTTTATATCAAAATCATTATTTATTAATTCTTTTGGAACAATTAAAATTTCCATTTATTTATAATTATTTTTATACCCCCAAGGTAATGTATCAATTTTATTGTCACAAATAAATCTTTTGTCATCTCTATTACTTAAAGCTAATTTATTTATTGTAATTGTATATAGTTCATGTTTAAAACTTCTAATACAAGTCATTTCTCTATATTGTTCTTGATCATCAAATAAACATTTCTTAAAATCATCCATATGTAATGTTTTATCAACAACACTTTTCTTGATTCCTTTACATTTTACAGGATTTTTATTATTACATTCATAACTATATAATTTTGATCTTAAACCACAATATTCTTCTAATATTTCACCATTTAACTCATCTTTAAATTTACCAATTATTTTTTTGTTCTTTTCACTATAGCATTCATGTTTGTCTTATAATCACTTGTATCAAATTCATTAATATTTTCTTTAATAATTTTATATGGATCCTTTTTAAATTCTATAAAATAACTGTCTGTATCCATATATAATAACCTTATATTTGGATCAAACTTCTTTAATTTTTCATAATAAAATTGATACATATGTAATTTTGATAAATCAAGTACTGAAAATCCTATATAGATTGGTTTATCAAACTTAACCTTTTCTTTTATCATATGTGAAGCAATACAGTCTTTATCAAATATACTAAATGTTTTAAAATTAGGTTTTTTTGCTTGTTTTAATGAAAACTTTTCGTCACCTAATTTAATATCACATCTATTTCTAACATTTTCCATAGTTTTTCCAAAAACACTATTATTCATCAATTTAAAAAAGTCTTTTTCAAAATCTGATGTTGATTTGGATCTTAATTTGGTATTTAATTCAATATATTTTTTCATATAATCATCTTGATCAAATGCTATAACTCTATTAACTTTCTTTAATTTTAATCCTTTTTGTAGATAATATTTTAAGTTTCTTGAATGAATAACATAATCTTTTTTATCAAATAATGTTGTGCAAAGCCTATTATTATAATGTTCATGTGCTAATGGTAAATCTTTATGGTCATCATGTAATTCAATAGGATATTCTAAATCAACATCTAATATGTATCCATATTCACCATTTTCATCTAATTCTAATATTGTTTCTTCCCATTCATTTAATGTATATGTATTAGGATTCATCCATGTTATATCTTTATAAGGTAATTTTTGACTTAAAGCCCATCCATATAGATTATTTGCATCTATATATAACATATAATTTTCAGGTTTTGTTTTATCATAATTTTTTGTATATTTATTGTTTGCTTTACAATATCTAGTTATACATTGTGAAATACCACCTCTAATACCTTTTTCAATCATTAAATACATATTATAATCACTTATTAATTCTAGTTTATTTTTTGTTAATTTTAACATAGAATCCCAAGCTAATGATGGTGATGTTAGATAATGTGCTGGATCTAATTGATAATTTTTCAAACAAACAGATCTAAAATTTTCAAATATATCAGCTAATAAAAGAACATCTTGAATATTATATAAATCTGAATAATTACCTAATGTTTTTACTTTTAGTTTATTCCAAACTTTTATATAATGTTTATAATCATCATCACTTATATTTTCATTTGTTAAACAACTATAAAATTGATCTTTTTCTAATATTTTATCATAGTTTAATTTTTCAACATTATCAATAAATTCATATGGAAATACACCTTTAGAAGTTAATATTTTTACAGTTTCATTATCATATTCAATTATATCATTTTCTTTTATAAATTTATTTATATGCTTAAATTCATTAAGATTTTTAGCTAATTTTTCAATTGATGTAGCCATAAATCTAAATGTATCTACAAATGATAATTTTATAAATTTTCTAGGTTTAAAATATAGTTCACCTTCAAATTCATAACCATAACAAGAATTTACTGAATAGTTTATATATTTTTCATCTGTATTAGCTAACAAATCAATTTTACCATATTTTTTAGCTAATTCTTTTATAAACAAATGTGTATCATAATTTGAACTATTATGACAGAATATAGGAATATTTTGAGGGAATTTTAGATTTAAATTACAATTTAAATGTGCAGCACCCCTAAATCTTCCTGTTAAATGGCAATGATCTCTTACTTTTATCCTTTTATCATTATCAAAACCAATTTTTTCACAAATATGACAAATATTAGTTTTTTGACAGTTAATTTCTTCTTCATTAGTTAAATTCATAGGCTTTTTATTTTTCGAATTATATTTTTTAGCTATATATTTTGAAATTTCATCTAAATATTCAAATAATTTATTTGGTACATTTATTAATTCTTCTTCATTTTTTGCTCTATAACAAATAGGTTTATACATTTTATTAGTTACTCTAGATACTAAATAGATTGTAAATCCATATGGTATATGTTTTTGAATTTTATTTGTATATGAGCAATTTGGATTATTTTTACAATTATCAATCTTTTCTAATATACTTTCAAAATCCATATAAATTACATATTGATGTTCAAACTTTTTGTAATAGTTTTTAAAACTTACTTTTTGACCAGGAAATGGCATTATAGGTCTACAAGGTTCTAATGATTTACATATTTCTAAATGATTATTCAAATCTTTATTTTTGTAGAAATGAGTCAAACATCTTCTACAAATATATTTTTTTGTTTTATGTTTTGATAATTGAGAATATACCAATTTATTTAAATCTGTTATTAATATATAATGAGAATTATTACCAATTTTATAATATAATAAATCAATTTCTAATTTTACATTATAATGTTCAGATATTTGTAATGGCACTATTTTTTCATCTTCATCAATTCTATAAAGATTTATTGACATTGATGGATAGTTATATTTAGAGTCAAACGATCTTTTTTCAAATAATTTAATATCTTTTAATGTTATTGGATAATCAAAACCTTTAAAAATATCATCATTTATATATTTTTGATATTGTTTAACTCTTTCAGCATGTTTGTTTGGTTTATCAATAGCACATCTAATTGCATAAATAAAACAATATTCATCTTTATTTTTAAAATTTACACAACATTTTTTATTCTTAATTTCATTTGGTAATTCTATATATGATCCAGCATTTAATGAATTATTTTTAGATAATTTTAGATTTAATTCAACACATCTTTTTAATGACCAACCAGAGCCTTTTGATGGTTGATTTAGTTGTTCTCTAACTATTAATTTCTTAAATTGATCATCAATAAAATCATTTATATTTAAAATATCTGAAATGTTTATACAAAAACACATATTACTATTTTGAATTTCACCATTTATTAATTTTCTTTCATATTCACATTCTAAAGCCATCTGTCCTTTCATATTTTTGAATTTTTGTTTTTCTATCAATTTTTTTATTTCATTTCTTTGAGTTTCTAAATAATCATTAATATCTAAATCATCATTTGAATTTGTTAAAATATAATCTTGAAAATATACTTTTAATGACGAAGCTTCTTGAATATTTATTATATTTTCTTTGGAATTGGTTTATTTTTAAAATAATCATTTAATAATCCAATCACTTCTCTCTTAGTTTTATTATAAATTTTAATACTATTTTTAATTGCTAAATTTTCAATATATTTTAATGATCTATATTCTAAATTATTTGGATTTTCTTTAATTTTGTTTAATCTATTAATTAGTTCATCTCTAGATAAATTTTCATAATTTCTGACAGATAATTTTTTTGCAATTTCATTTAATTTTTCTATATTAAATAATGAATAATTTGTAAGATCAAATGTTTCTTTAATATTTGTTAATTCATCTAAAGTTTTATTTTTATAATTGTATATATTATTATTTTTACACCAATGTTTTAATTCAAATATTTTATTATCATATTTTTGTTTATTTAATAAATGTTTAGTTGAGTTATAATGTCTATCATAATTTTTATATAATATATTTTTATTACAATAAGGACAATTAATATTTTTATTTGTTCGTTCCATTTATTAGGGGTGAAATTCTTTATTTATTAAAAATAATTTTTACTTAGAAATAAAACTCTTAAAAATATAAAAGCATTTCCACTTTTTACTAGGTAATTTACAGTTTAAATCATATTTTTTTAATAAAATTTGAATTTTTTTAAAATAAGTAAAATTTTGTCTTCATTTTTTATCATATTTTTTAATTTTCTAGTTTTGTTATATTTTTTTCATGAATTTTAGTTTCTAAATGTCTTAAATAATTATTAGTCCATTTAATATTTCTTCCACATTCACAAAATTGTGGTTTTAAAAACATTTCTCTAATACATTGTATACAAATTGTATTTTTTCTATCTTTACTATAATGATAATTATTAAAATTTGAAATATCTTTAATTTCTTTACATTTATGACATTGTTTTTCATTTAATTCAATAACTTTAATACTATCATATAATTTTTTATAATACACATCCTTACATTCTTTACAATAATAATATAACCCATCTTTAGTATTTTTGTCTTTATAAAATTTAGATATATCTTTATATAATTTACACCTTAAACATATCTTTTAAATTTATATAAAATAAAATTTACAAATTGGTTTTTTTCAATTCATATTCATAAAAATTTCCAATAATATCTTCATTATTTTGATCTTTTATACTATAAGTAACTGGATTTGTATTATTAATTTTAGAAATTATAAATATTTCTCTAGACCAATTATTTTTATATTTATTAGAAAATGTTGATTTTTTATTTCCAATTCTAACTCTATCATTTATTTTAAATTTTGATTTGGTTATTATTTTTGGTGGTTTATATTTAAAAACAGTATCTAATAAATCTTTTTCATTATTTTTATTTACTTCAATTGGTTTAATTTTAATTGTTGAATGATATGAATTATTATATTCTTTAACAATTTTTGGTAAAATATTTATCCATCTATAATTTTTATTAATTTCAAATTGTATTTTCATTTTGTGTTCTATTGTACCTTTCTATTATACTTGATTTTTCTTCATTTTCTGTATGATACAATTTAATATCATATTTATTTAATATTTTATTAAAATCTTTATTGATAAATTCTAATCCTTTATCTGTATGTAAAAGATTAGGTGATTTATGATTAATTTTAATTGCATCCTTAAGTATTTCTTCAAATGCTTTAGAAACTGTTTTTCCATCTTTTTTCTTTAATGGTTTTGACCAAACATATTTTGAGAAAGTATCTATAACATTTAACATATATTTATAACCATCATTTTCTTTTTCATAATTTTTCATTATAATTAAATCTGCTGCCCATAAATCATCAATACCTAATGTAATTATTTTTCTTTTTAGAAATTTCTTTCTAATTGGAGCATGAATTTCATTTGCTTCAATTATTTGTTAATTTTTAGTTAATTCTTTTTTAATTATAGGTTTAACTTCTTTTTTCAAAATTTTACTTTTATTTGTTTTACAAATTGAACATTTAGTAGCAATTTTATATAATCCATTTTTCATTTCAACAATTTGTGGATTAATATTTTTAGTTTTTTTCTTACATTTGTGACAATGAATTGGTTCATTCATTTATGTATAATTTTTTTTAATAAATGGATATGTGTTATAGATGTCATAATCAAACTAATTTTACTATTATTGGAAATTGTGTAGGATGTAATATATGTAAAAGAATTATTTATGAAAAAAAGATTAAGAGAAAAAGTAATAAGAATAAACATCTTAAACATATTTTAAGAGAATTTAACCATTTTCAACCATATAAAACACAACAATTAATTAATGAATTATATATTTTATGTATTTCCAATCATTTTGAAATAACACCTAAGAATATAAAATTATTTTTAAAACAAAGGAATTGTACAAATTGGATATTTTACTATCAATTTTTAAACAAAATATACAATATTGATTTTGAATTGTTTAATGAAGATAAAGAAAAAATTACACTATTTTTTAATAAATATTTATGTTTTAAGAAAAGTAATATATCATACAAAAAATTATTACCTATGATTTTTAAATACTTAAATATGGATTTTTGTATAAAACCTAATTATGATAATGACTTTTTAACATATCTATCACAAACAAGTTTGTGATATTTTTTCCTATATAAATGGATCTGCTAGAAGAAATTAATAATATTGGAGAATTAAGATTTAAAGAATATAAACCATTAAAAAGTTTAAATTTAAATGAAAAATATAGAATTGAAAAATTTGAAAGAATTAAAGATAAATTATTGTTGAATTAGAAAAATGTAAAGTACATTTACCAAAAAGATTTACTAATGTAATTGATGATAAATCAATTAAAGAATTAAATAAAAAATATTTACATTTAATTGTCACTGATATATTGAGACTTTTGATGATAAAGAAACTGCTTTAGTTAAATTTGAATAAAATTTTATTGATAACTTATAATTTTACTTGTTTTAAAAAAATTCAAATTTTATTGAAAAAATACTACAGAAAACTAAAATTACCTTATGAAAAGTCAACTATTGATTTTATTTAAAAAATACTATAAAATGTGATAATTTTACTTGTTTTTAAAAAAAATTTATTTTGTAGAAGATTTTAGGAATATTTGTTAAAAATTTCATTAAATTTGCATATTTTTTATGACAATTTGACAAAAGCTGAAAATTGGCCAAAAAATGGCAAAAATATTGCATAATTGTATTAAAAAACTGTGAAATTTGTTTGATTTTTTATTGTCTCCAAAAGTGTCCTAGGAACCCCATAGTACTATCTACTTATATATATATATATATATATACATATATATATATATATATATATATATATATATATATATATATATATATATATATATATATATACATATATATATGTATATATTAATTCTTTTAATTTTCTTTTTATAGAAAGTAATAATGCATAACAGGTGTTTATTAGAGTCGCATTACAAATTTTAATTTCATCAAAACATAATTTTATTAGTTGTACTTTGGTCTCCTCGTTTCTGTGTATACTTTCTTTATATTTATTTATGTATTTATTTATTTTTAACTGGTTCAGCGGAATTGTTTCTGATGATGACATTGTAATGCCAAAATGGCCTTACAACAAAGTTACAATTGTTCGGAGCTGCAGACTAAAGGTAAATTCTTATATATACTTATGTAAACTCAAGGTAGTATAATGTGTACTGCAAGAATGACATTTGGACCCACTATTATAATTTTACCAAACACCTGATCTCAAACAATTCAATTCTAAATAAAAAATAAAAACTCAATCATAAAAAGTACACTGTGTGAAGTTGATGTAAAAACCCGACGTTGGGTTCATACCTCTGGTCTTCCATGTGGCTGTTGATAAAAAAAATAGGTATTTAGTGAGATTGAATGGTCTGTTTTGACACCGACTATAGTTAGAATTCATCAAACCAATATTATACTCAGCCGACCTTAAAACCTAATTATTTAAAGTAAAACATTGCCAGACAACATCATACATCAACAACCAATAACACTTCTATTATGGCCAATAAGCCTACCATTAGAATTATGCCCAGTGCCACGTCATAATTCACTGGGATTATCTTGCAACGCATACTGAAAGTAAACATTTTGTCCCAAACAATATCATATCAATTTATCTAGAATGACTATAATAATAAACAAATGAATAATCTTTTTTTGGCAAATAATACTTATACTACATTGAATTATCCAACAGAAAAATATAAGTGTAACTCAATATAGTCTCAAAACATTATTTAAACAACAATTTCAAAGATATTCATAAAACACAACTTATATTTAAAATGTAAATATAGGCAAATGAGCCTCTTTTAGTACTACAAATTATAAAACTAATATTTAAAACAATCATTACGAAATTCAGAGTAAATTAATAAGAGTAATGGCAAAGTAAATAGAGATCCCCTTATTACCTAGGGTAACCTGGACTGGGACCTCCATTGAGTGAAAGAAATACAAAATTATAATTATAGAATATAGAAATAAAAATAGGGTAGCAACGATCGTACTGACTCTAATGATTAAAGTTATAGGTAAAAGATTATCAAAACGCACTGTTATGACCTAAATGACAAATTAAATCTACACATTAGAAGTAGTATTAACTTTAAAACTTAAAATAATTCACCAACATACAGGGTGAGTTTTTAATGTCTCCCCCCTAATTTTTTCCGCATTTCTTAAGATATTGACTCCCAACCACCACCAAACATCATTGATTAGTTTATACTATTTTTTGGTATGGTTCACTTTTTTGGCCGCCATCTTGAATCCGCCATATTGGACTGAACTTAATTTTGTTAAAGTAAGGGTAGGGTTGTGACCCATCATTTCAAAGTCACTTTTTGCGTAGAACAAGACGCTGCAATCCATTTTTGATTATCTGTTTTCGTTCCCAAGATATTACAGGTTTTTTAAAACTAAATTTTTTTTCCTAAATTTTTTTTTTAAAGAAAATTAAAAATCTCTGGTTTTATCCAATTTTTCCTAAAGAATATCGACTTTTTATCGCCAGATATCCCATAATTTAAAAGTACTTCATTTTGATTGGACTTAAATTTTTGACTGCCATCTTGGATCCACCATCTTGCAATGAGATTAAAATTTTTAAATGTAAAGGTAGGGTTGTGACCCATCATTTTAAAGTATTTTTTTGCGCATAGTATGGTGCCGCAATTAGTTTTTCATTATCTGTTTTTTTTTTTTGTAAAAATATTAGGGTTTTTTGTACAAATATTAAATCTTTTTTTACAAAATCGCAAATATTTTTAGAACGAAAACAGATAATGAAAAACGGATTGCGGCACCGTACTAAGTGCACAAAAATACTTTAAAATGATGGGTGACAACCCTATTTTTATATTTAAAAATTGTAATCTCATTACAAGATGGCGGATCCAAGATGGCGGCCAAAAATTTAAGTCCCATCAAAATTAAGTACTTTTAAATTATGGGATATCTGGTGATAAAAAGTCGATATTCTTTAGAAAAAAATTGGATAAAACCAGAGATTTTTTAATTTTCTTATTTTGAAATTTATTTATTTATTTATTTATTTTTATTTATTTATTCCAACAGATTACACCAATAGTACAATTTAAATGGCAAGGTAACAGTGGACAGCCTCAAGATGGACATAACAAAGACATGACTACTCCTAAAAATAATAACAGTGACTTAAAGCGACAAGACTAGCAATAAATAACATTAAGTGCCGTAACAACAACAAGTTAACAATAACAGATAACAATAAATAAGTGAGTGATAAAATTGAATAGCAAGGTAATAAATGGACAGCCTCAAGATGGTCATAACAAAGACATTACAACTCCTAAAAATAATTATAATAATGACTTAAAAGTACAAGACTAGTAATTATAACATTAAAGTATCGTACCAACAATAACAATTACAGTAATAGATAACAATAAATAAGTGAGCAAAAACAAACGACAATAATTAAGTGGACAATAACAACCGACAATAAATAATAATTATAATAACAATAAGCAAGACTATAAGCTAGATCAGTTTTTTCACTTTGTTTTTAAATAACTGCTCAGACTCAAAGAAGAAGTCCAAATGGGTGGCTGCTTCACTTACAGTTCTAATAAGCCGGGAGAGACCACTGTGGTAGGAATAGCTGGTTGGAAGATAGCGCCTTCTGAAGATGGTCCTAGATCTGGTCCCTTTCGATGAGATGAAGTCAATATTGCTCAGTAGTCCTGGGCAGTCCAGGAGGCCATTGACCAGCTTGTAGAGGGTTACAAGATCTACATGTCGACGTCTCAGCTGCAATGGTGAAAGATCGAACACAGCCTCAATCTCTTCCACAGGAGCAGTCCTATAGGCATACCCCAACTTTGTACCCAGCCTCCTGATAAATCTCAGTTGAGCTCCTTCGAGTAGTTCTATGTGATTCATTTGGTAGGGCGCAAAATTAACGGATCCATATTCCAAAATAGGACGCACAAGCATCTTAAACAGGACTACAAGTGTTTGAGGAGATGTGAAGTCTCTTGTTGACCGAAAGATGAAGCCAAGAAGTGAGCTGGCTCGAGCAGTGACCTGATGAATATGCTCAGCAGGAGACAGTGAAGGTGTCATTATCACACCAAGATCTCTAACACTATCAACTCTTCTCAGGATGTTGTTTTTTAGCATATAATCGTAGAATGTTATACTAGTGCCACGTTTGAAGGAGATAACAACACATTTTGAACCGTTAAGATCCATAGCATTTTCGCTGCACCAAATGTCAATACTGTTTAGGGAGTTTTGAAGGTCCAGTGCACCAACATCAGAATTTACCCTTTCAAAAATCTTCATGTCATCAGCGAACATGAGAAAGTTAGAAGAAATGACTCCGCCAATGTCATTCATGTAAAGATTGAATAGCAAGGGGCCCAGGTGTGACCCTTGAGGGACACCAGACAGAACAGAGAAAGGTTGAGATGTCGATCCATCACATTTGACAATGAGTTCTCTGTCATTCAGATAACTAGCGAGCCACGTCAGCAATGAGCCAGTCACACCATAACCCTCCAGCTTGGCTATTAGGAGAGCGTGATTAACCTTGTCAAATGCTTTGGAGAGGTCTAAATAAAGGCAATGATTCAACAAAGGAGGACATGATATATTCCTGAAATTCAAGAATGTTTGTCACAGTTGAGCTAGAGCGCAAGAATCCATGTTGTTCAGGAGAGATACACTTACGAAGGTGAAAATATAAGTGGTCAAGGACGATACTCTCATAAACCTTGGCAATCGCAGACTGGATCACAATCGGTCGATAATTCCTGACATTGGTTCTGTCGCCTAAATTGTAGATATGAACAACAAATCCTCGCTTCAGGAGTGAAAGAAAGATACCAATGGTAAGCAATATCGAGAAGAAAATGGAAAGATGAGGGGCCAGTACAGTTGCATAGTATTTTAAGACGAGAGGAGGGATGTCATCAGGTTCAGCTCCCTTATTCGGATCAAGTCCTTCAAGCCTTCTCTGTACGTCAGTGGGGGACATAAGGCATGGTGGAACAGTGAAATTCCAGCCAAAATCAAATTTTGGAACTGGGACAGCTGAGTTGCAGAATACTGAAGAGAAGTAGTCAGCGAAGAGTTGACATTTATCCACGTCGTCGTCAGATTCCCTCGTGTCAAAAATGAGCCTAGAGGGAATAGCAGGATTTCGCTTTAGGTTATTGGCGTGAGTCCAAAAAGATTTAATGTTCGTTGGTATGCCATCCTCCACCTTTCTTGTGTAATCA
This sequence comes from Neoaliturus tenellus, assembly GCA_030545055.2. Taxonomy (NCBI): domain Eukaryota; kingdom Metazoa; phylum Arthropoda; class Insecta; order Hemiptera; family Cicadellidae; genus Neoaliturus; species Neoaliturus tenellus. The sequence continues at coordinate 98,018,637 of CM061533.1, forward strand.
CTATAGCAGACTTTAGCCAGGGTTTTGCACTGATTTCTTAATTTTCTAAACATACGGAGATGGACGAATTCACCAGTAGACTTGAACCTTTTGTGCGCAATCTTCTTCTGAATGATCAGTTGCTTGAGGTCCCTTGAAAACCACACCGGAAAAGACGAGGAGCGAATTGTCTTGATAGGGGTATGCTTTTTGATGAGAAGACTCAACCATTCACAGAATTCATTGAAGCTGTTTTCAATGCTAGTCGATGAGTTGAACATTGGAAAATTAAGGCATTGCAGTTCATTGAATACAGCATCAAGGTTACATTTTCTGAAGTTGAATACTTGACGTACACTACTTTTAGGCTTATCTTCGATAAAGGAGAAAGAGATATCCAATGCTGGATGATGTTTATCCTCCCCTACAAGTATATCTTCAGCAGTAGCAACAACAGTAGAAGGTATTGAGGAGAAAACTAGATCCAGGAGGACACCTCTGGAGTTTTTGATAGTGTTGATCTGTTTCATGTTGTGTATGATGGCCAAATTTCGAAAAGAGTGAGAAGAATCAGTTCCAGTTGCATAGAGAATGTCACAATCGCTCCAATTAGCATCCGGCAGGTTGAAATCGCCCAACAACATCACACTCTCATAGTCACCAGCAGAAGTTAACACTTCATCAACAACGTCACAGAAGTCAGAGTATGTTGAAGCTGATTGACTAGGAGGTATGTAAGAACAACACAGAAGTATGGTGCGTGACGATATAGTACATTTGACAAATATGCATTCAGTGGCACAGGTGGGAGTAGCTATCAAACAACTTGGGATTGAATCACGTATAGCCAGGAGAACACCCCCACCGCTTGACTTCAAGCTGGTTGCCATTGATTGACCAATATCATGAGAAAGGTTGGTCTCGACCAGAGCAATGACGTCAAAACAAGAGGCTGTCACATTAAGTGATAGTTCAGTAAGTTTTGTTCTTAACCCATTAACATTTTGAAAATAACAGTGAAGATATTTTGGTGCACCGTTGGAGTTTATGCGTTTTTTGTATTCTTAACAATCTGAGGGACATTATTTACAAATTTAATCGTAAGGTTTCTCACCACGAGAAGACGATCTTCAACAATGACGACACGGGGTTCAAGGGCGGAGAGGCCACTTTTAATCGAAGTCATCTCATCCTTAATGGCAGCCACATCACTTGTAATCACATCAATCTTATTGACTTTGTCCAGGAGTTGCTCAAGCTTGGCAAAAACCATGGAAATTTGATTAGACAGTTTTTCATGGGGCTGGTTGGGGGCATCAAGGCAGTCTGTCCTGCCCTCTGGTACTCTCGTTAAAGAATATGTCTTCAAACCAAGGCCTAAATTAAACACTGAATTTGTACCATCCCGTACTTACCTGCCTAAACTTGCTTCCCGTACTTTTTTAGGGAGCCACTCTCAACATCAACCGGCAAAGTAAGCTTAATCATGGGGGAAACTAATAATAGGCCTACTCCTAGAATTTCAAAGACTATGTCTGGCATTGGCCTTCTTGCTTTTTGTTTACTTTTTCTCAATGTACAGTGTCTCTCTAATACCAGAATTCTTGAACTTGATGTAGCTCTCAGTGCTATTGAATATAGAGTTCTGTGTTTATCTGAACATTGGCTTAATCATGACCAGATCAGTTTAGTTAACTTAAATGGTTATAGCCTAGTGACAGCCTTTTGCCGTACAGAGGTAAGACACGGTGGAGTTGCACTTTTTGCCTCCCCAAACCCCAAATACTTGGACTCTTAAAGTGTAATTGATGTAAGTAATTACTGTAGTGAGTTGCATCATGAATATGTTTGTATACACCTGCATGCCTTAAGGATAATTTTGGTAGGGGTGTACCGGTCTCCTAATGGCGACCCTATCTTGTTTTTGGAGAGCTTGGAAAAATTACTGCTTTTCTTGAGTGATAAAAGAAAAAAGAACAATTTGGTACTCGGTGGTGACATGAATATAAACATTTTGCTAAAGAATAGGTTATCTGAGGACTTTATAAATCTGCTAAAATCTCTTAATCTGTATTGTACTGTCATGCAACCCACCCGTGGAGACTCTTGTATTGATAACGTGGCAACTGTTCTTCCTCATAATTATTTTGAATCTGAGGTTGTTCAGTATGCCATTGGTGACCATGATGGTATCAAGTTTAATATATACGTGCCTAACTCCAGTAAAAAGTCTAATAGTAGGTCTACACTAAATTTTTACAGACCTATAACCACAACTAAAACTTTGAACTTTATTGCTGCACTTGAAGCGATTGATTGGTTCCCTTTGCTGGCTGATGGGAGTGCTGATGAACGCTTCAAACAATTTCTTAATGTTTTTCTTATGTCATTTGAGGAGTGTTTTCCAAAAAAAGCTGCTAGGCCGTCTCATTGCAGGCCTAACAAGTCATCTCCAAGCGGGGAGACCGATGCAGTTGCGACCTTACGAAAGTGGATGCTTCTTTCCTATGACTTTTACAGGCAATCCAAATCCCCTGAATCTAAAAAGCGATATTTAGAGTTAAGAAAGGAATATCAGCTTTGTTTGAAGGAGTCAAAACAGAAACAAAATGCAGAATTTATCGAGCGAGCTCAAAACCCTTGTGTTGCTGCATGGACCGTTATTCGTCGCGAAGGTGCCCCTGCTAAGTCAAGAACCTCCACCAATCTCTCAGCTGAGGTTCTTAATAATTTCTTTGTGCATTCAGTCTAGCAGACCCGGGATGCCATTGGTATTCCACCAACTTCTGCCATGGACCTGTTGCTGGGTCAGCCAGCTCCCTCGTGCACTTTTTCCATAAATCCAGTCCCTCAGGAAAAGGTTCTTTCTATTGTAAAAAGGCTTAAAAGTTCTAAATGTAGGGACATTTTTGATGTTTCAGTTGACCTGGTTAAGAATGTCATTGATTGTATTGTTTTACCACTTACTTGGTGTATAAATTCCTGTATACAGGAAGGAATTTTTCCTTCAGTCCTTAAGACTGCTAGGGTTGTCCCCATCCATAAGAAGGGGGATATCAATTTACCTGAGAATTTTAGACCAATCTCAATACTACCAGTTTTTTCCAAGATTTTTGAATGTGTAATAAAGGATCAACTTTTCCCTTACCTTGAAAACAATGGCTTGCTCGCTTCCGCCCAGTACGGTTTCAGGCCTGGGCGTTGCACTGTTGATGCAGTTGAGATACTTACGGGGCATGTGTATGATTCTTTTGAGGGACATGGCTTTGCTGGGGCCACACTCTGTGACCTCAGCAAGGCGTTCGACACAGTCGACCACAAAATTGTTGCATCAAAACTTAGTTTCTATGGGGTAAGAGATAAAAGTCTGGATTTGTTGGAATCTTATTTGGCCGGACGCGGGCAGCTAGTCAGTATAAATGGTCAGAATTCTGCTGTAAGACAATTGACTCATGGCGTCCCACAGGGGTCTGGTCTTGGACCTCTCTTGTTCAATGTAATGATAAATGACCTGCCCCACCATCTGGGGGATGGTGTGGTTTGCTATGCGGATGATACCACCCTCTTCGATGTGGGGAGTCAAATGGATGAACTTGGGGTCCCTGGCTTTGGATGATGCCTCTGCATGGTTCCGGACTAATAGCCTCTTCTTAAATGAAACTAAAACCCAGTCAATAGTTTTTAGTCTTAGACAGGTTAATCAAGAAGTTAACAATGTAAAACTATTAGGAATTTTTCTAGATCCTAAGCTTGATTGGAATTGTCATATTAGTTTTGTTTGTAGCAAACTCTCACGGGTCATTTATCTGTTGAGGAGTTTAAGAGAACGTGTACCTAAGGATTGGCTCAGAACAGCCTACATGGCTTTTTTCAGAGTATTTTACTGTATGGTTTAAGGCTCTGGGGTGGGTCTCCAGGGGTCGAGAGAGTCCTGCTCCTTCAGAAGAAGGCAGTCCGCATCTTAGCTGGTGCTAACTATTTAGATCATTGTAGACCAATCTTTGTGTCAGAGTCAATCATGACAGTTGTCAACTTGTACATTTTTCAATCCCTTTTAAGAACCAAGAAGGAGCTGGGCACTCTCGAGCTCAGGGGTGACATCCACTCCCACAATACAAGAGGGAGAAATGATATTAACATGCCATTTGTAAGACTTAGTAAGGTTAAGCAGAGTAACAATGTTTTTCGTTTTCAACTTTTTAACCATCTTCCTTGTACAGTTCGGAACCTGTCAGACACAAAATTCAAAAAAGGGGTGGAAAAACTGCTATTGGCTAATCCTCTTTACAAGGTCCATGAGTTTTTTGTACTATCCAAGTCGAATGTAAGTACTTTTTTTATTTAGTTTTATCTGAGTGCTGTTTGATTTCTCTGCAATGAGTGTTGCAGGTTGTTATAGAAACTATTCAACATGTTGATATATTTTTTTTCTCTGCATGGTTGTTGCAGGTCTTAGGTTTAGTTTTTGTTTTATTGAATCCATGACAATTTCCTTGTGCTTGTACATACTTGCTTTCTGGAAATAAACATTCTCATTCTCATTCATTCATTCTCATTCTCACAATACCATTTATCATTACTGTTTCCACTCAAGCGCTGGTATTCAGATTTAGACATGCCTAAACAGTTTCTATGGAACCAACGTTGGCATTTACCGTCACATCCCACTCCTTCATCAGAATTCGAAACAGTTTTGACACAGATCGGGCAGGTATTATTTATTTTGAAGTTGATATATAGTATTGATTTAAGATGAAGCTTTGGTAGTCGGTACTATCCAGTTTGAAGCTACTCAATTCACCTCAAAAAGGATATCGAACAGTCACACTAGTATATTTGAAAGCAGAAACACGTATATATTTCATATAGTACGAATGCAGCATCGGTCACGAGAGATTCAGAAGGCAGTGACAAAAAAAGTGGCGGGAGCTACTTCATAATGATTACATGATTTAACATGTGTTATTGACAGATTGCAGGTCGTTGGTAGGACGTGACAAAGTTGTTATTGCAATAACTGTTCTTGATTGATTAGTTGAGGAAAGTGGCCAGACAATTTGTGTTAGTTAGGTTGAGTTCACTAATTAGAGAACATAAAACTCACAGATGAAGATGGTATAGATCTATAAATTTGACGCACAATGGGCGAGACAATATCATGTTTGAAATACTTTTAAGCGGGAGCACTAATAACAACAACTAACTGCTTCGGCCATCTTAAGGAAAAAAAATTTAGTTTTAAAAAACCTGTAATATCTCGGGAACGAAAACAGATAATCAAAAACGGATTGCAGCGTCTTGTTCTACGCAAAAAGTGACTTTGAAATGATGGGTCACAACCCTACCCTTACGTTTAAAAAAATTAAGTTCAGTCCAACATGGCGGATTCAAGATGGCGGCCAAAAAAGTGAACCATACCAAAAAATAGTATAAACTAATCATTAATCAATGATGTTTGGTGGTAGTTGGGAGACAATATCTTAAGAAATGCGGAAAAAATAGGGGGAGGACATTAAAAACTCACCCTGTATAAGATTAGTATAAGATAATAAAAATGAACTTAGATAATTTTATTACAGTAATTTTTCTTCACAACGTCATCAATTCAAGATTCAAGATTCAAGATCTTTATTAGTCGTTAAGTAATACATGATTACAATGGACTTCATCAAAATACATAGATATATGTCCTAGAAATAAACATATATAAATAAAAGTTAGCTTGTGTAAAATTGTTAAAAAATAATTTTAATCTTTAGGACATAAAAGCAAAATGAAAACTGTGTAAAAGCTTAAAATGATTATCGGATCAACAATCAAAACTTTTTTGAGAATGAATACAATTTCTTTAGTCTTATCTATATTAATTTTTAAATTGTTAGAGTTAAACCACAAACTTCATTTTATAAACATATCATTTAACTTAATCTGCACATTTCTTATATCCTGATCAACTTCAAAAATGGTAGTGTCGTCTGCATAAAGAATAGTGTTTTTTGATATATAGAATGGGAGGTCAGTTATTGCTATCAAAAATAAAAGGGGGCCAAGAATTGAGCCCTGGGGAACCCCTTATTTTACTTTCTTGAGATCTGATTTTTTACTACCAACCAGATCCATTTGTTTTCTATTTTCAATATAGGATTTAAGTAGTTCAAGTTCATTCAATAATCAATGGCATATTTTGTTCATTTAAAGATGATAGATTGTCCCCTATGATTATCGTTTAAAATTTTAAAAATATACGCTCTACTTAATGTCATCTTAAAATGGGAAAGATACTCGTATTTGGTTTATTGGTTCCTTTGTTACACTATCATGTGAAACCACACAATAATTATGAATAAGTTAATAAGTTAGCTTCAGCTTCAATAAATCCAAACTAATTGTGGACTACCATGGTTTCGAAAAATAAATTAATTGTCATCATCAGGTCCAATTTCACAAAATCAAACATTATTTCGTTGCCAAAAAGAAATAACTCACACAAATTATAACACGAATAAGCTGACATTTATAGACGATTAGTGCACTATACAACGCGTACCGGCCGGTAGGTCAATGCCGAGTCAGAGTCGAACCAAATGAGTAGGCGGATGCGTTTTCCCACTTATTGTGATAAAACTATTTTTATAAAACTGAGGATTAGCTAAACTACTTAAACAAATATTTTTTTTTGTTATCCAGATTTGAATATATTAATTATTGATACTTTAAAAGAATGTTTGAGACAGAGATAAACGTATTTTTATCCTTGCTATCATCCCGTTTGTTGACGGGTTCCATTGTGTTGTTTTTTTTTTTATCAGGTGGTAATTTTATTTCACAATGTTTGGCATTTCAGTTCCGTGATAGTTGGTTTATATGACGGTTGGTTTGTAGATTTATCTTTAGTTTATATGTTTCTCGAGTTTATCAGTTTGTACTTTTACAGAAATAAATAAACTGTCCTTTTTGTGTCAGAATAAAACATGATTATCAGTTACTGAAATACATTATACAGATCCACTACTTTTTAAAGCGATTTATTATTATTTAATATTTATCATCGATTATTAATTGAATTAATCTTGGTAATCGGAAGTAAACGAAGATCCGAGCGGACGAGCTCATTCCAAGGGTGAGGAAGGAGAGCGAACAAGCTCTTCCAGTGACGTTCATATACATCGATACAAGCAAATCCGTGTGAAAACTAGACCATAATAAGACCTTCAGGTAGATATTTCTTACTAAATCATGTCATGCCATCAAGAATGGAAAATGTTGTTAAACCTTTAGTCATTGTATTGTTTGAATAATGACTAAAATAAATAAAATAAAAAATAAATAGCAAATAGCACTTAACACAATAAAAATTCAATAATTATTTAGAATATTACATATTTAAAAAACCAAGTATGTAATATTTTACTATTTTCTGTATATTTATAACGGTGGATTCCATGCAATAGGTATCTTTATACACTTTTTATGCAGCTCCCAGTAGAGAATATACTCTCTGACCTATCGATTCCAAGGATCAAGTACACACCCACGCTGTGCTTGAACTGTTTGGTCTTTGCCCACACAAATTCGTCGTGGATATCCGTCAAGATTATATATAATTTTAACTCTCATCTACATATAAATTTCTTAATATTTTGATAAGCGAAATCATTATAGCTTTCTTTCACGCTAGCTGTATGGCTCTTAAACAACTTTTTATTGCATACCAATTTTGTAAACTTTAGCTTCCAGCAAAAATGGCAAAGTGTTTTTTTCTTTTAACTTAAAGAGCTTTTTAATGAATATACTTAAACATATTATTGACTGAGATGTATTAAGTAATAAGCGTACATTGAATGCTCAGTCTCCAATATTTTGATAATATTGTATTCTGGTAACATAATGATAATATTTACTGCTGTCAGGAGACACCAACGTTTTGTTTACTTATTTTATATAATTTTGGATTTAATTGTAGGTTTCGGGTACATTGTAAATATGAAAATTTTACCCATTTCCGTATTTTCGCAATAAGTTAGGTGAAACAATTCTACCAAACGAAAGACACCTCCACTATCGAAATGGTTTACAAGATGTAATACCATGTTTGTTTTAAAACCACTTTAAATTTAATTTATAATAATGTTTTTCACATTTTGCTAAAACGTTGCCAATTGATATTCATTTAATTGTATTCCAAATTTAGAATGTTTCTAAAAAGAAGAAAAAAATATATTACCATAAATAATATCATTTGCAGTTTTGGTACTGCTAATTTTAAACTTCTCCAAAATGACAGATATTTAGGGGCACCAGTACAATCAGGCCTGGGCATTTAGAGGGTTAATAAATAGTCCACAGTTACATATTTTTTATTGAAATATTAGGATTACTATCTACCTTGAATCTAAATAAAGCGGCATGAATCAGATTTGTTGTTAGAATATTGAAATTTTGTTTATTTTAACGATTTTTGCACATTAAAATCTAAAATTCATGTAATCTATCCATCTGGTGTTCTCTCTGTACTCCCCCATGTCTGCGACGCTCATGGGCCCTACTTTTTTATCGAACAAATTCTTTACCAAATGCTCTTGATTATTTTTCTTTTACAGAATAGAGTAGTGTTAAGTACCATAGCGTAGTTGGCAGCGGCCGTAGCTCAGTGGTAGAGCTCTGGGTTATCACCCAGCGGGCTCGGGTTCAAATCCCGGCTCGGGGACAAAAAGATCATTAGGCCGCTCCCGTGGTTCTAAAGTCACGTTAAGCCGTTGTTCCACGTGCATAAAAAAAGTGCAGGCATTTCAGGATAGGAGAACTATCAGTTAATTGCTGATCCCCCTCCACTAAAATCCATACGATAATTATTATTTAGTACCATAGCAACTTACATTACCTGTGCGGACTTTGGAACTTTCTCCATAGTCCGCCAAAGTAGCCAAGTTGTTCTAAAATACTAATATTTTTAGTATTTTGCAAACGAAAAAGGCTTTAGTAAATTATATGACATTTTTATTTGTGTTATATGGTGCTATGAGAAGGATATAATCGCTCTCACCCAACATTTGCGATAATTCTCTGCTTCTTAGAAAGGGAAATATCCTATGTTAATCTTATGGGAATATTTTTTTCAGTTTTTTTAAATGTGCTTTTTATGAGCTGGACTAAGCTGTTTATCATACTCACCACCGACTTAAGCACTTAACAATTTTAAACACAGAATTATTCATATCCAACCTACATATTTTCGGTAGCTAAAAAAGAGTGAGTACAGTGCGCTGGGATCTTGTTTCAAAGTAGGAATTAAATGCTATTAAATTAAATATTTTATATTAAATATTATTTATTTTAAATTAAATATTAAATATTAGCTATTAAATGGAAAATATTTTGTTCTACCTGATAAACACATGTAGGCAAAATACAGAAAACATAAAAAATACAATATGTTACATATCAGTGCTACGTGGTATTGATTTCTTTATAACTTTAATTTTTGTCAACAAAAAAGCTCGTCTTCCTATGATTCCTTGGTAGATCGAGACATCATATTCCACTCGACTTCCGTGATGTGTTGGTGAGCTGAATGTCCACTTCCGGTATCCGGCCTTCTCTGACTGGAAGTGTAAGGCTTTTGTCACCTTTTACTCTACATACTCAAGAATAAGAATGTGAATGTGAGCTTCCCGCCATTATTGTGTTTTAAATATAATGTAATGTGTTTTTAAATTATTTTAATCACATACATCCGATTCCATATTGCAGATTTAATTGTAACTTATGATGATACGGATAAATGCCTTAATTGCAATAAAAATAATAGAAAATACAGCTTAAACTAATATAAATATAATAAAAAAATCAGGGAAAAAAGTATAGATTGCAAAAACGTGGTCTTGATCACCCATAATGCAATTTGAATCAAATAAAATTGTAAATTTTTTAAATGCATTTTTAATCACTTCGATTACATCAAGTGCGAGTAATTAACATCAAGATAACGGAATTAGGTTAGTTTTAGAAGTAAAAATTGTTACATAAATTTAATATTAAACTTGTACTGTAATCTTCTTTAACAATATTCATAATAATAAAAATTGAAAAATATAACTCCTATACGCATTTATATGGAATTTAAGGTATAAAGAATTGTATACTATAAACTATCCGGATTATATTTTTAAATTAAATTGATAAAGACCACTAGGCCTAATAGTTGTTCAAATACGGCAAAATAATATTAAATCATTAAGAATAAGGGTATGACTTTCACATGATTTTATATGGGCAACATATAATTATTTGTAGTTTTTAATAGCATTATGTAGTTTATATCACCAATTACAAACCGCTTGACTAGTTTGTGTTTTATTTGAGTGCTTTGCCTAGTTTATACAAACGTTTTAAACAAAATAAATAAATAAAAAAACACCAACAGAATAAAGTGAAATCTTCTTTTATATAAAACTTAATAACTGTATAGTATTTATTTAATACGAGAAAATTTTAAATCTAAAACTAAAACTTTTTTCTTAAGAAGTTTACGTACTAGGTTCGATAAAATTTGCTCGTTGGTTTTGATTAATTTTTGTTAAAATAATAACTTTTTTCTTCATTCTGCTCAAGCTATTATAATAATAAAATTAATAATAATAAAGTAAATAAAAACACACCTTGAAAGCAAAAGGCCTCACGACAAGAAATAATTGTATTTTTAAAATCTTAAGACATAATTTCTTAATTACTTTTAGATTAATCATTGTAAACAGGCTATGAAGTTTATGTCAACAACCTTTTATACCTTTTCAAAGATAACAACAGTTTCTAAACCAATGCTTAAAAGAAACATTCTTTTATTTTTATTGTTATTTCGTTACCAAAATGGTACCCTAATCACGATGTTAAAAGTTACAGTTACCAAACTATTATAAGACTAAAAAAGATTTTTCTTATGGTAGAGGCTGCTTCTAAGCTTCTTTTTAACCACCCTACTCTTAAATCCCAATGCTAAACAAAATGTATCGCCTAGATTTTCAGAATGAATAAAATACATCGCTACAGACACTCCTCGTATTATAGTATAGGAGTTATTTTGGTCACACCCATTCATTATTCATAGTCTGCTAAATATTCAGAGATACTTGGTTTGAAACCACTTTTGAAAAATGTTTGAGTTTTTCTTTTATAATTATTGAATTCCCATTTATAAAGTAAGTTATATCATATTTACTGATAGGTTTTGACATAAGTATTTAACTTTTTAAAACTAGCGACACCAACTATTGTAAAAATTACATTAATGTTGATTATTCTTAGTTTGTTTACGGTCGTGTTTAAATTTCAACTAAATTAGATTGACAACTTATGACAGTCTGACTTATTCACAGTTTGACTTATCAATTTGCAACAATACCGAGAACTTGGGAACGTTCATATCATATAACAACGTTATCCCTGAAGCATTCCCCGATGGACATCAGTTAATTAATATTGTCATTGTGCAAGCTTCCATGCGAACGGTAGGCCTACAGTGAAATAAATAAAATGTCATATTTGATGTTTTAAACAATTATAAAATGAGTTTTATGATAAGAAAACTAAAAACAAAAATATTAATATGTCTTTACGGTGTTCAATCCTTTATAAAGTTTTTTTTTTTCGTTTTGGTTGGTGTACTTAGTGTTTTCCCCAGTTAATAACTTAAGTCTACGTTTTATATAACAGTAATAAATAAATAATAAGCCTAAAGAATTTGTCATTTAAAAATGTTTGGGAACAAATTAAAAAAATGAAACTCCGTATATTGTTGTGAAATATTCTCAGACTATTTGAAATTCGACCGAAAAAATTTGAGTGCTAGTAAAATGAACTTAATTCCTCGCAATCCGAGCTGCTGTCATCATTATCGCTATCATTCACAAAAATCATCGGCGTCGCCTCGGCTACCTGACCAGACGACAACAATACACCTTCAACTCTACTATACATTAAAAATGCAATTATTTTTAACATGTGCTAAAATATTTTAAAGTTACTCGTTATAGAACAATAAATAAAAATTAAAATCAAGAATAATGCAGGAATTTGTATCATTGATCTATTAATTGCTAAGAATTATTCAATTCACTACTATAACAAATTAAGTATACAAAATGTGTCACAATCCTTCAAAATTATAATTTAATCTAAACACGTAAAAAATAAAGGATTTCGTTTAATTATTAGCCCATTATCCACATGATAACATTAAATTCATAAAAAATAAAAATAGAATATGTATCTCCTGAAATCGAACTGAATAATAATAATAATGAGGTAAGAATGCTTCGACTCTGGAATTATACAATTTGGCTAATTAACAACTTATAACTTTAATAGTAGTCTACCTACAGTTAATTAATTTTCTTGAAAACTCATAACGGAAAATTACTGGTAAAATTTTTTTTTTTTATGTCTGAAAAATTCTAATTCTACTTATAGCTAAAATAATAACCCCTTTCTTGTTCAAATATAACTAAAAAGAAAAAAATACAACAAAACAAAACAATGAATAATCATGATCTTTTTTTAATATATATTTTATTAAAATAAAAATTATATATTTCACAATAATAATTGAAAATTAAAGAATTTTCTTTGAACTCTATGACTTTAGGCCATACTCTTAGAATTCATGATTTTATACTATTAAAACTGTGACATCTGTGCATTACTATACAAAACTGTGCATTAAATATTGCAATAAAATAAAAAATAAAATAAATAAATATTATTTTTTAATTTAAATACCGTATGTTTGCTGCATTAAAAACAACTTTTTTTTAGAAACTTTAGTACGTCTTGTGAACTAACTACTCTAAAATCAAATGGAAAAGTTTACATAACGAATGAAATTCGGTTTCTTACAACCTGCTGAAGAGCTGTGGCGGCTGCTGCTGAAGATACCCCTCGAATTGGTCAAGGTTGGAGAGCTCGAACACCTTGGTGACCTTATCTTCCGGCTTCCGTTTAACCAACACCTTCCCATTGATGTAGGGGGTAAAACACAGTTTTTTGTTTGTTTTTTTTTTTTGTTTGTTTTTTTTTTTTTTTGAGGAGGTTTCTTGCACGGCTGAGTAAAACTTTATTGTGGACGGTCAGGTGTTAACAAAAATCGGTCCCGGGCGGAGTGAAGGATGAATATCTGTAGTATTTATGTCTTTATTAATTCTTGCAGCCACCAACCACTTCTCTCTCACTGAGCAAGACACAAACTGTGCGATGATAGGCGGAACGGTGCAGTTGCTTGAATACAACCAAAGTCTATGCACGATTTAAATCATTCCTGGCGCAAACGGGACTTGAAGTGCGCTTGCGATACTTTCCAATACGATCAGCAAGTTTTCGTTAGGAGTAACAGGGACGCCATGTATCTCTAGGTTGGCGGAGCGTTAGTGCTGGTCGGCGGTTTGAGAAGTAAAACGTTTAAGACTGTATCTTTGATAGTCACTTTCTGGGTATAAGTAATTATAATAAAACTTAACAAATGAAATAATTCGGGTGTACACTGAATAAAGCGGACTTTAAATACTAACAACTTAAGTGAATAATATTTCATACTGGGTTTTTAACATCACAGTAAAATAAAAATTGTATTTATTCATATAAATTGTTGTGCTCCTCAAAATAGTATTTATAAACAAACTATTTGATTTGATTTGTAAAATATGTTACCAAATGTTGTTATTAGTTTGAGCATTATAAGAACAATAACCATCACATGAATTACATTTTTGTAATAATTTATTACGATTGATATTTAAGAACTTCATTGTTTATCATATATATATATTTATATATTATTTATAAATTGTTGCACAACTACAATTTACTTATATTACTAAGTATCATAATTTATGGAATGGAATTATTCACTTTAATGTTCATGTGTCGCTCAATACACTAATAAGTTACATGAACGATTAAGTTTAATGACAAAAGATAATTCAAACTGTAAAATATTATCTGCTGTAACGTTGAATAATAACAGATGATTGTGCAACCCCATTGAATCAATTACTTCAGAGAGAGAATCGCCTATGAAAAGTTTGTGACGGCCTTTATTATCAATCGCAACAGAAATTGACAAATATTAAGTTTATAATTAATAAGGTTTTACTTTCAAAAAATTGTTTAGTAAATTTATATTTTCCTGGAATTAATTATGTTGTGTACCATAATAAACACTTGAAATTAATTTAATTTTTAATGCAGAGCAATCACCTACGGAACGTTTCATTGCAATATAAAAACAATGACATAAAATAAAAACAAACCATGTGTTTTCTTTGATGGTTGTCAACCGATTATGTTAAAATTTAATTATATAAATTTAAATAAATCATTTTTCATACGATTAGATAACTCCTGACTGAGTTTCGTGACTGATATGATTATTACTACAATGAATTGTTTGAGTTTACCGAGCAAATGTCCGGCTCACAGTATTTTTTTAAATTAAATTCAATAAATAAAAAATATTATTACCAAATTGCTAAGCATATACAAACTAGGCGATACATATTGTTTGTGGAATACAGCTTAATGAAGTTGATTTTTAATGCGAGATGTTTTTTTCTTTATTGAAATTAACTTGTGGCTAGGAATTCGAGTGAGTTATGTCCACTAATGAAGCAGCTAGGAAGTGGTTTTACAACAATTTTGAATTACGTCGGAGGCTCGTGCAATACCTTGACTAACACTGTTTCGCAACGTCTGTCAAATTACTTTATTTGAAATAATACATTATTACTGATAAAGTAATAAAAAATAATTGAGATTTATTTCGTTAAAATTACTTGAGATTAATTATTTTACTTTAATTGCATTGAGGTTTTTGATTTATATTTTAAAAATAGAATACAAAAAAAAACAAAAATTAGATAAAAATAACAAGAAAACGTACACCGTTATTAAAATGCTCTATATTTATAAAACCCTCCAGAAATCAAATAAATAGGACGGCCATATTATTATCATGTAATTTCCAGTTTACTCTTCTGTTAAAAAATTTAAATTCAATACGTACTTTTAGAACTTGTATTGATTTAATGGACACCACGTTTCAGCTATAGGCATATTTCAGTTTATTTAAATTTTATCATTTAACGATTTCTTTTAATTTAACCATTCCCTTGATTAAGTTATTTATTTTATAATATTTTAAATGCGATGTTTAAAATACAATTATGTACATTGCAGCACGTATCAATATAAAAATTTTACATTGGATTTTTTATTTTAATTAGATATATACTTTTCTTTAAGTAATTAGTATATTAACACAATTAGAGTTCAAAATATTTTGATTATTATATTTAATTTATTTGAAATTTATAATATTATATTTGTAACTTTAAATAAAAATAAAAATTGTTTCTAATTGTACTTGGAACGTTAAGGCTTTATTTACAAAATCTTTTCAAAGATTTGATAATTATCTAAGTAGAAAAACAACCACCTTAAAATTAGAAAAAAATTTGATATATGGAAACTATTTATATACATAATGTAAAATCATATGTATATAATTTTCATTATTTCTAGATAAAATATTAATAATAATAATAAAACTTGACTTCCTATTTTTGTCGATCACATAGTTTCCTATAGTCGATCCTATATTTGTTTCGATAGGATAGTTTTTATTTAATTTTTTTAATTTATAGTTCTGTTATCGCTCGAAGTAGATTGCTATAAAACAATAAATGTTAAATGTGCCACACGATTAAATATGAAAAATAGTTACATTGTGTGTTAGGGTTTTTTTTCGAAAAATGTCATGGTTAAGCTTAGCAAATATAATTTTTAAAAATAGGAAGTTTATTAATAATAATATTTAGTTAATTTGTTATAAAATTAAAATGCCAGTTAACTGTAGGCATTTATGAACACTACTAACTGTTACAAACTGATTATTGACCAAGCAAATTTAGTGCATCGGTCCAGTAAGCGCTTATATCCTCAGAATGCTTCCTGAAAATAGGGGTCACAATGTCAATGAGGACTTAAATTAAACATTACCTTACATAACAACAAATCATTAAGCACTATCGTAAACATTGTCATAGAAAATATATTTTTAATATGATATGGGATTTCGATAATGCAATTTCAGGTTTATATATGTTTAAACTAGTAACACTAAACTTTCAACTAAAACAAACGTATTTTATTCACCATTTAATTTATGATTTTATTCGGTAGCAGATCTTTTTCAAACGTACAAAGGAGTTTGAGACACTTATAAATAAATAATCAAAGCTCGTTTTAGGAGTTATGATATGCTACAAATACGTTAACGGATATATAAATGTATTTTATGTATGTTATGTTATAATATGTTACTGTATTTTTTGTACCGAGTGGTGAAACACTTACAAGAATCAAGAACTGAGAAAATTGAGCACCGTTAGTATATTGAATGGACGGTACACAAAATCAACCGAGGCACTTGAGCCCCATCCTGGTAAGGGAAGAGACCAGAAATCGCAATGTAAGATAAAAGAGACCTAACGATAGGGAATAGCATTTATACTGCAACACAGTGCTGACAAATGCATGGACTACCAGGCATTATGAAATGGTAGGATTTTTTTGTCAGCGAACAATGTCCAGTACCCTCAAAATACACCCATTTTGAAAGTGTAGGGACAGATGTAAATCTCACTTTCAATTTTATTTATTGTTATTATTTTAAAATTTCAATGAATAAATATTGTTTTCAACAAAAATAAATTTTTTATAAATACCTTTTTTACTATGATACTTGTACATTTACTAGTTACATTGTGAGAAAAAGTTTTTACAAATTGATGTACCGATAAATAAACAGAGTATTTTGTCAAGAAATAATATGAAATCTAATATTAAAAACATTGTAAATACAAACTAATAGTGAAGTAAAAAAATACGAATACTTCCTCAATTTCACGGAGAAGTAATTTCTGACATGGTTGTGACAGATAAACTCCACCCAATGTTGTGATTCCCCCAAGGTACAACCTGTCACCCTCTTGACATTTAGCTCAAAATCTGACTAAAGTTCTTACGTAATGTCAGTTAGGAAATCGAGTTTTGGACATTCGCTTTAAACAAGCAAATACATTTTAAACAAATACATATATGCTTTGTAATTCCTAAAGTAATTTCCTAAATATTAAAATGTAAAAAAGAACAATATGAAAGGTTCTTTGAAATATCTCTGTACATATGGGTCTTACTATTTTAGTGGACAATGTCAACAGGCAACAGTTAAGTTTTTATATAGAATTTAACTCAAAAACATAATAAATAATAATTATCGTATGGCTTTTAGTGGAGGGAGATCAGCAATTAACTGTTAGTTCTCCTCGCCTGAAATGCCTGCACTTTTTTTTCTATGCAGGTGGAGCAACGGCTTAACGTGACTTCCGAACCACGGGAGCGGCCGAACGATTTTTTTGTTCCGAGCCGGGAATTGAACCCGGGCTCACTGGGTGATAACCCAGAGCTCTACCACTGAGCTACGGCCGCTGCCAAACATATTTTAGCACAAAATTGCTTTGATACCACTTAAAATTTTTTTACATGTAACTTGCTCAACGTTCTCCGTCTTGGGTACCAAACGCTTCATTTTTGTTTTAACAGACTCCTTACATGAAAACTACTACATCCTGCATCTGTTCACTTCTGGTCATGTTTTGGTTTAAATTTGTTTCCCAAGCTTCAGCGTACGCAGTTTTTATGACAAATTTTTTTTTTTTGTACCGAAAGTAAACACATAATACATATTTAAGAATAAAATTTATTGTGTAGAACGTATAATTGTTACTATTAAAACATAATTTGACTAAAATTCTAGCTATTTATCCTGGAATAAAAAAAAATCTGGTAAAAAGTATATTAAATACATTCAAATGGTATGACATAAGGCATTTTTTTTATTCTTTAATAATAATGAAATGAAACATAACTCTTCATGTTATCATGAAATTTTAGATTCAGTCACAACCAATTCAATTCAATTCATTTATTGTTCAGTTTTACAATACATTGTGTTGAACATGTCAAAAATAACTAAATCTAAAAATAACATTTGTTCGAATTATTTACACCAACAAAGAGGAACAAAACTCATAAAAAGAAAAAGAAACAAAATTCAAAAGCTCACTTGCCTTTCAAAAATTCATCAACCCCATAGTAATCCTTTTCCAACAAAAAATTATTCAAATTTTTCTTAAAAACGGCCGTGGTGGACGCCTGGTTTAGGTTTCGTGCCAGTGCGTTGTGGAGCCTGAGAGCAGCATACCTAGGCCCATGCTCAAGGAGGGTCAAACGATGGACGGGATTACCACATCCAAACTCTTAAAACCTACATCTTCCCGAAAAATTAACTGCATATTTACATCTATAAAAGAGGAAGGTTGTATGTATATATGTTTTTATGTTGCCTATGGACTACGAAACCGCTCGACAGATTTTAATGAAACTTTCAGGCATTATTAAGCATTATTCAAGGATAGTTTCTGTGAAGTTTGGTGCAAATCTATCAGAAGGGCTCTGACCCAGAGGGCATAAAATTATTTGTACAAAAATGTGAAAATCTCTAATTTACTATTTATTGGTTGGTAAGCAACGTATTCAATAACAAATTATAATTTTAGGTATCCCAGCAATTTGTTATATAGAAGGTGAGCGTGACAGTGAGTAAGCATAGCGAACGAGCATAATTACCTATAAAAAATCCAATAACGGCCGAATCTGTGAATGTAAACAGATAATTAAATATAAAAGAAAAAAAGAGTCAAACTTCTGTAAAATAAAACTTTAATAATATCAATGTTTAATTAAACAGTAATTATCCTAAAATATC
Organism: Neoaliturus tenellus; assembly: GCA_030545055.2. Lineage (NCBI taxonomy): Eukaryota > Metazoa > Arthropoda > Insecta > Hemiptera > Cicadellidae > Neoaliturus > Neoaliturus tenellus. The sequence continues at coordinate 98,037,493 of CM061533.1, forward strand.
CAGTGAAAGAAATATTTATAAGAAAAGAAAACATAACAAGTAGGCCCATAACAAATTACCAACCGGGATCCAAAACCACACTGGGAGATTTACAGTTTAGGCCAAATTGGATTCAAATCACCTAACCTAGTTTATATTCATGGTGGGACTGTTGATTTACAAAGTGGCATTGGGTGATACAAACTACATTATTGAAGTAATTATTCCTCTGTAATTCTGATGTGAAGCTATAATTTAAGGTCTAATTAGCTATTTCTTTTATTTTGGGATTTTCTAATTCCCAAAACCCCATGGATTTAAACGGGTAAATTATGTTTTATAGTAACGTTAACAACAAGAAAGGAGAAAAGAAAGGAATAACAAATATTATAACAATAAGCTACATAGGCAACATACATCCACCAAAAAACTTTAACACGTTGTAATCAAAGTTTAAAATAGGACGTATAAGCCTGCTGATTATTGATTTTATAGTATTTTTCACATTCAATTTAACAAGTTAAATATTTTAAATCAATCAATAAATTGAACAATTGAAAAATAATGTAAACATACATGTCTTAAAACATTTTTTATACAATTCATCGATGACTAAACAAATAAATGATTATTAATATGGTAATTTAATATATATTTACCTAAAATTATTTTTAATATTATATCACTTATTTATTTTAATATGAATTATAGCAGGTTTTATATAGAGTACTGTAAAACAGTTAAATAATATATATAAGTATAAGGTCAATATATATATATATATATATATATTATATATATATATATATATATATATATATATATATATATATATATATATTGTATATATATATATATACATATTATTTTGTTTGAGTATGAAATTTGATACTATCAACGCTTACTTTGAATGTGCTCATCCAATTAGTTTAAAACAGGATATAGTTTAAAACAACGTACCCATTATTGTTACCATGATATTTTTATCTGTAATATTCAGGCAAAATATAGTGCACTTTCAAAGTAAAAACGTTGGAAGAAATTATTTTCATAATTTCAAACTAATGTTCTTACTAATGTTCAAACTACTTTTCATGTTTAATTTGCATTACGTTTTCAAAAATAACAACAACAACAATTTTAATAACAATAATGAGAATAAGTAACGCTAATTTTACGATTAATTGGTTACGTTACGGATAGTAGAACATTTTAAGTTTTTACTAACATGTATTGAGTTCTACTATAAGACACGCAGAATGCAAAGTAGGCTTTGAGGAGACACCCATGCTTGTTTTAATATTCAGAGTGAGTGAAGTGGCAGAGGAACTACTTCTTCCTACCTTTGCATTATTCATTAATGGAATCGATGTGCCACTTCCTGTTATTGTTTCAACCGCCATAAGTTATATATTAACTATGAAAAAAATTCTAATGCAAAGTTATTTATAAAGGAACTTATTTAAAGTTGTAATATTACTTGCTTCAATCCGGTGTGGGTTGTAGTCCTTGACTGTTGTTTTTTAACGTATCAACTATGAAACTTTAACACTCTATTTTGAATCTATTTATTATTATTTTAATTGGTGTGTGTTAAAACTTTTTAAACATTATACTAATAATTTAAAAAATAGAAGCATATATGAATTACTTAAAAATAGTTTTCTAATAACTAAAATTGTTGATAATATTTTTTTAACCATCATAAATTTAAATATAATTTGAAGTCGTTTAGTACTTAAATATTAGAATAGAAGGAAAAAATTAAAGAAACAATTTAAGTTAATCACATTTTAAAATTTATGTCAACTTTATAAATCAAGGCATGAATAGCTGAATAACAACTTCCATTCCCAATTTGTAACCAATACCATTACGCAAGTCAACCATTCTACCCGGAATACAAACTAGGTTGGGCCATTTCAGAATCTAATTTCTGAGCTATATATCTCCAAACTGAGGTTGTGAATTTCTGATTGCCATGAAAATTTGATTTAACTCAAAACTTCACTTTGCCATTTTCAACTGTCAATACATTTAACATACCGAAAAATAAATGTTTTAAAAACGATGTATTATTAAAAATAATAAAGACTTTTTAATCTTTAAAATGTTTTATTTATGATTGATTGTGTTGAATATAATAGTTGATTTGTATTTACTGTACTTAAAATACGATAACAAAAATAAATGTAAAAATTATAAAAAATATTAAAAAAAACTAGAACAGATATATTTAACTAAGTATAAATATTTAAAGTGATAGACAAAAAGAACCTTTCATCATAATCACGGATAGATTAGTTGCGAAAACAAAACTTAAATTTGTTTTTCAAAAGTTTTGAAAAATACTAGTGAAGTTTACAATAAAATTATTTATTATTAATTTATTTCTTCACATCCAGAAATAAATCAATTAACAATTAAAATTAGCTAAACAATTATATATAGTTATATTACTCTTTACTATGTATGTATATATATATATATATATCATTTATGAGTACATGCCTCCAATGCTATATTCCTGAATTTTTGCCTCCAACTTTAGCACATATTTTCAGGTAGTAAACTCAACTTTAAGAGTATGGTTACATTTGAATATATAATTCTAATTACATAAATAACCTTTATATTCCATAAAATTTTGATATATTCCTCATTTTATTACTATGAAATTCATTAAAAAATGCCTCCGGAGGCAAAAATTAACAATTGATATATGTCTATCTTGATTTTTGGCCTCCGGAGGCAGTTGGTTACAATTGACCAGTTGTTTGAAGAAGCCAATTGTCAGCTGTTACCTCCGCCCATACAGCCGCAGAAAAAAAAATGAAGCGGTCCGTCGTCTGAAGCTAGCTCTAATCAACATAACCTCACTTATTTTATACATCTAGGAGAAAAGGATAAAGAACATAATCAGAAAATTCCGATTATTTTTACCTGAGAGTATTTTAAGTTCGACTGGTGGAAGAAAATCACATCAATTTTGTAATCAAGGTAAGTGGAGCTGTTATCACTTTCTATTATACTAAACCTGCAATTATTTTGAGCTGAAAAACACCTCAAGTCTTTTGTTAAAATTTTCATTTTATTTGGAAAATTAATTGTTTTTTTACTCTGATAAGGTTAGCTAAAAATAGAGTTGAGTTACATATTTAGGCCTACATCAATCTCATATTTTGTTCCTCTACCTAATATCAGACCATAAAAGACCATGAGACCATAATAAGTTCAAATCAACCTTGAAAGCTTTATTGTTCAATTTAAGTGTTTATGACATAGATGAATTTATAAACAAACTGAAATCTATTAACTAGTTTTGTATAGAACTTTATTGTTTTAAGTCATGTTTATAAATTGTGACAATGCCATACATGTAACAATGTGAAAACGGCAATAAAGATTGTCATTGTCTAACTTAGTGGATTAAAACTGGTAAAATGCCTTCAGATCCATATGTCATATTATTGAAAGAATATTATAAAATAGGCTCTAGTTCTTTTTTATATCTTGGGAGCTAATGTTATTATGTAGAGTATTATTTAGCCTCAAAATAGTGATTAGTGAAGTCTTGCTATTTGATTTTTGGTTAAGTTACCTTTAAACAAGTGACCTTAGGTTATCCTTTTTTATTGGGTTACCTTGCTAGCCTGGCATTGACTAAAAATATCAAGCGAAACTTTGTTATCCTACTCCGTTATATCAATGTTAAAATGCTAAATAATTTCTTTGAAAGTAAATTTTCTTCTAATATGTCATCTTGAATGCTGAAATGTATTAATGTATTGTTCAAATGTGTTATTGATTAATTGTATTGATCACTTCACTGTAATTTTTTTGTATACTGGCGTATGCCATTCATTGCCAATGAATAAATATTCAATGGCAAAAAAAAAGTTTGATTTTTTGATAGCCTAATATTGCTACACTATGGATGATACAATTCCACGATACTATTACAATTTTATCCCCGAATTTAGTTTTGTTCTAAGATATTAAACATAGGCCTAACCTTTTGACAATAAAAAAATTACATTGCAAACAAGTAACTGAAAATACAGTAACAAAAACAAGTAGGGTCTACAAATTTTTGCGAAACTTCGTCATCCTACTCCACCGTTATTATCAAAGTTGCAATTTGGATATTTCGATTATTCGATAGTTGTAATCGTTTGAGTTAAGATGTGCGTAATACAATCATTAACAAAAATGTATCATAATGTAACCTAACAATCTAACCGTAAACCGTCACTTTTATTGACAGTGATGTTTGTAACAACAAAATTAATGGTGTTTGGAAACATTTAAAACTCATATTCCCTCAATACAAAAGCAAAAAATACCTTTCTGATTCATATTTGACAGCATCAACTAGCTGTCTAATTTCTAACAAACTAAGTTTTATATGTTTGGCTATCTTTCAGATATTTTATTTGATAGTTTAAGTTTATAACTTAGGAATGGTACAGTAGCCTATGTTTATAGAAGCAAAAAACCACAAAATTAGTGTTAGGCCTAAACTTACTTAGTTATCTGTCTGTTTCTGTTCATTAATTTTCTAGCCTAGAAGCATTTTCAGTGTTCAATAAGTTAGCCTAATGAATGATGAGAACTCTTAAAAAAAAATTGATTACTTGTTGGGCCCTAAGTTTAATGGTAAGATTGCAATGTTGCTTTCACCTACATACCATAGGCCTACCTAGATATCTACACATAAAAATGGATCAATATTTCTTTGGTAATGGCATCACACATGAACGGCTGGATTGATATAATTATTTTTTTTGTTGTGTTTGTTATTGACAGGAAAAGGTAAGAAAGAAAAAGTTAAGAAAATTCCACAGGGCTCCGTTCCTCACATTTTCAAAGTTACCATGTTATTCTTATGGAAGCAACATTTTTGTATTGGAACATATTTTTACATTTAGAAATATTAGTTATTTAAACAGCTGTTTTCACTTAAAGTATTGAACGGATTTCGGTAATAATAAAACCAAGAGGAAAATTATAGACTTTCAGCGAGTCGCGAGACAGCAAGTGAGCGTAGCAAACGAGCTCATCTGAAGGGGCAAAACCAGAGGAAGTTTTAACTTCCTCTGGTTAGCTTTGCAAAGATGCCGAGTATGGTAGTTAATAATATAAATGGAGTCATACAAGTATAACAAAGCACTTGTATCGCCAATGTCAATCATAAAACTCGTTGTAACAGATCCGCTTTCTCACCGGATTTCCAATGGTTAATTTTATTTAAGTTATTTTGTATTTTTGTATTTTGTGTCTATCTACGCCAGAGGCATTTTTTAACGTTTTTACGGGGCACGGTCCAAACCCCAATCTTATTACTATCTAACATCGACCAGTTGTTAGAAAGCATCATTAATTAATTAGCCCAATGACAAATGGCAACTGGGTCCGGAATCGATCCTTTAAAAAGCTACTAACTTTCCTTAGGATCAAACCAGCAACCTTTGGATTCAAAGACGAGCACTATAACCACTCAGCTACCCAGCCAGTTACAGTTAGACTCCAAGACAAAAAAAATTCTTAATAATCTAATAAATAATCCTCACAATAAAATAAAGCATATATTTCCACTCTCATTTTAAGTAGGCCTAAACCTAAGGTTCATTATTTTACTATTGGTATAATGGTGTTTCTGTATGTTATGATGAATTAACTTATTTTGTTAACACATTTGCTGCAGGGCATTCACCAGTGAGTGGTCTTGTTATTTTCTGCGTGCTGCGCACTCACCGGTGAGCGTTCCTGTATCGTCTACTTCATTCAGTTGCTGTGCGGCAGTTCACTGGTGAGGTAAGGGCCGCTTTTGCCCACGTTTTATGGACGACTCAGGCTGTCTAATTAATTGTGCAATCCGTTTCCGAACATCTCTAAGCGTATTGCTAGCTATTATATTTTACAAAATTTTGCATTCATTTTACATGTGTTTAGGGCTACATTATAATAATAGTTTTATCTTAAGTAAAACTATGGCTTTATCCCATAAAAGAACAATGGGTCCAGAGATGACATAGACAATGATCAAACATTTCTAAATTGCAGTCGACAAAATTAATGACAACGCTAGAGGTGCTAATCGTTCACCAGTGAGTGCCATGACAGAGCTCTTTTAAAATAATCGTATATACATTTTTAAAACTTTTAGTGCTTTTTTCTGATTAGTGAAAAATTTAGTTACATTTTATTAAAATAACGTTATCTTTGATATGGCTGGAAAATGTGGGAGAGGGCGCCAGGTGCTGAGCACTCACCAGTGAGTACTATTTTAAAAATGGTGGCTGGCAAAGAAAATTAATCGGGAAGCGCTTTTCATGCAAACAGATGGTATTCAGCAACCACAAGGCATGTTTTTATGCAAAATTTTTCAGCATAGGGGGAAGGTCAATCATTTCACATGCTGCAGTGAATGTGTTAACCTGTACTATTTGAAGTGCACAACCAAAGCTGCCATTACAAATAAATGATCTGTTTATGTTTACAAATCCCAAAACATAAATTTTTTAATCTTAGGAATGAGGAAGACAGTTGAGCAGATAATTAAGAACAAACACCATATATCTATTTGCTCTCTTAAACAATAAACCAATTTTGCATTAGATAGCTTGGGATTTAGTTTGTAGTATTGTTTCCACGGAGGTTTTAAGTAAAAATAAGGGTTACCAACAACCTAGTGAAGGAAGGCGCATGCAATAATGTTAATTCTTAATGCATAAAGCTAAGTTACTTACTAATCAAATAAACTTATCAAAAGTATGTTGATGAATAAGCAATATAAGGCAAGGTTTCTTTATATTTCCCTTAATAATTATATAGGTACAGCAGAAAACTTGATTTTATTTTCTTTGTACTGGTAACTAATTTCAGTTAATTATTCAAAATATAGGCTATTAAATTGTTAAGTTATTAAAATAGCTTAGATTGTCAAATTTAAAAAAATGAGAATAAAAATCCCTAAAACACACCTTTCACCTTTTGAAACCCTAAAATTCACGTTCCCATGATACAATTATTGGTTTGCGAACTGATTTTTAAAATAGATGATGCCTTTTCTACCAAACTTTATCTACATCGGAGGCTTCTTTAAAAAGTTATCATGTTAACAGACGCATGGTAAATATTAGCGGACACATCTTTTGCTTTATTTATTGATGGCAAAACAAAAAAGTAACACCATCCCGGGCTTAATTCTTTATGTGACTAAGTTATTGCCACATTCCTTTAATGAAAATAAAAAAAATGATATTTATTACCTGCTATTATTACTACTAACAACTAAATCTAGACTTAGTGCTGTCAAGAAGAAAACAGCCGAATAACCTACTTCAACTACTGGCTTTCCATTACAAATTTTTTTTATAAAAGGCTAGCCTACATTTTTGCTAATGATATGGTATAGTATTCTATTGTTTTTGTATGATATGGTAACCTCTATTGTAAACACACCTTTACATATTAAGGTGTGTTTACAATAGAGGTTGACAGCCAAAAGTTATCAACTTTTACTGTTATATTCATGTGGCTAAAGTCAATAACTTTTGGTTGTCAACCTCTGGCTTAGACACACTTTTAGGCTCAATAGATTACTTAGGCTATTGCAAAATAAGTTATATTTGTAAAAAGAACAGGTAATGATTCTTAAAGTAAATGTGATGTCAAAGTATGCTTTGTTTTGGCAAGTGCAGCCTTAAAATAATTAATGTGGTCCTATAACAAATTCAGTAATAATACTACAGTAGGTACTAACCTTATTCCCTTTTCATATAGGACAGTTTTTAATTCTACCAACATATAAGTTTCTTCCAATTTTATTTAAGAAACTTTGCTCAATCTGGCTGGCCTATTTCAGACATTCTTTATATCTTTTCATCATACCATTGCTATAAACGTTGTTTTTGGAACGGTCAGCTGTGATCGAAACTAGTTGATTCCCGGTGGGTGGTTGGATAAACGTGTTGGTAAACAAAGTTTTCGGGGCTAGACCGCGAAACAGTGGTTTTCAGGACACTAAACAAGTTTAATTTATTTTTAATAACAGCTGTAAATAGTTCAAATACAAGATAAACAAATAACAACGTAAGATGGTTAAAATTTAAGAATTTTATTTTTGTTCACATTTAGGTTAAAATTTATTAATTTTTTATCCAAACTGTAAATTTATTAAAGGTGGTATGAGGAAAAGTACTGTTCGTAACTTGTCCGAAAGTGGTATATCGGTGCTCAATCGAATTCAAGTACTCGGCTTCGCCTAGTACTTGAAACTTGATCTTGCACCGATAACAACCACTTTCCGGACTAGTGACGAAATATACTATTGTGGGCTGAGCCAACAAAAAAGTACTGTAAAAATAAGACATCACAAATAAGAGGCTGAATACTACATAACAGTTAAGTAATACCTTATCCATTAAATGACTAAACACATTGTTTATCTAAATTTAGTACAGCGCTGATGAGGGATGTAGATTTAGACCTACATTTCATCTTTTGAAATACGAATCTTGTAACTTTTATTCTTGTCCTAAATTGGATATTACATGTCTACTGAGTTTTATGTTTGTATTCCAGACGCATGCTTGAGAACACTTTGGATCCACTACAAAGGATAAGTTATCATTCTTATTCCTGCAAGTGTTAGCGACTGATACAAGCCAAAATCAGTGAAGGGATGAAACGGTATGTTTTACTTAATGTATTTTAGGTTATTTGTTACCAAAATAACTACTTATTTAAATTTGTATTTCCAAATATGATATTCTACCTATGCTTTAAAGTGCCTTTCATTAAGCATATAAATCTATATGTACATCTAGAACGCTCACACCATTATCAGACCCCGCCACCTTATGAAAGAAGACAGGCAAGAATGACCAAATTACTGATACTGGCAGTGCGAACACTGTCATTTACATGCTGGTTTCTCGCACACACAATACATAAATTGAACCGTATATTTATTCTTAATTTGCATAAATTGCTGATTCTGACGGTATAAAAATATTTGTTAGTCCTAAGTTATATTAAATATTATAAAATTACAAAAATAAGAAAACAAATACTTTTGAAAACGTTACATGAAAAAGTTTATAAACAAGAAAGTTTTTTTTTTTCATTTTTGGGCTAAGAACGAATTTCCAGCGGCAAAGTTTCAGATTATAAGTTGATCTAAAAAGTTTACATTTAACATTTTTTTCGTAATAATTTTTAGTTTGTCTAATAATTGAGCACAAAGCAGTAGTCAATTATTGTTTTCCTCTTGCTGCTGCATTAAAGGCTATGCAACACCGTGTTATGCCACTGCATTGCTAAATAACTGTTTAGGCGGGTGCGTTAATCTTTGTCTAACATGTTTATTTAACATAAATAGCTTAATTAAATAATTTGTACTGAGAATAAGTAAAAACACTCCACATTGCATGAACGGGTTTCTAAATAGGCTTATATATCATTCCGGACATTGAAAATGAAGACGCAATTCTCTGAAATCCTCAGCGACCCGCCACGCACAAGTTTACACATTTTCTTCATTTTACTGTTCACTTTGTCAAGAAATGTTGAATTTAAAGATTAAAGTCCATTTCATTATCTACAATTTTGTAGCTTGCAAGTTTTTTCCTAACCAACAAATAAAAAAAGTTTACGCTTAATAACTTTTTCCTGTCTTAGTTGTGTATTGACGTATGTTTTTTGGTCATGGGGTTTTCTAATTAAATGTAATGGCTAAGATATTTACGCTCTTATAATCAGCCAGCATTTGGCTTTAAAACTATTTTATAAGTTTTAATAAATTTATAAATTTAGCATCCGTAGAGGAGCGTGTAGGTAAGTAGCCTAAGCGCGCACACAAAAGCTTTAGATGCTCATTTTGCGTTTTTGTCTGCCCTTTAGAACACAGGTAGCAGTTTTTGGTTCGAGTTTTGTCTTGTATGAGCGTTCCTGGTGTATACAATATAGCGTCGCTTTCCAGGCATATGGTCGTATCTCATTTTCAATGATTTTTCAGGAGAGCAGAAAAACAAAAACCACACCTACATTTTGCTTCAGAGATTCTAAACGAATGAACTTAGAAACTTTATTTTTAGGCTCGTAATGCATGACACCCTAAACTTTAAAGTACACGCTAAGAGATTTGGAAATATATATATATACTTTGAAAATTAAATATATAAACAAGATACGACAGTTTGCCTGAATACATTATGCAAGGTTATACTAGGCAAGGTCAACATTATAGTTCAGACGAAAAGTCGTATCTTGAGATACGACGCCTTTTTTGACTGGGTTGTATCAGGCAAACAGTCGGTATCATTAATTGATACGACCTTTCGTCTGATTTAAATTTACAATTTTTTGAGATACGACTCATAAACCATAGCCTGTATCTTCTAAACTAGGAGGGATAGACATACGACGATTCGTGTGATGTGTAGAGGCTGTCTGGGAGATTCAAAAACTGTCGTAACCTAAAAATCCATTTTTTTTTAGATACGACCTTATGCCTGGAAGGCGACGATAGAGTTGTATAATGTTAGATCATTACTTCGAGTGCAGTCTTTTAACTGTGTAATGCTACACTTCAAATAACTAAGTTTAATGTACTTGTTGCAATTCAATTTAACTATGAACTGTCATTGCTAAAAATGTTACATTTGGTTCTAAATCAATTACACCGGACCAATCCAATATTGTGATTAACAATAATCACCCAAAAATTCATGTTTTTACAGCTTTATTAACAGATGCTTAAAACGCTCAATCCTATCACAATGTTATTTTAGTGGGAAATTTTCCAATTTAAATGATGAATAGCCTAGCTCTCTTATTTTAAGTCCGATCTTCATTATTTTTTGGCAGAAACAACTACAGACCAAGCACTACTCACTCAATGACACCAAAAACTTGAAAATTGATCGAGAATTGTAGGAGTAGTCCAATTACAAAAAAAAAATTCCCTTAGAGTATTAAATAATTATAGATTTTACATTATTTAAGAATAAAAAAAACTGCAATACCATATTTACATTGTGAATTTAAACTTAATAAAAATAGTATGAAGGTAGATGACTGATGTGAACAATATTGTTTCAAGTTACAAATTAATACAGCACCGGTAACACAAAATGTACTCTTTTATTATGATTATTATGATGAATTTAACTTCTAATTAACATATTATTATATATTCTTATTTCACGTCCGCCTAATTCTTTGAACCTCCTTACATATTTATTAAGACATTAGGCATACTTAGATAAAATACTATAGCATTCTGTATTTATTATATGCATAAAAATTAATCCTATTTAATTTTTTAAGTACATATGGTAATTTTTAAAAGAATGATTTTTTAATTTTTTTATTGCATAAGCAACTTTAGCTTGTGCGAAATGACATTTCAATATTGTTGCGCCCATTGGTGGGTTTTATTACGGTAACACAGCAAAAAGTATCTATGTTGAACATCTTGTGAGTTCTGATTCCCAATAGACATTTATGTCTGTTAGGAATTCAGAATGAATTTCCACCCTCGGTCGCGACACAGGCCTGCCATACTATGTACCGTACTTAGCCAGTTTCACGCTAGGGTGGTTATAAGTTCGTCATTTTATTGCTTAATATGTAGGGAATACTTTTAAAGATAATTTATAGTAAAGAAATCACACATACAATGACTCGCCAAATAAATCACAACTGTGGAGCGGCAAAGGGATGTTCTGATTAACAAAAATCGAAGTACAGTAAAGTGTCAATTATCCAAGCAATTGTTACCAGGGATGGTTCAGATAACCAAATTGTTTGAATATTAAACACAAAAATCATTTACGATTTATAACCACCGGAAAGTTGTACATCGAATACAGTAGAAGCTCTCTTAACCGACCTCTACGGGACCGGACTACGGTCGGATAACTAAAAAGGTTGGTTAAACCGAGTAATACCGGAAATATTTATTAATAGTAGTTTATGCAGCGATTCTTTTATGAGGGCCTTTTAGCCACGAGTGTTTTAAATATCTCATGAGTGGCTTAAAGGCAAAATACAATCGTTGCCTACTTTATCTGCGACAAAATTACTGTAGTAAACATATTAAAAATTTAGAGGTTATGGACGGTCTTCCATCCAAAATAAAACGTAGCCACATGGATGTGGCTCGACCAAATCATCGTTCTCACTCACATATGATCACACTATTTCGAGATTAGATGCTTAAAGCAACCACAATTTAATCGTAATAAAACAATTAGCTTATATGCGAATTTTGTAATTTTTTATTAAAACACTAGCCTACTAATTTTGTTAAATGCTGAGCTTATATTAATCTAGAACGTGTATTTTAATTTGAAACCTGTACCTTGAAGACCCCATTAAGCAACGTGTCTAATTTTGTAAGGTAATTCTTTATGATTTTACTTGTAATATCATTATTGGTTATTTGTTGGAAATATAGGCTACTTGCTCTATGTTTGTCTTTTCAAAATTTTTATTTTGAAGTACTGACCAGTGAATAGTACATGTCATTCTGGGGTTACCGTAACTGACATTCGGAAAATTGACTCTTTACTGTATTTTTAGCTTTTCAGATGCCAGGGCAATATTGGAAACCAATTAAGCCTGCCAAAGTAGTATTAGGCCCTATTACAATGCATAATACATATATCTTTATTGAATGTCATTGACATCACATTTAATCACATTGTCGCATTTTGTGACATAGAGTCAATTATGACATACTAAATGTATGCTGGCAAAATACCAGGTGTGCGTACCAAGTACAGTAGACTCCCTCTTAACCGGCCAACTCGGGACCAGGCCTCGAGCAAATAATGATTTCGCGGGTTAAACCGATGTACATTTAAAAATGCCAACCTACAATTTCATATGGCTTAAATACAATTATGCCATTAAAATTAAATACACTTCCTTCCAGAACAGTACATTTTAGGTGGCTTGAAAATATCATGATATTATGTTGAATTGAATGATACAGTAGCTAAAAAACAAAGTTTCTTGCGAAACATGGCCGGTTAAAGCAATGTTGAGGTAAAAATGGCTAGTTAAAAAGATGTTGTTTTTTGAGCCCGGGAAGGCCAGTTAAAGCGGACCCTGGTTAAAAGGTGGCTGGTTGAGAGTGAGACTACTGTAGGCCTTTAGGCCATGAAAACAAACAATGGTAGGCTAGGGTAAAGTTTTATTTTGCGTTTTAACAAGTGACTTCTTAAGTTTTTTACAACTATGTACATCTCTATATGGTTGCTTCAATTTACTCTTAAATCTTTTTGGTAAGTTTTAGTTTGTTCCAGGTTTAGTTAACATTTTCTAAGTGGCGCACACTGCCTATTTCACAAAAATGTGACCTCTTGATACATTTTACATTAAGTGCACATCTTAAAAATGTTCACATGAAAAGTCTATCTTTGGGCAAGTGCGTTTCGTAGATCCATAGGACATAGTCACTTGTCTTGCCATACCTAATTTGGTTTTTGCACTTGTTTTTGTACTTCATTATAAATAAACTGCATTGTTGTGAATCAGCAGAGTTTAAGTGTTAAGAATGGAAAAAACCTAGATTTGCTAGATTTGTTTAAAATCCTAATGTTGGACTTGCCGTGTTCCCCATTTTTTTACGAAAGGAAAAGGAAATTAGGTCAAAGCTGCAGAAGGACGAAGAATTGGTAAGTTGTTGATAGGGTTAAGAGAGTAGTGGCCGAAAGGAGGAGTGTTGATTTTGTCATCCACAATGTGTCTTTTGAAAAGAGTTTTATAATGTCTAAAGATTGATGAATATTCATTTTTAGGGAGAACGAGGCGACCCAGAGAACAAACCACATGAATAAAAACACCAATGAAGAAAGAAAAGAATTAAACTGTTGTTGCATATTGTGTAGATGAGACTTAAATTAATTGTAAATAATACATGTTGATGTCTAATGTTATAGGTCTTTCTCTTTTAAAACTTCCTAATCCCATTATTTTATTTTATTTTATTTTATAATTATTGTTACTTTCCATATAAAAAAGTTATGGTCTGGTACCAAGGGGTCTACTATAAATCAAGTTTTTATATAGGATAGTTTGGGTGTTTAAGGTTTCATTAATACTGGTGGTAGGCATAATTCATTTAACGCCTTGTACAACAAATTTGTTGGGGCCAAGCATGAGTTTCAGAGTACAAGTATGCAACTCCTAAGAATAACTTTGACCGATCTGTTATAAATAGGCTGTCTTGGTGTGTAATTCTGTATATGTTAATTGTAATAAGATTAGTCCTTATCAAGTATGATACTACTAATCTACCAATAAATTATGCATTGACGCCCAGAAAAACAAATATAGGTACCTAAAAGGCAATCCACTCTAAAACATTTCACAAAAGCATTTTTTATAAGCAGTAGGCCTATTGTTATTTCTGTCCTGTATTGTTAATAAGTTAAAGCACAAAAGTTATTATTACTGCTTATTAATCTTTATATAAGGAAATAAATTCTCTTATTTGAATAATTTTGCTAATGATTCATATAGAAATAATCTTTTGAGGTTTTCTATTTCCAAGCTTAAGCAATGGGTCAAAATTTCCATTGAACTCCACACGTAAGTAGCCAAGAGAAAATTAATAGAAAAACAGTTCACTTACTGTACAAAGGGGTGTCATATTTATTGGTATTTTTATTTATTATTAATACTTTATTCAATGCTATTACTGTTGTGAATGAACATAATATTTATCTGAAAGTATTCCTTTCGTTATCCTTTAAGTGCTGAAAAATATTACTTAACTTTTGAGAAGTGCTGGGGAATAATTCATATAACTTCAGAAAATGATATAAAAATTCGATTAAAAAAATTTGTTATCCTAAAGTGCTATACAACGATATTTTGTATCTTGATCGCAAGGAGAATCTTATGAAATCATCGGTGTTTCAAAATAACAATTGAGTCAACCGATATTCCCGCTCACCATATTGATATCGACGGCATGACAATATATTGTTGCTTCGAATTTTTGGATGAAAGGAGAGGCTTGATTTATCGTTCGTTGCTTAGCATTTCCGCTTAAAAAGACGATCAACGATATATTGTTCTATAGCACTCAAAACGGTTAAGAGATTTTTTTACTTGTGATAAGGGAAAATATTCCCTTAAGAGAGTCTGATACCTGTGAAGTGAGGTTTATTCCACGAAATATTTATTTAGGCATAATTACAGGATGGTTTTGGTAAGTTTTACTTGGAGACCAATTTAGGCACGCTATTATGGCGCTATCCTAAGGTCTTTCATCTATATACTCAGGACCACATCGGTTTGTTGATTTTGGAATGTCAAAACACTTCACAAATCGCTTTAATAATAATACACCTTGATCATTTTTTTATGTTAACTTCATTAAATGGAAAGTAAAGAAGCAAAAATTTTGAAATAAATTAACTAAAACACACCTATGACAAAATCTAAGATAGAACGTAAAAAAACTTCCAGCTTAATGGTCCAAATAAAAAAACTGAGAAATACCGATAAAAATTGACTAGGCCTATATGCCAGTAAATTTAAAAAAATTGACTTCTCACATCATATGCATGTTTGAAATCAATTTTCAGTGGCACGATCTTCCGCAGAAAACAAGAAGTACAAGTGGCATATGATAGGTAAATCGGTAAGTTACTAACATTATTTTAAACCACGGATGACACATTTTAAAATTTTGGTTTATGTTTACGATGCATAGCTTTGAATCCAACTGAATAGTTACAGCATTGATAGGTTGCACCTCCTCTGTCACAGCATACCTTCAAAATTTTGGTATCAAACAAAATACATTGAATGAAAAGTCTGTTAGAATGCTGTATAGTCAATAGTATAAAACATAATAACTTACAAAAACAAAAATAGCCCCTATCATAATTTTGCTATCTCATTATTTTACATAAAAACCTCAACATTAAAATCTTATATTAGGGTTAGAGGTTTATTTTGCTCTGATTTTAGCAATTTTTCCAATGTATTAATGGGTAAAAATATTTGGTGTTACATAAAAGTTAATGTAAACTTCCTTAAATTGTATGCCTTTATAGTTTTGAATAAATTAAATCTACCTATCTAAAAGTGTAATAACTGTGGGCATAGTCATTTTATTTAAGTTAATAATCCAGTAAAATTTACACTTGACACAATAAAAATTGGACTATTACCATGATACATCACTACACAGGACTTCCTGACACTAATACTAAACAATATTTCTCAATTCTTCAGCCATAAAACGCATTCATCTTCAGAGTTTCAGTGTGATGGAATTTGTTGACAGAATTTTTAAGTGCATTAACCTAGGTAAATTACAGGGCCTTGTGTTCAACTGTCTGGCCTATACCTTAATTAATAATATAACCACTGCTGATTTTTAATTTGATTCTGTTATTTATCAAACAGGTTAAAAGGTTTAAATTAAAAAACAAACATGATAATGTAGCGATAAATATTTATTGAACATACCGTACTTAATAACATGTTAGATATAAGTTATTATGTACATGAATATTTTAAGCAGGTTATTATTTAAATTAATTTTAAAAGTTTTATACTTATATATAGAAAATTTATAATTATATGTATTTTAAAATCAAAGTATAAAACAACGCAGATAATTAAAATAACGTAGAAATAAAAGTAGGCCTAAGATGTCTGCAGGTCATGTGTCACCCCTTTTCCAAATCCTGAAAAAAACAACACCAATATAAGTTAACCATCATTATGATGAGAATTAATACAACCAGGAGAAATGATAACTTGCAACAATTCATTACCTCTAAGAAAATGCGGGCACATAAAAATGCTATAGTGACACGTTATGCCCATCACCGTATTCACCTTAGCAATCTTTAGGAACACTAGAGGCCGGCCACAGGAAAAAAGGGATGCAAGATCATGATGAGGTGTACCTTTGTTACGGACAAATAGCAGCAGATTCAGCCCAGTTACCAAAGTCGGCTGGGTCCAGTTTTAAACATTATAAGCCTTGTAACTTCACTCAGGATCAAACCAACAACCTCCAGATTGAACGTTGGGCTCGATAACCACTCAGCTACCAAGTCAGTTAGTAAACAGTGTAGTAAAAATTTTAATTTTTATGGAGTCTGACAAAAACTACAAAACTGTTATAAATTGTAAATTTATGAGTTACCTGGGAATAAAAATTATATTGCATTTAACACTGAAGCAAGCATACTCCTTAAAAAAACAAAAAACAAATGAGGAGGAAAATTGAGGTTTACTGTCAGTCAAAATGTCATAGGCCTACCCCTCTTACAACTTAATTTTTTTAACAAATCATTTTATTTGTCAGCTCACGGAGGGGTTTTCTGCAAAAATGGTCATTTTGAGTTATTGCCACCAGCCAGTTGGTATCAACGATCACATAGGAGCAATAGGTGGAGCACGTCATCCACGAGCTGAAGCATGAATATACACTGGCCTACGATAATATGGGGGCTGCCGTCCGTGATTCACAGTTGTGGCGAGGGATAAAACTATGTTAGATTGTTTATTTTTGCTGTTAATTCAGAACGGACAACATAATATATTACAATCTGTCTCACTTCACTGATTAATTTCATACAAAATTTTAAATAATTCGGATCACATCTTAATTGTTTAATCAAACAAGAATAAGCGATGGCCAAATCATGAAAAAGGCGATTTAATATTGTTGTATGTTTTAAGTAACTTCTAAAAAAATATAGCAAAAGTGTAATAATACTCAAAGTAAATATCTTCCACAAAAAAGGCATCATCTAATAAAAACAATGATTTTTATGGGCAGTAAAACGTCCCAGCTTGTATTAAAAGATTTTCATTATATGTTCATTCAGTAAATTCAATACTAAAACAAGTTTCAAAATAATTCATCGTAATCTTTTATGTTTGTATTAGTATATCTTATACTCATCAGTTATAATCTTACTTTTTAATCAGCTTATACTTAGTGCTTGCAACCGTTAAAAACTTTGCAAAATTGTAATATACTCTAAAGCCGGGTTACATGCAACGATAAAACGTAACGTTTTGTCTAAACGATAAGACGTTGCATGCAAGACGAAGCGTGTAAACCGCAAGTCGTTACGACTTGTCGGAGTTGGAGCCAGATCGGAAGGTTTGTGCAAATTTGCACTAATCTCTTGAGATTGCAACGACAAATCGTTGCTACGCGGGTTGGCGTCGACAAGACGTAGCGTGTAAACAGATACACCCTGTCTCGACCAACCGCAGTTTTGTCGCCGTCTCATATCTCGTCTCGTATTTTTGAGTGATCACTGAATACGTTCCATTTGTTATTTAAGAATTGAAGTTTTGTTGCTTACCAGTGTTTTAAAGTTTATTTTAGTGAAGGAACAGAAATGTCAGACCTGCTTCAAGCCTCTCGGGAGTTCCTGATAGAGTTTAATTCGGAATTTAATTGGAAAGATCATGTTTATAAAATTCTAACTAAAGTCTCTAAAGGAATCTATGTCATAAGAAGGCGAAAAGGAAATGTGACAAAGGAAATAATAATTACGGCTTATTATGGCTACTTTCATTGTCATCTCTTGTACGGAATTTCAGCTTGGGGCAATGCTCCAATAGCCAAAAAAGTTTTTAAAAAACAAAAACAAGTAATCAGAATTATTTGTGGCACAAAAAGAAAAGCAGACTGTAAACCATTTTTTGACAGTTGAATATCCTGACATTGCCAGCCATGTACATTTTACAAATTATTTTAAACGTTCGAGAAAAAATTAACAATCAACCTCAAAATTCTTTTAACCATTCATATGAAACAAGAAACAGAAATAAATTAAAAATATCTTTATGCAAGTACACAAAATCTCAAAAAAATCTTCAATTTATGGAACAAAAATTATTTAATACGATACCCTTGAATTGGTTGGAACTGCCAGTAAAAGAATTTAAAAGAAGTATAATGGAAAAACTATTAACAAAAACACCAAACAATGTTGAAGACTGCCTATCTAAAGATTTTTGGACATCATAGTAAAATTGAAAATTATATTTAAGTTTAATTGATTATTATTGCTATGTATCTGTTATGATACCTGCTAATAAAGCATTATTATTATTATTATTTATAGAACTGTACAAAAGCTTATGGTAAGTAAGGAAAAGTAAAGATTATTCTAACAGAAATAAAAATGACAAATGAGGGGAAAACACCGACTGACTTGTACGGGAAGACGAAACGTGTGAATGCACCATCATATCGTTCAGACAAATCGTTACGTGTAAACGATCGTCCGATATCTGACAAAACGTAACGACTTGTCGACAACATTTTGTCGTTCAATTTATCGTTGGGGGTAAACCCGGCTTAAAACTATTTTGACCTAAAAGATCCAACTAGGCATTTGAATATTCTTTATAATGGAAGTAATTACTTCAGTGAAATTGCTTTATTATATGAATTTAAACATAATATAGCAAAAATGCAAATCCAAGTAGGCCTATTTTTTACATTTTTTGTATACGGTATTTTAAGTTTCCTTCATTATAAAAGTTATTTATACTCGTGCTGAGTGCAATCAGTTAACTTATGATACTATAACACAACCAGTAACATCTAACAATATTTTATAATTATGCATAAAACTGTCAAATGATAGCCTTGAATGATTATATTATTTAGAAACCTTATTTAGGTATGGTATTTAGTTTCCAAATTATTCAAATTCTTATTCCCCAATGAAGATCTCTATGTTTCTAGTGGAAACCAATTAGATTGTTAGCTGAAATGACGTCACATTCAACCTCCTAGCACCAGGACCGCCGAGAGAATTTTTTGGCCCAGGACAGGGTTGGTAATTATGCCATTTAGGTGCCACCTCTTAAAAATTTAATTTTTTTGT
Source organism: Neoaliturus tenellus (assembly GCA_030545055.2). NCBI lineage: Eukaryota > Metazoa > Arthropoda > Insecta > Hemiptera > Cicadellidae > Neoaliturus > Neoaliturus tenellus. The sequence continues at coordinate 98,057,382 of CM061533.1, forward strand.
TCCAAACTGTCCAAAGTTACGCCCTAATTTTAAAAATGATAGTTTTTCCACGGAATAAGTCGGAAAATGCAGGAAAATCTGAAAAACCGGAAAAACATTTTTCAAGTAAAATGGTTTAAGTGGGTATTCAAAATGACGGGGAAACCGAGCTGAACTCAAATGTTCAAGAGTTATTAAAATCCGTTCATAAATAACAAAGTTATCGCCGGAAAAGCGGTGGAAATTTGGAAACTGGATAGTGACCATTTTATTCAAAAATACGTCAAAAGGGTACTCAAATTAACCGGTATGTTAAGCTGATTACAAATATGTGAAACTTATTTCCATCCAATTTGAAATAAACCGGAAATTGCAAGAAAAGTTTTGGAAAAGCCATGAGATGAACTATTTTTATACTATGTCATGGCGGTACTCAAATGACGCGGAATTTCATGTAGAATACGAATATGGCATATTACTTGAATAAGACAATTTAGTAGTAAATAAAGATAAAAAACATTTAGAAATCAAATCAAACCATGCTGAAAGTCATATTCGAAGAACCAACTATGTTAAAAGTGGTTGTTATTGATGTAGCCTACAGTCTTATTTAGTATACAATACTGGTAGGCCTATCTAAAGACTTATATTTACCTAACCTAACCAAGGCCTAACGATCATGTGAGTCATATTGAGCAAAGTTTTATGTAAAGTAAGAATATATACCTAATTATGGAATAAACCATACCAAAAGACATTTTTATTTTATATACTGTATCTCTTGTATCTTTTATACTTGGAACAACAAACAGACATGGCAATATTTTTTAAATTGAGGCCGTGAAGGACCGGTTGCAAAATATTTTGGTTGAGGTGGTATAGCTGCCAAATGGTATAGCACATGTGGCTGCTTGGCGCTGCGGAGTCTGTTCACTGACACAGAGCTTCAAACCTCGGAGACTCATACAGGCTGATCAGTACTCGGGTCATGGGCTATAGGCCTACTTTGTTAGATTTTGATAGGTCTTGAAAAATATATGGTGGTACATAGCCTATGCAGAGGTAAAATTTTACTTCCGTAAGTATGGAGAAAAACCCCCTGAAGATGAGGCCCTTTATCTATTGAGGCCCGGAGCAATCTGCCCCCCCCCTCTCGGTGGCTCTACCTAGCACTAACAAATGGCCTTCTTCTCTCTTAAAGAAAAAGAGATTGTAAACTCATCTGACTTTTAAAGTAGCTAATACACACGACAAAGAGATCATAATCAATGATTAAATGTGACTGTGTTAATACCAGTATTTGGTATACAGTGTCGCTATTTGGGGCATTTACCTTTACAAAATAATAAATACCTTACCAAACAATGAAATATATAAATACCTTCTGAAAAAAGAAACGGCAATGATCCATGAAGACCACAGAAGGTAATCACGAAGATGAAAAGTAGAAGAAAGTACAAAGATGCTGGTATTGACTTCCTCACATGGCTCGGCTGAAGAGGTGGCCAAGATGCTAGCTTGAGCCAAACCCTGAATAAACAAATCAATATAATGTAGACTACTAATTGTTACAACCTATTATAACTACTAACAACCAAATTTACCAGTTAATTCTTCTGCTGGAGAAATGGAGAGAGAATATTAAAACATATTAGGGCCAACAACTTGATAAAACAATTTATCTTTACCTAAGAGATTAAAGTCTGAATGCTGATCTAAAGGTAAAGCTCACCTGTGAAATGTTTTATTCTAAGTTCAAACTCAGAATTAAAGCATCTGAGAAGAAAGTCTGACTTGTTCTACACAAGAAGGCTCTACAGCTTATGTTGCCACAATAAGGCACAAGTTTCATCGTTGCCGCTGTGCTAACATTTATCTGTTCTAGTCATACTAAGAGATTTGTAGCGTATTATCATTTGAATAGCCTATTATAGTGTTGCACAAGTTTTAATAAATGTCAATTGGAATATAAATTTATATTAGAATATTAATTTTAAACATCCAATATATATTAGTAATACATTTTTACAACAGATAAAAGTTGTATTAGCTGTAGCGAACCAACTTAGTAGCTTGTGGTACATATCCCAGAACTCATACTTTTTCTCAGTGGAAGTTATTCCTGTACTTTGATTTTAATCTTATAATTCTGACTTTTTCTCGCAGGTAAAAGAAAACATCGTTTATCTACATTTGTGTATTCAACTTTATTGTAGTTTTGCCTGCATGAAAAATCATTGTTGACAAAGTCAACCAATAAAAAGCTATGCTGCATTGTTAGCTAAAAATATTCATATTGTCATTTGGTAGGCCTGGCTAAAAACAATCAAAAATAAATTTGGTAGGCCTAGTTTTTATTAAATATTTGCCTTTTATTGGATAGTTAACACAACTAGAATAGTTTTGTTGGGCTCTGTGAGGTTAGGTTATCCTATTATTTGATTTTTAACAACATGCAACAAATGCATACTCTCAATGATGATGATAAAATATAAGCTAAAACTAGGCCATTAACCACTGATCGCTAACATATAAAACACATTAATTTTAAGTTAATTAGTGGAATGAATTGAACAAACAAATGTAGGCTTATTTACAGTAATTTATTCATTTTATCGATTGATTCAATTATTTATATTTTGGTTAGGTTTGATATGAATTACCATAAAAAAATCTAATAATTTAATATCAGAAACCATATCTTTAGTTATGACTTCTGAAAATGTAATATTTTAACAACACTACTTACAGTAATCTGTAGGCTTGTAAATACGTACCAGACTAATTTAAGATTAATAAATTATATTTTACTCAATTTCAACAATAATCACAGTCAACCTATAATTAATTTATGGTTGTGCTAAAAGTAAGTAATACAACAATATGACATACTAACCTTTATCAAGACATTCAGCTTATTGTTGACAAACGAATCCAATATGGCTGCTCTTCTGATTCAGAGAGAAATTGAGATGAGAACTGGCTGCAGATTTTTCAAGAGTTTTGTGATTAGTATTTGATGCCTCCGCGGAGGCAAAAATTCATTTCGGAGGCAAAAATTCCTTCTGGAGGCATAAAATGATAATTGACCAGTCAAACGGAGGTTTGGCTTAATGAATGACCAATCTATATATATATATATATATATATATATATATATATCGTATATATCGTATCGTATGGCTCATTTAGCCAGCCACCATGGTTTAAGAATAATAAATAAATTCTGCGGTGCAGAGCACCTGAGTCAGTATAAGTAAAAATCTAAACACTAAAATAAAAATCAGATCTCTCTTTATAGAGCTAAATCCAGGGCGCTCAGCCATTGCAGCCCAGCTTCACTTGAGCTATGCAGACCGGCCAATCCTTCAGGGAAGGCACTCAGTGGGCACTCTTCGACTATGTGTTCCATAGTTTGATACTCTGCTCCGTAGTCGCATGACTGGTCTTGTGTCATTCCCCATTTGTACTTCCAATAATTACATCTTCCCACTCCAGTGCGGAAACGATTGAGTATAGTCCACTGCTTCCGAGGAAGATTCATACCACCTACCGCTACGGTCGGGTCGGCTATCAAGAAGTGATTACGACCTTGAAAAGCGTCCCAGGAGGACGCTTGAAATTGCAAAACGCCTCTCCGTACTTTCAAAACCTGTGCGTTCGTCTGCAGACAGAAAAATTAATTTCAGGCTTAATGAAATAAAGGAGAGTCGGCAAGCACCCTTGGAAGTCGCTAGACCCTTCACTTACGACGAGCTGGAAGTGGCGATTGATGCAATGCCAATTGGCAAAGCAGCAGGCTTGGATGACATTTTCCCGGAGTTTATAAAACACTCGGGTAACAAGGCTAGACAGTGGCTTCTCGAAGTTTTTAACACCACCCTGAAAACCGGCGACATGCCTGGGATATTTAGAAAATCCAAAATCATAGCTATCCTGAAGCCCGGAAAAGATCCAAAACTGCCTGAAAGTTATCGGCCAATAGCTCTTTTAAATGTTTGTTATAAGCTGCTAGAGAGGTTGATTTACAACAGAATCCTCCCTATTCTCATTGCCAGCATCCCTGTTGAACAAGCTGGATTTAGGCCTGGTCGCAACTGCTGTGACCAGGTTCTGGCTCTGACTTCTTTCATTGAGGATGGGTTTGAGCGAAGACTGAAAACCTCTGTGGCTTTTTTAGATCTGACTGCAGCATACGACACTGTCTGGAGAAAAGGCCTCCTAGTTAAATTTTACGACCTTATTCCTTGCCCTTTCTTGTTGCGTCTCCTCAACTCAATGCTCTCCAATAGGATGATAAAAGTATATCTGGGACGCAGAGAAAGTACGTTTAGGCAACTAAAGGATGGCCTGCCACAAGGGTCAGTGCTCGCCCCACTGCTCTTTAATGTGTATACTGCTGACATTCCTGTAACTCGGTCCTTGAAGTTTATATATGCAGACGATATTGCATTGGCATATCAACACCAGCATTTTCGACAAGCAGAGAAAACACTAACAAATGACCTCACGACCCTCGGTGAATACTTTGAAGCCTGGAAGCTTAATCCGAACCCAACAAAAACTGAGGTTGCTTGCTTCCACTTGAATAATAGACTGGCCAACCAAAACTTATTCTTTACTAAAATAGTCTGATGAAAGTTGATGGATTGTTGCCAGATCTATCCAGAAACATTTTTATACAATATTACACATTGTAAATGTTACCTCAAATGACAACTTTGCAAGACGAGAGCGGTGAGGGTTAACACAGCTGATACAATTTCCATCAGACTATTTTCGTGAACGTTAAATTCTAAAAATTCTATAATTTCACCTTATTTCGAGAACTAATTATGATCCAAATAGCCTAATAATTGAAATGATATTACAATATTAATATGCTATTTATTATTTGACGGTTACAAAGATATTACTATCACTATTAAAAACAAGAAAATATTTATAATCTTAAATTTAGATTCTTTGGAACCATCCTCAGCAGATAAAATAATTTTGGATAAGTAGCCTAAATAAACAGTTATAGAAAATTTTTATTCTTATTAATAATGATGAGTAGCCATACAAAATTATAAATAATAATAAATAATTTTTTTTATTGTAAATTTGTATATGTTTTATATTTTGTACTCAATATAACTAACATAATATAATTTGAGTTTTTTTCATAAATTATTCTCCTCTATGTTTTTATTTATTTGTTGTCGCTTATATACTAATAATTACGATTAAAATATTTGATTAAATTGTATGATGGACAATATATATGGTTTTTATTAGAAAAATATTTACAGCTAATGATTTTAATGTTGCCATCTTCTTTTAACTAACATTAAATTTAAATACTACTGAATTTCTTAAGATCCATCAAGAAAGCCAACAAAATTCACTTTATATTCTTCCTCTCGCATAGTGAAGGATGGATTCCATTTCCGGTCTGCAGACCGGACACCGGAAGTTAGCGTTCAGAGCTGCAATTTACAACGGATGGTAGATAATCGGTGATTTAGTAGACATATACACCTGTGTAAGGATAGAAGAAAAAATTGACTGCGTTTTTGGATTTACAAAAGTGCTATTTAATGATAACCTTGTCTTCAGCTCCATAACTGATTTGAAATAATATGAGTTATTTCGAAAGTTTTCGTTTTAACGTAAAATAAACAAAATACAATTTAAAAGAGGGTCAGTTAAGGAACATTAAGCGGACATTTTCTTTTAAACGACTACCAGCATTTGTTTTAGTTTGACCATTCTGAAACCACAAGTCAACAAGGTAGTTTAACAAGGTAGTTTTGAATAGTTCCTACATATTTTTAGAACCAAAAACAGAAAAAAATTCACCGTGGTTATATAGTTTATTTTTGGTGCTAAACCCAAATATGAAGTTTGTCCAAAAATATGTAAAACTAGGCCAGGGAGACCGAATATAGGGACGGGCTTTAGTAAGTTTCGCGATCCTCTTCAGTTACAAGCCAGGGCGACAGAATACGCCCTCCCTTGAACTTCCCTTGATTATTGTTGAAGCCTCCCTTGGACTTCTTCCTCTTTCTACCAGAAGGCAACAGGCTGATGCTATTTTACTTTGGGGAGTACTTCGTGGCACAATTGATTGTCTTGACCTGCTCTGTCGCATTGATCTTCGTGCTTCAAGATTGACCCGATCACCCAACTTGTTCTTCAATCGGTCATACCCCACCAACTACATCAAGTACGGCCCTCTCCCAAGGTTACATCGTGTGGGCAACGAGCTGTGTGGCCGGTTCGACTTCTTTGATGACAGCCAGTCTGCTCTCAGGAAGATATTTCAGAGATGAGTTAAATAAAGTTACAAAGTTAGTTAAGAATCCGTCAAATAAATTGTATTGCTTTTTATTTATTCAACATAATATGTTTGTTGTTGTTGTTGTTGTTGTTTTTATAGTTAAGTGCCTATTGTATTGTTATAATTACGGTTCATTAGAGCTTATCTGCATAGTCATATGTAAACATAGTCAGTCACATTTCCGAATAATTCTATTGCTTGTTGTTTGTTATATCCCTAATTTTTTTTTATTTGTTGTTGATATGTTAACCATGGTTTTGTTCGTTATCGACTTTATGTTATACTTGTTATTAATTTATATTGTTATAGTTCATCACACTGTTGGTCATTGTACATGATATAGACTAAGAAATCGTTATTGTATCATACGTGTCTGCCATGTTGTACATTTGTAAAATGGAGTTTTCCGTAAATAAATAAATAAATAAATATGGCAATGGGTTAATAAGTGTCACGGTCCTCTTGAATGCGAGGTCAGGGCTAGAGAATATAGCGATGGGCCTTAGTAGGTGTCACTGTCTTCTTGAGGGACAGGCCAGAGCAACAGAATATAGTGATGGGCCTTAGTAGGTGTCATGTTCCGATGGAGTGACAGGCCAGAGCGACAGAATATAGCGATGGGCCTTAGTAGGTGTCACTGTCTTCTTGAGGGACAGGCCAGAGCAACAGAATATAGCGATGGGCCTTAGTAGGTGTCATGTTCCGATGGAGTGACAGGCCAGAGCGACAGAATATAGCGATGGGCCTTAGTAGGTGTCACGTTCCGCTGGAGGGACAGGCCAGGGCAGCACAGCATATCAATGTGCTTTAGTAAGTGTCACAGTCCACTGGAATTACAGGCTAATGCGACACATCGAGACGATGTATTATAGACAGTGTCACGGTTCTCTGAAGTTACAGGCAAGGGCGACACAGAAAGACGCTTTATTACGGTCAGTCTGACGGTAAACTGGAGAGACAGGCCGGTGCGACACAGCAAAATATTGTTTACGATACTGAACAAATTATCCTTACTTCATTTATATACCGTTTCATTGCTTTAAAGTTAATTACTAAATATGTGGAATACATTTTCTTCAATTTATATTTTCTTCCTAGGTTTTATATAAGTATTGAATATGGTTCGGTGGTTGGTGTATGTGAATTAGTTGAGGTTACTATATTAATGTACATTGTTTAAATTTTACAAAATATCACTCGTTGAGATAGTACAGCAGAGTCGGACAATAATTGACACTTGATAGCTAGGCACGAATCTATCTGACGACCTAAAACTGCCTTTTGCAGTAACCGTCCCCATTGTTGCCAATTACTGACGGATTCATGTTACAGCGAACCGCGTCAGTCAGAATATGAACTGTGCATTGTATGAAGCAAGGCATGTAGAATGATGTTTCATATACATGCAAGATCCTCGAGCCTAACCGTCTTACGTAAAGTAGCATGGGTATAGTAGTTATAATATTATCTGTTCTCGAATACATTGTTTTACATCCTACACTCTAACATAGTAAATTTTGTTCGTGTTAAAATAATAAAAAAATAAAATAAAATCAATAACACATGAAGTACTGTTTTAACGAGTATCTTCAAATAGTTTAGTCTGTACAGAAAATATCCTTTGTTCAAATTGATATGCCATTGAAAAGCTTTTTCTTTATAATCTATGTTGACATTATAAAAATAAAATATTATTCTCATAAAATTTCAATGAAAAAAAAATGCTGAAAATAACTGACTAAACTGTCAACGTACTAAGCAGTACTCTACAGTATAAAAGTATTTTGACCATCGTATTCTTTTACTATAGGTTATTACCAAAGATACTGTTGAAAAATAATGTATTATTTTGTAATAGTATTTTATACTAGTTTTTACGATTGTTGTTGTTTTACGTTAAGTAGGTTAAATACAAATTAAGTAATAAAAACACCATGACATTTGTTAAAGATCATTTAATAACATTAAAACCAAAGAATTTACATAATAGATGAGGTGCAAAGGAAGCAGTTGGTCTGGTTCGGCCATATAAATCGAATGGAGGAGGGCCGGCTCCCACGGAAAGTTATGGACTGGGTTCCACCTTGGAGGAAGAAGAGAGGACGACCCAGGCGCAGTTGGCGGATGGGGATAGCAGAGGCAATGGTGACGAGAGGCCTTGAAATCGGCGACTGTGCCGATAAGCAGCTTTGGAAGCTGGGAGCGGAGAGACGGCGCGAGCTGTAGAGATCCGCAACAAATGAACAAATGAAAAACCAAAGAATTTTTAACAATGATAAAATCATCAGACATCTGAAAAATTGAAATCCGAATGTTTTATTTTACACATGTTTCAGCAAATTAGCACCAGAAACAGCATCAGAGTAGTTTTCGTATGAAAGCGTAACATGCATCCGAACATTCGCAATTATTTGGGATACAATCAAATACCAACTATAAAGTATACGATCTACATTAGAAACTAACCCATTGCTGTTTATTTAAACTATTTTCAATCATTATTAATAATTTTCAGTCATGTATCACATGTGTAGGTTATAGCAGCGCTGTGTTGCTTGCCCATTAGTGGTCAGAATGGCTAACGGGCCGGTTCCCGCCATCATCATTTGATAATTATAGAGCAACGAGAATTCAGTTCGTAAAATTAATTAGTTTTTATGACGTATATGGTGTAAATTTTTCCATCTAATCGCTTAACTAAAACATTCAGTAGCTACAAATTAATTTTAGAACAAACATTTTTACCAAATTTAATATATTTCAAAACAATGAATCAATGTTTCATGGATTATGGATGGTTACCTTAAATAAAATTTAGTAAAGGGAAGTTGTTATTTTCACTGTTTTTATATAAGTGAATAGTTAGATTTTGCTTTTTTATCAGGCCGTTACTTCTGATCACATGATGTGTGTGTGTGTTGTATGGACGATGTTAAACAGTTTAGTTTTTTAGATAATTCTTGCCGTATTGGTTCTAATTCTCGATAATTCGGTCTAAAATAAACATTAATGGTAGTTATTGAGAGAGCGCAGTATATAATTTCTTTTGCACCACTAAAACATCATCTTATTTGTGTTGTAACTGTCACAAAGAAAACTACACCTGGTGGAAACCTTTTAAAACCTCACTTACAAGCAGAAGAAAAGCCCATATAAATAGTGCTTGTTAGTTAATTTGCCACAAAAAGACATCCCACTTTTAAACATATCAAAGTTGATTGCATTTTTTAAATTTTCTATATTATTTTAATGCAAAATTTGGTTTCCTACCATTTTTTCTCTGGATTGTCAATTTGAAGTTCAGTTAACGACAGATTTTCTTTTTAAAAGTTCTTTAAAATGATAAAATAATTTGAAAGGTTTTGCTTTTTTGGTGAAAAGAGGCCAATTTCCAAATTTCAACAATAAGTATTATAAATGTAGTAAGGTGTCACATTAATTTATAGACTTTAAAAAATAAAAAAAGAATGGGCCTTTTTGTTTAGACCCAGCGTATGAAGACCACATAACTAATCTTCAAACATATGAGAAAGATGCCACTCTCAAACTGAGGTTTAAGTAGACCAGGGAGAGGTTTAGCCAAACACTAACTGGAATTTTTTTTATTATTGAAAGGAATTCTAGTCCATACTACACCCATTGTTTGAGTCAGTTTTGGAGATTAAGTTTAACTTAATTTCACTTCTCTCCTCACGATGAAACACTTTGGAAGGTATAGCAATCATCGGTTTCAGATTTAAGGTAATCTATCTGATTATACTTAAAATATTAAATGTTCTTACTACGGATGTTACGAACTCCAGCTTTTTATGATAAGAATGTAATTTCAATCATTTTAATGAGACAAGAAAATTAAATCACAATCGAGTCAGTTAATACCCAATGAGCTTTGCGGTTAGCTTCAAACACCGAAGACGATGAAATATTAATGCGCCGAGAGCATCCAACACCTTTGAATTAATCTCAACACCTCGCTTTGTCGATGTTCTTGAGATGGAACTAATTAGACGTTTGTCGGTATAATGTAGGGTTTTAGTTCTAAATGTGAGATAAGTATTTTGGAAAATATATACCAAAAGGTGTGGATTTTTATAAGAGAAGAGCATGAGGAACATTATATTCTATGTATTTTATAATTTGATACTACGTTTTTATGTAGAGTATTAAAAAGCCCTTATATATATTGGTAAATAATACAGTTTCATGTTGTAAAAAGCAACAAAAAATAATATATATATATATATATATATATATATATATATATATATATATATATATATATGTATATATATATACATATATATTTATATTTTACGTTTAACTTTATATAATGAACTTATTATTTAAATACTTTCTTTTGTACATTAGTTGAACATTCCACGTTGACTTGAAAATCATAATAGGAGCAAACAAAAACTTTTTATACCCAAAAGTGATTATGAGTTTAGTTTGAACTGCTGCGGTTTATTAATGTTTATATATCTGTGGCTATCACAAGTTTGCTTATAGACTGTTTCTTGTTATCTGTCAATTTAATTAATCACATGTTTAATGTTGTTGTTTATTTTTGTTTTCTTAGTTTTGTTTATTCTGTCTTCAATACAACTTTATTATAATCTCTGACATATAATTATTATTATGTTGAACTTTACTTGTAAATGGGTATTATTCTAGTACATTGGTGACCCCGTAAGAAACTTATTCTGAATCCGAGTATATTTTTACTGCCGAAATTTTTTTGTGGAAATAAAATAATGAGTACTCAAGAAGAATCTCTACCTGATACATCAGACAAGATGAATATATCGCCGGTTTCATTGAAAATACCACCATTTTGGGCTAAAAACGTTTTGTTGTGGTTTCACCAAATTGAGTGCCAATTTTCTCTACACGGAATCTCTAAAGAAACTACAAAATACAATTATGTAATGGGCTCGCTAGACACTGAAGTAGCAAGTAAACTCACAGACTTTATCGCCAAACCTTTATCTTCGACTCCCTACTCTGACTTAAAGAAGAGGATATGTGCGGAATATGAGATCTCGGAACACATCAAACTGAAAAAACTAACAACTGAAGTTTGCCTCGGAGATAAATGCAACGCTACTGGCACACCCATCTCCTGATGCTCCTCTAGCTCTCATGGTTGATGCCTCTGATTTTGCTGTAGGATCTGCTCTTCATCAAATTTGTAATGGTAATCTCGAACCACTTGGGTTTTTCTCTAAATCTCTTACTCAAACTGAAAAGAAATACAGTACATATGACAGAGAACTCCTCGCTGCTTACCTTTCTGTAAAACATTTCCGATATCTTGTTGAGGGAAGAAATTTCGTAATATATACGGATCACAAGCCTCTATCTTTTGCCTTCACAAAACCGTCTGAAGCATGTAGCCCAAGGCAGTTACGCCACTTGGATTTCATTGGTCAATTTACAACCGACCTGCGGTATCTTCCAGGGAAACAAAATATTCCAGCGGATTTTATGTCAAGATTGAATGCCATTGATTTGTCTTCAACTGTTTCATTTAAAGCAATCGCTGAAATGCAATCTCAAGATATTGAGCTCAAGAATCTTAAGACGTCTAACACAACTTCACTAAAGTTTCAAAGTATGCTACTATCTGACGGGTACCCTCAGGGGCAGTGGGCTTTCCACTGTACGGGTGTTTCTTGGCGACCCCGAGGTACCTGAGCCAAGCTGTGAGACCCTCCTCACAGTTCTTCCCGAGCTAAGGCCTTTCTTCTCATCTTTCAGGTCTTAGCTCACCGTCTTTATTCTTTCCTGAGCTAACCTTGCTCACCTTCTTGTTTTCGACCCCGAATCAAGGGTGTCTTTCCACCTTCTTTCGACCGGCGCATGCTGGGGGGTCCTGGGAGTGTCCCTGTTGTGTTGTAGGGACTGATGTGTGCCTCGCACTGCCGATGGTCTCCTCCAGTGTGTCGTCAGAAGCCAGCCGCTTCGGACCTTAGTCAGGGAGTGCGGCATGGATGCAGGGATCGGACTCTGCATTGCCACGGTGCGACCCCCAGCACGTCCGGCACATTTTGTGTATCGGTGCTGGGCAAACGGAGGTTCGGGCCCCGGAGTCCCGGGGTAGGGGTGTCTTATCTCCTACGGGGGGTAGACCTCCGAGGGTGTACCCGCTCCCGGCCGATGAAGGGCCGCCTCTTGCCGCACGATGCGCTGGTTACAAAACAGTATGGATTGTCAACTGCAAAACACGAATCTTGGAAAGGAGAACGAACAGGCTGCTTTTAGGCGCAGCTCACTTGTGCAGAGGTCTCCGACCTCAAAGACTGGGACGCCGACGGTTGGAATTAAAACCTCCCCTCCGCCGGCCCCGTTCAAGGCTGCTGGTGTCGCTGGATCATCGGCCGTAACCGGAAAGGAGAAAGATGAGGTTGATCTGGGTATGGGTGTGACCGAGCCGGTAACACCTCTAGCCAGGATGCAAGGAATCCCTCCCAGGAAGAGCCCTCTTCGTGCGGCATTCGAGCTGCAAATGCTTCGGCAGCAGCAGGACGACGCCCACGAGGAGGAAGACTCATGTCTGAAGAAGATGAAAGTTCTTTTGAAGGAGATGGCCAAGGTCCTTCTAATTCAAAAGAACATAAACAAGGCGATAAAAGAGGGGATCCCGAAACTCGAAGATGCTCTAGAATAAATCGAGGAATGCCGGAAAATCAGGCTAAAGGCAGTGAAGCAGGAGCGCGATGTCACGAACCGAGTCATCTCTGCTTCACCTCAAGCTCATCTGGCTGAGTCCCAGACTCAAGCCAGAAAGCGAAAGAAGAGGCAGAGCGGTTCTTCGCCGGGAAGCCCTGAGCTTATTGAGGTGGACTCAGTGCCGAGACCGGTTTTTGTCACTGCGGCATCGCAGACATCTCCTGTCCAGGCTACTGAATCCGCCCCGGGCGCTGCCGTGATTCCAGCGGCTACTCCTGCAGAGGTTCCTGCTCCGGCGGCTAATCCTGCCTTGGCAGCAAACTCTGCCTCAACACCTTTGGGGGGCTGGAAGACGCGCCTGTCTAAGAAAGAAAGGAGGATGCAGAAGCAAGCGGAGGCAGCTTCGAAAAGTGCGTCGAGGGTGGAGCGGACGCAAGTCTCAAACCCGGTTGGGGAGGCCTCTGGCAAGTCTGTCAGAAAGCCTAAACAACCCAGGCCTAAGAAGCCCAGGACGGAGGCAATCTTGATCAAGCCCTTAGGGGGGCGATCTTTTGCCGATGTTCTGGGTCAGATTAGATCGCAGGCCAAACCGGAAGAGACCGACACCGTTATCAAGTCTATTCGGCGAACCCAGAACGGGGATGTCCTCCTCGAACTGGGGAAGTCGAGTGACAAGATCGGTTTTGCCGCTTCCCTCAAGACTGCACTTGGGAACAAAGGCTCCATCAAGGCCCTAGAACCGAAGTGTTCGGTCGAGATTCGGGACCTTGATGTCCTCTCCACCGAAGATGAGGTGACCCGTGCGATCCAGGTGGCACTCCCGGAGATACCGGCCGATGGAGTGAGGGTATGGCTGACAAAGCCTAACCGAAGTCAACTCCGGATGGCTGTTGCTGAGATGAGCGAAAAGCACGCCAATAAGCTGCTTAGCCTTCAGCACCTCAGAGTTGGTTGGGTTAGTTGCAGGCTCAAACGGAGGGTGGTAGTTTCGAGATGCTTCCGCTGTCTCGGTTTCGGCCACTCCTCCCGAAACTGTAAAGGGCCCGACAGGAGTGCCAACTGCTTCCAGTGTGGAAGCCAAGGCCACAAACGTAAGGAATGTTCCTCGAACCCCTCCTGCTTCCTCTGCAAGGATTCAGGCTCCAGTGCCCTCGGTCACTTACCCGGGTCTGGTCAGTGCGGTGCCTTCAGAGCCGCACTTGAACAGGCAAAAGGCAGCGGCCGGTAATTCGCATCCTCCAGGCCAACCTTCATAGATCCTGGGGAGCTGATAACCTTCTAGATCAGCTCGCCCGAGAACTTGGTGCTGACGCGCTCCTTATCAGTGAACAGTATCGGGACAGAGACCCAAACATTTGGATCTCGGACAGCCTCGGTACTGCTGCATTTTGGGCACGTAATACACGAGATGTTTTGGTGCGGAGTCACGGGCGCGGCCGAGGATTCGTCTGGGTTCGGTGTAGGGACGTGACTATCTTCAGTTGCTACCTCACACCCAACGAGGCCGTCCAGGACTTCCGCGACAAGATAGATAGCCTAGAGGAGTGCGTTCTTGGCACCACCGGGCATGTCGTCGTTGGTGGCGATTTCAACGCCAGGGCCGTCGAGTGGGGAATTCCCTCTACCAGCTCCCGGGGGAAATACATCCTGGATTTCATCGCCAGGGCCGGTCTTGTCGTCCTCAACCAGGGCGACACACCTACTTTTCGGCGCCCCGGGCAGAGAGGCACGATCCCCGACGTCACCTTTGCGTCTGAGTCGCTCCTTCCGAGGATCTCAGGCTGGAGGGTTGTGGAGGACTACACGGGTAGCGACCACCAATACATCGTTTTTGACCTGCATGATCAGGCAAATCGTCGAGTTTCCGCATCTCGGGAAGGGCCACGCCGGTGGAACACCAACAAACCGGACGTGGTCAAGTTCACCGAAGTCATCTCTCGGGGAGCGCAGGGGAATCCTGGTGAGGCTGGTGCCGAGGCACTAGTAACATCCACGATGGAACTGATCGTCTCGGCCTGCGACCAGTCTATGCCGCGAAGGAAACCCCGACGCGACAAACAACCCGTTTACTGGTGGACTGAAGAGATTGCGGAACTCAGAAGAACATGTTTAAGAACTAGACGAGCCGCCACAAGAGCGAGAATTCCCGCAGACAGAGTTCGTAAGTCGGAGGCCTATAAAGCTGCGAGAAAATCTCTCCGCCAGGCGATAAACAGGAGCAAGGCGAATAGCTGGAGGAGACTTCGTGACGACGTTGACTCCGACCCGTGGGGCCTGGGTTACAAACTTGTAACACAGAAACTCGGCGCCCGCTCTCCACCTTCCATCATGGAGGGCGCCACCATGGGGAGGATCGTCGCTGCGTTGTTTCCTGAACATCCACAGCGACCGCTGGTTGACTTCGGACGGGTAGAGGACGTTCCACTCTTCACTTTCGAGGAGCTGGAAACCTCCGTTCTCTCCCTGAAGAGCAACAAGGCTCCTGGCCCGGACGGGATTCCCAGTGAGGCTTTAAAGAAAGTATTTTCAATTAACGCTGACTTGTTGTTGAGAATGTACAATGCCTGTTTGGTAGAAGGGGTGTTTCCGGCTCCCTGGAAAACAGCCAGGTTTGTACTGATCAGCAAGGGCAAAGGTGATCCCGAACTGCCGTCGTCCCACAGGCCTCTCTGCATGTTGGACACGGCTGGGAAGCTGTTCGAGAAGCTGATCCGTTCCCGCCTGACTTCTGCCGTGGAAGCTGCCGGGGACTTATGCCCCCGTCAGTACGGCTTCAGAAAGGGACGGTCAACGATCGACGCTGTCACCGAAGTTCAGAGAGCTGTGGAGAGAGCCGAGAGCCACAACCATTTCTCCCGCCGAGTAGTGCTTCTTGTTACGCTTGATGTCAAGAATGCCTTCAACTCGGCGAGGTGGGTCGATATGTTGGATGCGCTTCGCAACACCTTTCGTATTCCTGCATATCTGTTGCGGCTCATCGAGGATTATCTACGCTCTCGAAGCCTGATCTATGACACAAGGGACGGAACGCGGACGATGGAAGTCACTTCTGGTGCCGCACAAGGTTCAATACTCGGCCCGGATCTCTGGAACGTTGCCTATGACAGCCTCCTGAGGTCCGAGATGCCTGAGGAAACCACTTTGGTTGGGTACGCCGATGACGTCGCAGCTCTCATTGCTGCACGCAACGTTGAGCTGGCCCAACTAAAGTTGAACCGAGTTATGCGGGTTGTCAACAACTGGATGTCCGATCACGGTCTCTCGCTTGCTCTTAGTAAGACGGAGATCGTGATTCTCACGAAGAAGAGGATCGACACCGTCGTCCCGTTTAGAGTGGGAAGGGAGGTGGTCACATCAACTCGTGCCGCCAAATACCTTGGGGTTATGGTGGACACCAAGTTAAGCTGGAGGGATCAGATCTTCCGTACGGCGGACAAGGCCGCTAAGGTAGTTACTCACCTTAGTAGGCTGATGGCCAATGTCGGGGGTCCCCGATCCAGCAGAAGACGTCTGTTGATGTCCGCGGTCCAGTCCGTGCTCCTTTACGGGGCAGAGGTGTGGGCAGGCGCTCTAGATAAGGAGTGCTACAGGCTGCGACTCGCCCGGGTTCAGCGTCAAGCCGCGCTCAGGGTGTGTTCCGCCTACCGGACAGTGTCCGAGCCTGCCGTCCTGGTGGTCGCCGGAGTCATCCCTGTCAAGCTCTTGGCAGGGGAGAGGAAAGCGATTTATCAGAGACAAGGCGAGATCGGCAAGGACACGGCAAGAACAGAAGAGCGCTCCCGAACCTTCCAGCAGTGGCAACACAGCTGGGAGCACGACACCCGAGGACGATGGACTGCGCGACTTATCAAGCAGGTCCAACCATGGGTGGAACGGCGGCATGGGGAGGTGGACTACTACCTGACCCAATTTTTGACAGGTCACGGCTATTTTCGGTCGTACCTGAACCGGATGGGAAAGACCGGTTCACCGGACTGCATTTATTGCCCGGGTGTTCCCGACGATGCGGTACACACATTCTTCCGATGTCCCCGTTGGGAAGGGCCCCGCCTGGAGGCCACACAAATATTTGGTGCATTTTCGGTGGAGTCGGTCTGCCAAAAGATTTTGGAGGATGAGGGCAACTGGGATTGTTTGTCACAGTTCGTCCGGGGCATCCTCCTGGAAAAGAAAACCGATCTGGACCGCGAAGTGGCCCAGATCCCTTGATAGAGCGGCTGGATAAGGAGCGAGCCCGACGGGCGTAAGCCAAATTTAGGCCTAGCCTGACGTAATGTGATAAACAATTCCAGGTTAGATTCCTAAAGAGTAGAGGAGGTTTTTTAGTGGGTAAACCCGTTTTTTAGGGGAGCCCCACACTACAGGCTGGCCACCTGTGTGCGTAATGCATTTTTCCGCCTCTCCCTCAAAAAAAAAAAAAAAAAAAAAAAAAAAAAAAAAAAAAAAAAAAAAAAACTATCTGACGGGTTGTACCTAGATTGTGATATCAGTACTGGGAGACTAAGACCGTTTATACCTCAACAGTTTAGAAGACAATTGTTCGATTCTATCCACAACCTTGCACATCCTGGAATCAAAGGTACACTGGATCTTATTAAAAGACGATTTGTTTGGCCCTCCATCAACAAAGATGTCAGGATCTGGGCTAAAACATGTGTAGCTTGCCAAAAGTCGAAGGTGTGGAAACACACAAACAGTGAAATCGGAATTTATAATACAAATGAAGGACGTTTTTCTCACATTAACGTTGACTTAGTTGGACCATTGGTTCCTTCTCAGGGATTTTCATACATGCTGACCATCATAGACCGCTTTACCCGTTGGGTCGAGGCAACGCCTATCAAAGACATTACTGCAGAAACAGTAGCTGAAGCACTTCTTTCCACATGGATGTCACGATTTGGGGTTCCTCAATTCATCAAAACAGATAGAGGAAGACAGTTTGATTGCAACCTCTTCCGGGAATTAACCAAACATCTTGGTATCCATCACATCAAAACTACAGCATATCATCCAGCAGCTAATGGAAAAATAGAAAGATGGCACCGACACCTGAAATCTGCCTTAACTGCCCAACTTTCATCAGACTGGACACGAAAGCTACCGATGGTGCTACTTGGGTTGAGGTCATATATTATCCCGGACTACAATGTTACGTCTGCAGAGATGACACTTGGTCAATCCATCAGATTACCTTGCGATCTTTTTCAAGCCACGGAGGACACCTATGAGGTTCCACACCTTGTTCATGATTTAAAAAGAAAAATGAAAGAACTCAAACCAATAGAAGCAAAATACCATTCATCAAAGAACATTTTTCTCCATCCAGATCTCCGGACATCAAATCACGTTTTTGTGCGAAATGACGCTGTAAGGAAACCATTACAACCAGTCTATAGTGGTCCATACCTAGTAGTTTCACGGTCGGACAAGTGGTTTGCTGTTGAGACTCTAACAGGCACGAAAAATATCTCCATTGACCGGCTTAAACCAGCTTTTCTTCTTAATGACTCGACTACTGAAAGGCTGGAACACAAACGCGACCAATCAATGTCTCCTAAAACAATGGATATGCCACCTCAAAAAACTTTGGTGTTCACACGATCTGGACGTGCAGTCAATACCCCGGTTCGTCTGAGTTATCGCTAACACTAAGGGGGGAATATATGTGGCTATCACAAGTTTGCTTATAGACTGTTTCTTGTTATCTGTCAATTTAATTAATCACATGTTTAATGTTGTTGTTTATGTTTGTTTTCATAGTTTTGTTTATTCTGTCTTCAATACAACTTTATTATAATCTCTGACATATAATTATTATTATGTTGAACTTTACTTGTAAATGGGTATTATTCTAGTACATATCCATTAACATTTACCATTTAAATATATTATTTAAGTAAAGGTTGAATAAAAGTGACATCAAATATAAAATCTTTTAAGAATTCCATATTAAGTCCTCTAAAATACACTTTACAATTCGGTAATGCTGACATAGATCAATCAAGTATATTATCCACAATGTTTCCTCTCATGTTCTTCGATGCAAGGTATAAAAGATGTATAAATAATAGGTACATAAATCCGTACTCAAACCATCGATTATCAGTTTTAGGCGAATAAAATAATTCATCATAAATATAGGAAATTTATGATTGCAAAAACTTTGGTTGAAATGAATGTTTTTAAGACTAATCAAAACAAATAAACAAATATCAATGTAGTCATTTATCTACACATAATAATAATGGGTGTCTTGTAAGCCTAACGGTTAGCGTTTTGGACTTCGACGCTAGTCGGTTCGAAGTCCGGGTTCGATCCCAGGGATGCCCACTTACTTTAGGGGCTCGAACCGCTATAAAGTCACTTATATCTATATATATAATACGTGATGCCCTTTTTTTGTTAACACTACTCCTCCCTTATTTCTGGACCAATTTTAAAGTTTGAAGTGTTTAAAGAATGGTCTCAGTTTGTAGTTTTGCAATAAGGTTTTAGATGTTTGATATTTTAATTCTGGAGCTCACGGGAAGCCCTCAAAGTTCATTTTTTGTCCATAAGATTAACATGGGGAACAATTTATATTGAATTGCTAAATAAAACAGCTGTTGATAGTTAAACAAACAAACACATATGTTAAAAGCTGAATAGAAGCAAATTGAACTGGTACTGAAATATTAACACAATTTCATACTTTAATACGAGGAGTGTCTAATCTGAGGTTTTAACCTTTTCTCAAAATGTAGCGGGTAGACTTTGTTTGAACGTTTTACTTACGTGTAGGCCTATATGGGCACAAAAATAAGATTAGTAACTTAACCCTAAAAAATTTAATTTTTCTGTACGAACCAATTTTGGAAATTGAAATTTTTGATCTGGGTGGGTTGTCCGATTAGTATTGAAACAATAACGGAAGGTGACAAATATTTAATAGAACTATATTTGTGTGCATGGGTTTTCAAACTGCTGTGAACTATATAATTTACAGGAAAATTAAGGAAAAGGGATGGTTGGTTGTAGGTGTAATAATCTTATTGTTTACTACAAAAAAATGTAATGCAGAATGCTACACATATTAAAACACCTGTTTAAAAGAGACATTTTAAAGTTTTTTACCTCCACTATATAAAAAATCTTATTAAAAAATGGTTTGTATAAAGAGAAATTTCAACCAAAATTTAAATGCACATAAAACTAAAATGGACCACACTAAAGGTGTAGATTCCCTTAATTTTTATGATTTCTTAATTACAATTTTTTAATGCCATAGACAGTTAAGTTCAAGAGGATTTAATTCTTTATAAATAGTAATGTGGACTCATTCGCTATTTTGACGACTAGGTACCTCATACAGTACTACAAAATAGCCGTTGTGGAGTGCTGCATAACTCATAGGACCGGGGAGTTGTAATGAAATGTTGATTTTTATTCTGTTGTCATTTACGTTTTATGTTTGATGAACTATGTAGATCCAACATCTGTGAATTTATTCTAAATTTTATAGGAGTGTTTAGGCAGAGGCCCTAGGACAAATCGGCAAAAGAACAACTACGTAATCTTAGATAATTTAGATCTAAAAGAACAACCACCAAATCTCAACACTATCACATTGGTAAGTTGGAAAATTAGTAATGAAGATCGATTAATGAAACATCAATAATGTTTAATCTGATTTTCACTATAATTTGATTTGTATTCAAAGTAACTCTGTTCATCATCATTTAACTAATGATGCTTTCTAACAACTGGTCGATGCTAGATAGTAACAAGACTGAGGTTTGGACCGTTCTCCGTCAAAACATTAAAAAATGCCACTGGCGTATATAGACACTAGAAAATTAACATGGAGTTAGGTTTGATCACCAGGTATACTCTAATAAATGCAGCGCATTGCGCTGCACGGGCCCCCTAGTATAATATATTACAATAATATACACAATACCTTTATTCACTTTAATATTTTCATTTACAAGAACTTGTTAATACCAACACAATTGTAATGAAATTTACTAAACTCCAATTAATTTTACTTCAACTTATATATAGGCCTAGTTAGGTAATTTAAATCATAAAAGTACGGATAACACTTTTTACGTAATATTTAGCGCCTTAAGTACACGTGAGTTTGTTTGTTCATGGAAGTCACTTAAGTATTCTGAAGCAGTGCGTGTACGGCTAATTACCTGCAGGAGTTTACAACAAAGGGTACATGAATACTTTTACAAGACTGAATAAAAGTAGAATAAGTTATCTTCTTTAATTTAAATATATCATATTTGCAATACGTGGAAATAACATTTCTTTAACTAATTCAATTTTTTTTTAAATGTTCCGTACATAAAATGAATTTTTTCACAACCATTACTTCAAACCATGCTCCCATTGCTATTACCATTATCTCAAAGTTGCTTGATTAGTCCAATATTGTCTTTGATTATTTATGTATAACTAAGAAAAGCTTCATTCGAAGCAAAGCCTCCATTTAATAATTTTCCATAACCTATGTAGGTTTACAATAATTTATGCATATTTGGATTTTATACAAGGTATAATCTGGTAAACTGAATATGAGTAGGGATACAAATGAAAAGTAAAATTAAAACTTAAACTTAGAAGGTATCATAGGTGACCAATATACTGTTTATAGTTTTAGAATAAAAATTAAAAATACAGGATATAAGTTACACGTGGTGAAACAGCACTTTATTTAAATACACTTAAAGGAAGTTTAAATATTACTATTTTAGACAGGTGAAACTAATAACTTAATAAGGAATCAGAGAAGGTATGATGTTATATTACATAAAAATATCTTTCTTGTGGAGTAACAATTTCTGGTACAAATACCATGTTAAAATTGTTATAAGTTTTCAAACTCACAACAATTTTAACATGGTTGGATGAATAGCATATTGATTGCTAGAGGTTGTCAGCATCGTAATAAAAGCAACACCCAATGTAATTAAATATCCTTTGAGATTAATGATCCTCAGTAACTTAGCAAAGGTAAATTGTGGTTAAGGCTTAAACGTTTTAAAGACAACTTCTCATACTTTGGAAAATGTATGCTTCAAATGTAGATAAACATACATTTTGCAAAATTATTTATAATTTATAAGCGCTATATTTTATTGTTATTTGCCTTTCACGTATGTTTTATCTATGGCCTTCTCAAAGGAAATTCTGTAAGAGAGTCTTAGAAAATACCTCATTTGTATATACCATATCACGTATTACCTTAAAACGTGTAGAATCACGATAAATTTGCAGCAAAATCAAAAGGTTTAACATATCAAAAGCTATTGCATATTAAAGATACCTTAATATGCTTAGAATGCTTAGTTCAGGTGTCTGCCACTTTTTGACGGATTATCCATTTTAAGTCAAGTTTTTGGGATTATTTTCCACTAATTGACATTTTAAATTTTAGATGCGTATTAAATGTTTACATTCCATGTTTCTTTTGGCTTTCTCATTGGCCGTCTGGCCGTTCCCTAGGGATGATAGAAAATCGTTGGAAGTAATTAAAACAGTATAAGATGTCATATAAATATATTCTAAGATTAGTTTGTCTATTTAACATATTTTGAAAGCCAAATCTTGGTTGTAGAACATACAAAATATTTACTTATATATATAAAAAATAAATTTAAAAAATCACATTAATTCTGTGATGAAAATAAATATCTTTCATAAGGATTATAAACATTATAAAACTAAAAAATATAGTATAGAACCCCTTTACATATGTAAAGTATACACATGTTTTATATAATATGTTTTTTAAATGTGTTTTATATAATAGGCAACAATGAGACAATGGACTACACGAAAATAAAACAAATCGCAAAATATACAGATATAATTATACCCGCCATTATATAATAAGAGATCAGTTTTTGGGGGTTAATCTGCTGCCCCAAGCAAGTTTTGGAATCTTGATGTAACATATTTGTGGAGAAGTAATTGATGACCAAAACATCTCTTGATAACGGCTCCGATGGTCCCGTGGGAGCCATTCATACATTACTGGAGAGTTTATAAACCAGTTCTTCTATTTTTTTGTAATTATATAATCTAAAAAAAAATCTTATTACAAAAGAGTTCATTTAATTCATGAATTTAGTACGTCTCTGAACAGGTAATGATGTTATCTTTTATAGTTAAGATTTTTATTTTGAACACTACAATATATATATTTTTTTACAAAGTGTTTGGATAAAATATTTGTGAGCTCAATAGTCCCTTACATTAATGATTAAACTTTATTTATTTATCATAATGTATATATATATATATATATATATATATATATATATATATATAATATATTTTTTATGTAATTCGTAATGTTTTTGGTTGGAGTAAAAAACAGGTTGAAAAGAATTGAAGACAAATAATGAATATATTTACATCATTATAAAAGATATGTACTGGATAAAAAATATAAAACTTTTATATGAAAGATAATTAAATTATTGATTCCCAAAAGATCCTCTAATACACAATTGATATATATCTTAGTTAATTCCACCAAATAATCTACATGACCAAATAAATAATCTAAAATGAAGCCCAGACAGACGGATGTATCTACCACTAATCTCTCGAGAAAAAACTGACAATATTACAACGGTGAAATAACAATTTAATCTCAAACAAAATGTTTATTATTTAATATAATTATTTATAACTTTACTAGTTAAATTTTTAGCAAAGTAGTAACGTATATCCCAATCCAATATACTAGGAGAACATTCTATCTCCAGGATGTAATCTGATCTTTCATCAGTACAGGGTTTGTCATGTATTCAACTGTCAGACAATATTTGAAACCAAGTAGGACTCAATATGTCATTTAAGTGATAACAAGCGTTCAGTATCTGTGATGCTCTCATAGGAAAATTAGCTAAATCAGTTTAATGATTGTCTAGTGTTATAGTTATGTTTTAATGTTATTGCGTAATATAGATCGTATAGTTAAATTATTGTATAATAAAATGGAAAACAGACGATACAATAATAAGTTCATAAAAGAAAATACTCTTAAAGTGCCAAATAACTAAAGAACAACTGACAGTCTCTCTTAAAGTCAACATAAATATTTTGACAGTGAACTTCTCCTCAAACAGACATTAATTAAAAGCTTAACAAGAAGGAAGACTAAACAAACGACGGATACAATTCAATTTTCTTCTTATTGTATTTAAATTAAGTTTTAATACATATAAAACAGTTTTAATTTATACCAGCATTATGTTGTTTTTCATAGAGCGCTCATAAATATGCAACGACACTAATAAATTGTAATTAAATTAAAAAAATGTTATGCTTGTTTGAGTTTTTACCGTCTTGAAATCAACTGCCATAGTTTTGTTTCTAAATAGATTGCATAAAATATTAAATTAAAATAAAATATAATATAATGTAAAAATAATATGTATAATATTTGAGAAGATTTATATCATTTGGGCCTATGAATTTCTTTTCCTTAAAATAATTTTAAAATAAATTATAAAAATTAAATATGAATTGTTTATTATGGATAGTTTAATATCCAATACAATGTTCATTGGTAATGCAAAAACTGCTGATAATTTGGAATTTCAGTTGCTAAGATCAATTTATTGATCATTCGTAATATTGGCTTAATTTTAACCATGCCTTTTTTCAGAATTTTCAAATTTTTATTTACATTTTTATGTGTAATATTTATAAATAATAATTTAGTAAATAAGTCTAAGAAGATTTGAATCACTAACCACTTTAAAAGACAACAACTCTTTCTTAAATAACTAAGTTTAAAAATATATTAAATTGTCTTTACTGTAATGTTATACATTATTTTTTTAACAATAACCAAACAAAAGTGATAATATATGAACTTTTTTGTTAAATAGATTGATATTATTAAAGTTTGTTGAATATTAAAACCATTTCTAGTGAACTGTGACCAAGTTTTGTACGTATTCAGTGATAAATAAAAACTTATTGGACTTGTGGACAGTGAAACTTTACAATGTATGCTCAACTATTTGACATCCAGTAGACTGAATTGCTGTCGACATCCGGTAGGGTTTGACCTACTGTGTACTAGTAGGTCACGGTATAACAAACTTGATATTTATATTTATTATTCAATAAAAGTAATATTTTTGATCTCACGAAAAGCCAGTTGTTCAGACATTTTAACTTTGAAACAAATTTATTGTTTTCCAGTGAATCGCCTTTGAGGTTATGAATGGGCACTACAGGGTTCCAAAACCCAGGCGATGATTTTTGTGTTAATTATCTACTGTATTTTGTTATAGGAGTCCTACTCTACAGGTTGGTCACCTGTGTGAGTAAAAGTATTATTTACTCTCTTATAAGAAATGAAATGGCTAATTTAGTAAAATTACAATATTTAACCATATAATTTGCAGACATGTACATTGCGTTTGGGTTCATGGACTTTATAATGAATATAAAATATAGTTTTTCAAATATCAATGTGAAATTTAAAATAAAGTAAAATAATTATAAATACTAATTAAATGTAAAACTAAATTTTACATAATTTAAATAAATATTACCTTTCTTTACAAACATAAAGGAGTTTTTAAAAGAAACCGTGATCAAGAGCATTATTTTTTTACAATTGCTTTAATAAAAAAGCAATATAGTTGTATATTGCTACATTGCTACTACAATCATTGAGTTTTTACAAACATGATTTTTGAATGAATTATCTTAACATTTTATTTTAAAATTATTTACCCAATGAAAAATAACTAATTTAAAACCAAAGCAAATGTAAATTTTTAGGGTTATTGAAAAATAACTTTAATTAAGTTTGAATGTTTTTAAGTTTTAAGGGTGGAAATTTAAAAGATATATAAACAATGGGAACACAAATTGTACAAAATTATTGATATGGAATGATACGAATATAAATTATGTTAAACATGAAATGTTACTGTATTTTAGTCTTAAAAATAAAGTTTTAATTATAAATGATGATAATATTTAAAGGGTAAATAGTATTTAAAGGGTGAAATTAGTTAAGTGTTAAATAAAGTAATTAAAGAACTACTGAAATAGCCTCCAATGCATTTCTTAAGAAAAATTAAATTAATGATTAACACTTTACTTTGCTCAGGTTAACTCCAACAACGTACATAAATCTACAAACCACGCACTCATAATATCAACATTGAAATTTTAAAATAATCTGTAACATTCTTCCAAGGTTAACGTTAAACATCGAAATTGTATTTGATCTATATTGTAAGGCAGCAAAATGTACGACGATTCCGGTTATCCAACTATAAGAATACCATGAGGACTAGGATTTAAAAATAGTTAAATTTTGTATCCATAGCACCTTTTTGGATGACAAAATAAAAAAATAAACTGAAAATTAAGATTTAAATTAAAATTTTTCATGTAAAATTGTCCGGTAGTGATAGTGTTGCAGTGAACAATCGTAGCATAACCAAATGGCTTTAAAATATGAGATTTGACAACGCTGAAGCTCTCCTTCGCTCATATTATACAAACAAAAAAAATTTGTAATTTTCCTCCAACCAGTCTCTTGTATTTTTCTTTCTTTTGTTTAATAATACATTTTAGACGGTGCCTATAAGAACTTGATAGCCAAAAAAAGATCTTGGAGGATGAAAGCTGCTGGTATTGTTGGTCACAGTGTGTCCGGGGCATCCTCCTTAGAAAAGAAAAAAAAAAAAAAAAAAAAAAAAAAAAAAAAAAAAAAACTGATGTGAACCGCTAAGCGGCTAATTTATATGATGTATAATTTATAAGCTTAAGCCTGATGTAATATAACAAACAATTCTAGGCTAGATTCCTAAGGAGTAGAGGAAGTGATTTGAATACAAGTTGTCAAGTATTTTTTACAAAATAAATGTTTTCTACATTATTGATCATATAGTAAGATTTTATTCTTAACAGCTAGAGAATAGAAAAAATGTATTAAATTTAATTTTATACGATGAGCAACAATCAGGTAAAAATTTAAAATTGATTTTTCCTATTCAATTGTATTGTCACACTTACTTTAATTTTAGTATTCCATTACAATAGCACGAATAACTATGTAGAGTAAAAATAGAAATTTAACTGGCAAATATTATAGCTATTTATACAATAAGTCTATGAAACTACTAAGTAGAACTGGTATACTAAACATTATTATCAAGTATTCTCTAAAATATAAATAAGTTCCACAACTTATAGAAATAGTTTTCCAACTAACCTAGAATTCTTCAAATTTATTTAATCTCATTATTCAGTCCACGAACTGTCCTAAAAGTGTTGAGAAAATATATACAATATATACTTATAAAATGTATTCATTGTATAAAATGTGAAATTAAGAAAACAGTTTTTACATTATAATTTTGTGAATAGCAATTCCCATGTGAACTACTCTTAGTTTGACAAGTCCGGCCCAGTTAGGAGTTCTAGAGATGATCCCTCAGTTGAAGGGTAGTTTGACAGGAACCAGTCCTTAAACTAACAATGAACAGAGTGTGTACATGTCCAACCTAGTTTAAACATCTAAATTCGTAGATGTATAAATTAATATTGAACATACAATTTATTTTAAAGAGTAGATTTTCTTTTAAAAGCTATTTTACTCAATCATTCACAGTATTATTAAGTTTCTATTTACGAAAATGAAATATTATTTTTCCATCTTACATAAAATCCTTTTGGTATTTTCTTTATTTACAGGGATTTTCTCTTTATTTGTTAAAAAATGTATTTTTCAAACAACGTTTTAATTGTGAGTCAAACTGCATTCTCACATTAAAAAGCAATAAGTGCATGTCTTGTTTAGAATTTAATTGCTTTTAACACTATACAAAAAACCCTTATTTTAATGTGATATAATTTAAAATAAAATACAGTGATTTTGTTCTATTTATTTTTTTTACAAAGAAGGTCAAATGAAAATGTACACACCCACAATGAGTAACACTTCTTTAAACGCTCAATATAAAAGGTCAATGTCGGAGATCTCTTCCTCACATCGAAGGTTGTAATACAGAATATAATATATATATATATATATATATATATATATATATATATATATATTGAAGAATTATTTATACACATTGAAATAAAAAAAAATTGTAATTACAGTATACGTGTTTGTTACTAATATTTAGTTAAAAGTCTTAGTCAGTATATTTCAAGTTCTAAGGGTATTTTTTATAAATTATACTTAAATAGTAAAAGAAGATATTTTGATGCAAATTTATATTTTAATGATAGTTAAAAAATATTTCAAAAAATTATTAAAAAATACTTGTTGTTTATTTTTGAAGATGCATATTATTTTTGGAGAAAAACCTATGCAGTTGTAATTAAAATGCTTTTTTTTAAATAAAGCTTTTTTGTAATAAAGCTGTGAAAAAGATTCAGTACGGTATTATTTTACATTACGATATATAAATTTTAATGATATTTTAATTACATTCATAAATGTCCTTCAAAAACCACCCTAGGACAGTGAGTTGCGCTGGTTAACGTAAAGGAAGCCTTAACAATGAGTGCAATATTACTATTAGGTTAAACCGCTTCGAAAATTTATGAAAACTTTCATATACTTGACGTTTTGTTAAAAAGTACATTAAGAATAAAAACTGGCATTTAATTGATAAAATTTTCTTCATACCCAAAATCACCGTTGTTTATTTTTAAATGTGAAATTAACTTTTAGATGATCATTGCATACGCGTTGTTATAAGCACTAAATAAAAAACACAATTTACGTCATACAACATTTTATTATGCTAAGTGTGGTAATAAAGTGTTGTATGACGTAAATTGTGTTTTTTATTTAATGTGAAATTATATAATGTTTGATATTTATAGCTCCAAGCAGCTTTGGTTACAGTTATATTGTTACGTTTTTTTATGTTTCAATAATTTAAAAAGAATTTAAAAATAAAAACTGATGTGCCTATAATCTAAATTGACCCTCGGGGATCAATCTACGTTTTGACTTGCTAAGGATCAATCCGATGGCTGAACTGATAAGAATCAATCACCTATTTTTTTTTTTTTTTTTTTTTTTTTTTTTTTTACCTTTTTTCATGATTCATTTTAATATAACACGTCGAGTCATTGGCAGAAAATTAGGCTGAATAGTGAAAATATACATAAAAATCAGATGAATTCCCTTTTGAATTAGAAGCCATAGAACTTTCATACATGAAAATGTAAAAAATATTTTAATCATACGCATGTTGTTGTAAAACGTAAAATACATAATATTTAGCGTTTCTCAGCAAAATTAATATAATTCTTAGTTTGCAAAAGTATCCTTTGATAAATGGGCCATATGAAATACACACAGTTACAGTTGCTTTAACTTTATTGCGATGTTGTATAATGGAAGAATACTACATATTTGTCCAGTTTCAGGTTAAATATTTTGAACAAATTTATGTCATAAAATATGGACAATTAATAATTGATATTGATTGAAATTTTTTTATGAATTTTAAGTGACATTCACTTTTATATTATATTTAATCTGTATTAAAGTTTTTGAGAATTTCTTTGTTTTTTAGATGTCATTCAATTGAACAGATACTTATAACTGTAATAAATTAGAACTGTAATAGTAAAATAGTTTGTTTTTGTAGGACACAGATAATATGGGTTGTGGTTTATTAATTAAATTAACTGAACGAATGAAATACATTTTAAGTTCTTCTTAATTTAGTCGGACAGGTTTTATTAAGTTTGACAAATGACAGTCAAGTGCAGTATTGGACCTCTGAATATTTTAAAAAATATTGTGTTATTAAACAGTTTCAAATAACTAACCATATTATGTTTACCATTTAGTGGCTGCTTGATAAGTCATTTTAATTAGAATACTATAATTAATATTCATCCACAAAAGTTGGATATATTACCCATTCATTTTTCAATATTATATATTTCAATAGCATATTCCAATAGCATATTTCAATAGCATATTTCAATAGCATATTTAATAGCATATATTATATACGTGTTTGGTTTCACCATATTCAACTGTCTTCCTTATACTTGAATAATTTAATTATGCTTGATTCTTATTAAAACTTGAAGACGTCTAATTATTATGGAAAGGTTAAGTTGGTTCAATCAGTTTTTATTCAGTCACGTAATAGAATTTTAATTGCATAAAAATTAGGAACTTTAAAGTCAAAAGTGAACAACTGAGTAGTTAGATTTGGTTACTTCTGGCACAGGTCAGCTGCCCCGGAAGCCACGTGCCGGGGCACATAGCTTCCGGTCGTATATTAAATGAGGGGGGAGGAGGTGGGGTGAGCGTTTGAAGTAGATTTACGCATAAATTAAAAGTTAGTTCAAAACTGAAATTCAACAATTCGGGGCTGAACTAAATGTGCGCATAAATTAACCGGGTTCAACTAAAACTTCGCATAAATTAAAAGTTAGTTCAAAACTGAAATTCAACAGTTGAACAAAAGTAGAAGTTAGTTGAAAAGGGAGAGGGGATAATTGCTTCAAGGTCATCCGGAGGAAGTTTTAAAAAAAACTGAACTTCTAAGAGTTCAGTTTAACATCGATCGTCGTACAGGTCAGTCGAAACCGACGAGCGACCGAAGAATAGCTTCAAGATCATTCCTCGCCGTCGAAGATACATCCGAAACTTGGACGGGGTTCTGTGGATTCGGTGAAGGCGAAGTTCTCGGAGGATTCTCCCTCGGGTGGGTAGTAGACGATATTTCGTGAACTTGTACTTGTTCTTGGTTTGTATCCATCTTCTTGTAGTGTGTAATTTAGAGCGGAGTAGTTGTCGGTCGAAGAGCGTATAGAAGAATGAAACAGGAATTGTCGTGAGCGCACTTATATAAAGAAGGGTGGGGGTAAAATATGAAAACCTGCTGAACACAGTCGATAGGTGTAACAAGTTCGAAGTTGTGGAAACGTAACATCGAACGCAAAATGTTGTGAATAACATTATCATCAACGTGAACCTGCGAAGTTCTAACAGAGTATAACGGGTTAAAACTTAATTTCTTCCTCACTTTTCTTAAATTTGTTTTAGTCTTTGAAACCGATGGTTTGTAATTATTTCGTAATATATGTTGTGTCCGCAAAAGTTTCAATTTCAAACATTGCGTATCCATCACAAGAAGTATGTCAGACGTGTAGAAGTGAGAACAAGACTGATGAATGAGATATAACGTCGAGCACGCGAAGGTGATTCAAACAGGACGACATGTGCTAATGTAAATGAAATTTCAGGTTAGTAGCAATTAGACTTGTATAATGAAGTTGGCGAAACGTATATATAATGAGTAGGAAGGATGTGAACACCACAAATGCGAGTTAATTAATGGTCACGGCGCGATGAACAATCTCCTTTTATAATGGCTATCGCGTGAGAAGATCAGTTCCGCATGAGCGCCCAAGTGGAACCTCCCGTGTTCACTCAAGCGGAACCCCCCCCCCGTGACTAATGAAGCGGAACCCCCCCCCCCCATAAAAAATGGAGATTAAACCCCCCCCCCCGGTGGTCACTCAAGCGGAACCCCGCCGGGTCGATGACCGGTCAATGGCCGGTCACGACCGGTTGCTAACCCCATCTAATTACCACACTTCACATCCCATGCCAGCCATGAACTACTATTGTTTGAATGAAACAGAATTAAACATGGCAGCCACCATGGAAAATTCTAACCTCAAACCTTGGTTTTACGTCACTGCGCATGCGCCGCTCCCACTCCTTCGTTTCATTTTTATGCTGCTATAACTTGTACTGGAGTGAGCCAACTTCACGCTACGGCGCCTAGTCATGTATTACTCACTTTAGCGCTGCTGCGAATGCAACGAGTTCTCCGGATCGGAATCACTCCTCGCTATTGCGCATGCGCCGAGTCCTGTATTACTCAATTTAGCTCTACTGTGCACGGAAAGTTCTAACCTCAAACCTTGGATTTTACGTCGCTGCGCATGCGCCACCCCCACTCCTTCGTTTCATTTTTACACTGCTGCGAACTGGAGTGGATTGAAGACCGTACTGGAGTGAAACAATTTCCCCACCACTGCATTAATTACCCCCACCACTCGAAAACCCGAGGAGCGATACGAGCCCGATTTTCGCGTCAGTCGTCAACGAGTTTTCATAGCGAAAAGTCGTTGGCGACTCGGTAAGAGGTTCAAATATATAGTAGGCCTATATATATTTGAACTTCTTATACTACGTTGCGTTCTTTAATGCAATGTGGTATGTGTGTGTGTGTGTAAATATTGGTTGTAAGTTGCACTTAATTTAAGAATTAATTTGCGCATTGCGATGTTAGTTATAAGTTGTGTTTAGCGTTAAGGTGTATTAATTTTAAGAATAATGATGGTATTTGGTTGTGTTGAATTATTTGATATTTAATAATGATGTGTTGTTAGTTTTAAGTGTTGGTATTTATAATTAATGTTGTTGTTTTGCCTTTCAGCTAGATGATAGGGGGTAGATTAACTGTAAATTCAGAAGTTCCGTTGAACTTCACTTAGAAGGGGTGGGACATCCGCAAATTGCGGACTAGGTTTTTGCATTTTGTTTAGGAATATGATGGGTGGGATTAGTTGGGTGGGTGTTAGAGTTGCGTGTCTGCATTAGGTGTTCCAGTTTCCCTTCGAATTCACGGTTACGGATGGACCCGGACCGGCCCGTTACGGATGGACCCGGACGGGCCAAACAAAATTGCGTCGATGTCCCTCGCAGAACGTAACTAGTGGGTTGGGAGTGGGAACCGTTAGGCAAACAGGGTGGTGGGAACAGTTACTACTGTTCCCATCACCTTGGTTCTTTATAAGTCTTAAATGACCTTGACCCACTTTCGGAAGGGTCAATGACCGACCCCCCCCCCGTGTTCACTCAAGCGGAACCCCCCCCCCGGAAAATTAAAATGCCTATAACTCGATAATGGATTAACGGATTAGGACAAGCGATACATCATTGAAAAGGTCTATGTAAGACGAACATTTTAGTCAAAGAAGAATTTAGTTATCTTATTTTAGTCAAAAGTTATGCGAATTATTTGAAATAAATACCCCCTCTCTTTCCTTCCCTCCCACCTTCCCCCACTTAACGGCTGTTAACCCTTCTCATTAGCATACCGTTATAAAAGACGCATCGACCACGGCTAACATTTCATTCTGATTCCAGACGTTACGCTGCGAACTGCGAATAGAACTACCACGATGTCATCCCTGCCGACTACAACTTCCACTACAGCCTGCTCTTCTATTACAAGTTCAACTTCTACTTCTACTACGGCTTCAACTCCAGTCAAGAAAACTCTTCGCTTGAAAAATGCTCCCGACTGGTATAAGAAGCAACTAGACTCGAAACCTTCAACTTCTGGAGCTCCTCTTCCCCCGTCCAACAATACCATACGTCGCAGCATATTTTCACCGCCTTCGTCTTCAAATGACTCCACACCGCCTTCAACTAACATGCCACCACCGCAGAAGCCAGCTCCCCGTCCTAATACCCCTTCATTTGAAACCTTGCTTCATCGTCTTAGTACACCTGTCATTCCACTGTCACCATTGCCTCCTACCCCACCACTTACTATTCCTAAAGATCACACCTATCCTAAAAATAAATCTCCTAAGTCTGCTCCTTCAGAGCGTTTCCAATTATTAAAAGAAGAGCGTCGTAGGGCATTTAGCCGCCCCACTACTTGCCCTGAAGTGCTCGCTAGGGGAATTAAGAAAGGATCAGCTTGTGGTAGGAAATGTGTTAAGAACGAACGTTTCTGCCGTGTACAAATCGTGAAACATCTTTCCGAACCACAACTGACAGAAATCCCCACTGTTGGAGACGATCCTGAAATGATATCCGTCAGAGGAGAGAGGCTTAAGAAAGGTTTGAGATATTTTTTTCTAAGTGTTGTTGACCACCATCACATATTGGCAAAATGTAACGGCAATAAATATAAAATTAAAGTTCCTGACAATTTGTGTAAAGAGAAGAGATTTAACAATTTAAGTTCTCAAGACTTTCTCCTCAGGGATAAAAAGGATCGTATTACAAGGTGGGGACGTAAACAGTAAATTCACATAGTTTTTCCAAATTTTGCTAAAAAAATAATGGGGGAGAAACACAATGCGTTATAGCGTTGTGTTTCTCCCCCATTATTTTTTAATACTCTAAGTCTCGTGACCTACTTTTCTAAGGTCGTTGTACAGTTATATGACCTGTCTGACTTGCATTGTTTGCTGGTGTAGCTTCATATAGCGTGCAAAGAATGGTTCCTAATGAAATCTCATCAACATTCAAAGACAGAGACTGTTGTTTTGCAAGTTAATTAGTCTAGAAATAATGAAGTAGGAAACGTATATGTAATGAGTAGGAAAGATGTGAACACCGCAAATGCGAGTTAATTAGTGGTCGCGGCGTGATGAACATTTGTCTTCATTATCACACAACGACTATCTCGTGAGAATATCTGTTCCGCATGAGCACTCAAGCGGAACCCCCCCCCCGTGTTCACTCAAGCGGAACCCCCCCCCTCCGAAAATTTAAATGCCTATAACTCGATAATGGATTGACGGATTAGGACAAGCGATACATCATTGAAAAGGTCTATGGAAGACGAACATTTTAGTAAAAGAAGAATTTAGCTATCTTATTTTAGTCAAAAGTTATGCGAATTATTTGAAATAAATACCCCCTCTCTTTCCTTCCCTCCCACCTTCCCCCACTTAACAGCTGTTAACCCCTCTCATTAGCATATCGTTATAAAAGCAAAGCGAGCGTTGTTCACTCCTTCATTCTGCTTTCACGCGCCACACTTGTTGTTTCGTCTCTGCTGTTATTATTTGCTTTAAAATGCTTCCTCACCATAGTGAAAACTTCAATCCTTCCGAAATTGCTGATGTTTTCCAACAACCTGAAGAAGATGTGATAGATTATTATGATAGTAGCAGTGACAATGAAAATGATAGTAGCACTGACAGTAAAGATGACGGTGAAGATGTAATTAAATTTGATGAACAAATGAGACCAATCTACATCGATGAACAATTTCCTTTTGATACAATAGAAAGATTTATTACGGAAGCACACAAATGGCTAAATTTAGGATTCAATGTTATAATTGGTTCAGCTATTGTGTATAATGACAGTAGGTTCTTCTGTGTAACACCAAATACTAGAGAACGTATGTTAACTTGGCAGGATGATATTATGAAGTGTTATGAGCTCGAAGTTAGCATTGGTGGCTACTTTGTCGCACAAGTGGTCTAATAACCACATTACCCTTCCCTTACCCCCACCCTATCCCTTCCCAATCCTTTTTCCTTCCCCCTCCCCATTTTTTAAAACTTATAAAAGGCGGACTATGAACCTCCATGTTTTTAGTCTGTTTAAAAGAAATGGTGAACAAATATGCTGTCTAAAGATACTCCATTTGTTAATTATTTTGAAGTTAAAAATGTTTATATTAGTACAAATGAAATGGAATAAGACAATATAGAGGAAAATTATAACGAAACTGATAATGATTCCACAATGGAAGAAGAAGAAATGGTACAGTTTGAACAAGAACTCTTTGAAGAACTGATAAACGATAGTGACGAAGACATAGTAAAAGAAGCTATTGATACATTTATATTAGATTCATCGTTGGATTCACCCATATCACCTTTATTGTCTTCTGAATCCGAATCCGAATTGGACTAAAGTAGT
This sequence comes from Neoaliturus tenellus, assembly GCA_030545055.2. Lineage (NCBI taxonomy): Eukaryota > Metazoa > Arthropoda > Insecta > Hemiptera > Cicadellidae > Neoaliturus > Neoaliturus tenellus. The sequence goes on from CM061533.1 coordinate 98,093,084, forward strand.
CCCCCACTTTATTATTCAAGCAAGTCTTATAAATTGTGAGTTTTTGTCATTAGTAAGTCAGCATTTGTTGGAGCTACATGTATGGTTAAGAATGTCTCCTAGAGATACTTCTTTTATACAATTAATTGAAATTGTGAGACAACGAAATATTACATTAGTCCAAGAAGAAGATGAAGTCGAAACAATCGACATAATACAAAATCCTGTAGAAGAAGCGATGGAAGTAACAGAAATTGATCAAGAACCTTCAATGATGGAAGTGGTTGAAACACATAATGAATCTCAAGATGTAGAAGAGACTGTTTCATATTCTGTTTTTTGGGATTTTGCATCAAATATTTTTGTTGTAATTCAAATTGAAATTAATAATTCTGAAGAAGTGTTGGAGGAAAATTCTCCCCACCACTAGTTTAAAGTTGGTGGGGGAATGTTCATAAATGTGTTGGTTATTAGCGTAGAAGCTTATTTGTCAGGAAACTGTCGACTAAAAATGTTTAATCCTAACGAACCTTCTTCGAGTAACTATCAAATACAAAAGTTTCGAACATCGAAACGTTTTGCATCTTCGTACTATAAAATGTTAAATCTTCCTGTTATTACGAACAATAATCAGAAAATGTACAAATTCTTTTGTTCTCAACTAAATAAAACGTTAAGTCTACCACCAAATACGTTCACTTACAAGCTACCCTTGATAGACAAGGATGATGTAAGTAAAATACCATTAATTCAAGTGAAATTTCTGGAAGATGGAATCCTTTTTAATATAAGAGAAGTATATCATAACGAATATTCGAAAAGATTGGCTTTCAACTTTCTTAAGGAACATATAGGATGTGAAACAGAACAGTATCCAGGACCTTTTTACAAATATCTTTTTGATAATGGAGCAAGTGTAACGGTGGAAATAAGTATCAAATTAATGTAATTCTCCCCACCACTAGCCTAAAGTTGGAGGGGCAAGTGCATAAATGTGTTGGTTTTCTGCGTAGACGCTCATTCTTCGAGATATTGTTGACCAAAATGTTTCGTCATATTCCTTGTGATACGACCTCTTCGTTCAGGGAGAATCAAAGATTGAAAAGACTAGAAAAGAAAAAACAAGATCGACAAGATATGAACATGGAGTTCAATCGACTACAATTTCAAATACCTGGAATTGCAATGGGAACATCAAAATTGAAAACCCTACACTGGGCTGGAAGTTACATCAAGTATTTAAAACTACAAATCGAAGCAAGAGATTTAAAATTGAAGAAATTGGAAATGGAAAATCGAGAAATGAAGAAACTAATATCACATGTGTCTGGTAATACTACAGTTCAAAAAGGTGAAGAAGAAGGAAAAGAAATATTAGGAATCTAAATTATCAACAATCTTCTTAGAGAATGGGGAATAGATCACTTTGTGGTAATGGAATAACATGCCACTTAGTGATCTATTCCCAGTTCTCGCTTGATATACAATGACCTTGACCTATATAAAAGTGGTGGGGGAAAATCATATAAGAAAAAGGTTTTAGATGTAACTATCAGTATAAGTCTAACACGATGGATAGGTTGTTGGTTCTGTGTTTACAAGAAATTATCAATAATGGGTTTCTTTACCATTACATCATGAGATCAAATGAGTGTGAAATACCTAAAGCAATTCGTGAAATGCTCATTGAATTTAAGAGAGACAATTATGGATTTGCTATCTATCTTGCTTATACTTTTAAAGATGGTACAAAAATGTGTCATGATTGTGGAAAAGCGTCTGTTTTAGATTTTGAACAATTCCAAGATGATGGAGGTAGGTTAGTTCATCTTGTAAAAGGTCAAATAATGAAATTCGAAACATGTAATAACACTTGCGACATTTGTGCACAGTGTTTGTTTGAATTTATTAAGTATCGTGCATTCAAACCGTAATACCCCTTCCACATATAAAGGAGAGGGGGGAAAGAGTGGGGGGTTATAATTAGGTGGGGGAACGTGTATAAATGCAGGTTGTTTGAAGAGAGTTTTATTATTGTTGCGGCATTAGAATAAACATCATGGAATTCGAAGTGCGCCATTTCAAAATTAAATATGAAGAGTGGACCTCTGTTGCAAATTTCATATCATCGAAAGAGGAAGAAAACAAGTTGATGCAAGTGTATTGTTATATAGAAAATGAGGAAAGCCATCACAAGGTGATGAGCTATCTAAACAGACCGAATGTATCGTCGAGGAGTCCTGAATTTGTCAAATACTTAAAAGAGGAAGACGCGGATGTCATATTGGAAGTATGGTATAAAATTTGAAATGTGAAAAAACAAGTATAAATAACTATGGTGGGGGGAAGAATATATAAGTCGGTGGTGGGGGGAAATGTGATAAAAGAAGTAAAACTTTAGAAAAGGGTTCACTCTGTACGACAACAGTGAAAGATGACTGATCCTTCTGCAACACCAGTATTTTCAACTACAGATTGCCACCAAAACTTAGAACCGAAGATGTATTGCAATACTCCAACAACAAATTATTATCAAGCTCAACGGCCGCAAGTATCTCATTGTACTTCAACATCAGTGTTGAAAATGTCAAAGCCATATCCAGATTGTTTGTACGAGCCAATAACACCATCTTCGGCAAGACTAAGGAAAAACTTAAAAATGAGAGAAAGGTGCAAGAAAGAGAAGATAGAATTTGCAAAATTGCAACTAATAGTGCCTTCCATTCAAGTCGGATGTAGCAGACTGAAAACTTTAGAAAAAACCAACGCATATTTGTTACAATTGTTGGAAACTATTGAAGATTTGAAGAAGAAAAATGGACATTCTACCAAGTAATGTTCAAACACTCATTCCCCCCAGAAAAACAAAAAAAAAAGATAAAAATAACAAAAACCCAAAAAAATTAGATGTAGAATAGAGAGCGAGGAATAGATCACTTTGTGGTAATGGACTAACATGCCACTTAGTGCTCTATTCCTCGTTCTCGCGTTAATACCGGATGACCTTGACCTATATTAGTAGGGTGGGGGAAATTGAAAGTGGTGGGGGAAAGTGTATAAAAGACGAGTGTACTATAGTCGAATTATTCTGAAAGCGAACTTGTCACGAGTAAGGACTTGAAGGAAAGTGTTATGGACTTGACTACAAATAAAGATAATAAAAAACTAAAGATTCGGGAAATGGCTAAAGCAAGAGAGTCAAGAATAAAGTTAAAGTTTTACAGACTACAGAGATTGATTCCCGGGGTTAGGTTAGGAGAAATACGAACAAGAACAGTGGACATGGCAGCTGATTACATTAATCAGTTACTTACGGAATTAATGATAAAAGAAGCTAAAATAGAAGCGTTGGAATAAACGGTAAAACGACACTTTGAAAATTCGAATTGTCAACCTATAAACTACGTAATAAAAGAAGAAGTAAAAGATTGAAATTGAACAAAAATGAACTTGAACTTTGGTTATTGATTGGACACTTCTTAGAGAATGGGGAATAGATCACTTTGTAGTAATGAATTAATATGCTGCTTAGTGATCTATTCCCAGTTCTCGCTTAATCTAAAATGACCTTGACATACTTATCAAAATATCATATAAGCCGAATCGCAAAGAGTTATCCCTCATTTACTTGAAATGGCTCCTGTGGACAACACCGATTATCCAAGGAAATCTCTTATTGAAATATTGTATAAAATTCAACTAGACGATTTTAATATGGAAGAAGATGATAATAACAGTGAAACATCAGAAGTAGAAAGTGTAAATGATATGGATGTAGATCTAACAACATCAGAAGTAGGAAGTGTAAATGATGTGGAGGATGAAAATTTGGATATGGATGTAGTAATATCAGAATCTTCATCATCGTTTGAATATGAAGAAGTACATACTGAAACTCCAACTGGAATAGAGAACACAAATGAACAATCAGTTAGTAGAAGATTAATGTTTCGTCCAAGACGTTTGTTTTCCTCGGATAGTGAAGAAGAAGAAGAGGATGATGATGAAATAGTGGTGGGGGGACCGTTATAAAAGCGGGACTGTCAGAGCCCATTTCATTTCTCAGCGAAATTTCGAAGAGTAAACATCGTCAACATGTATCATTGCGACAAATGTTCGGAATCGTTTCACGATGAAATTCTACTAGATATACATAAAGAACTAATTCACAACAACACAGAAGAAGATCAAGAAGAACAAGAAGAACAAGAAGAACAAGAAGAACAAGAAGAACAAGAAGAACAAGAAGAACAAGAAGAACAAGAAGAACAAGAAGAAACAACAGCAACATCTTCAACTACTTTACCGAATCTACAAGTATTTGCTTTACCCGGTAAGGTAGTAATGCATCATAAGATTCAAAATGAAAACTTGAACTTAGAAGAATTTATTAGAGAAGCAAAACCAATCGTAAGTAAAACTTTAAAAGAAGAATTGAAAAGATTAAACTTTCTTAAATTTGGTTTACTACTAGAAGCTATGTTTATAAATGCGCAAGAAGAATTATCACCAAGAGGATTCATAACAAAAAACCGAACCATCATGGAAAGTTCAAACATTGATTCAATAGTAGAGAATTGTATAGAAGAAATATTAACCAAACTTCAGGAACACGAAGGAAGAGGATCCGGATGGAGTCTTACAAGTATTGAAGTATTAGATATAAGAGTTCACAAACATGGATATGGACTAATGGGATCTAGTTACATTCCTTTGCCAAAAATAATTGAAAATACAAAATCTTGTATTAATGTTCAAAATGAAGATAATGAATGTTTTCGCTATGCTATGACGTCAAAGTTTGTATTAATAAATCCACAAACACCTAACCAAGAATATGAAGATGCAAGACACAGGTACAATTTTCAAGGAATAACATATCCCGTTTCTACAAAAGATATATCAAAATTTGAAAAGAAAAATCCCGGCACGTCTATTAATGTTTTCGCATTAGATAGTTCAAACAAAGTGTATCCTTTACGTATTGCAAAAGAAGAGCTACCAGATCATACGGATTTACTACTACTAACGCGAGGAGATGTGTCTCACTATGTGTACATAAAGAAATTCGACTCTCTTGTTAATAAGCAACTTTCAAAAAATCGAAACAAAAAGTTGATTTGCAAGAGATGTTTTAATTTTCAACGAGAAGGAAGACAAGGAAGAGAATGGTTACAAGAGCACAAAAGATTATGTAACAATAATTATGAAGCAAAGATTAATTTACCTTCGGAAAACAGAGCATTCGTTACATTTGAAAAGGTTCATCATCAATACCGTATCCCTTTAGTTGTGTATGCGGATTTTGAATCAACACTTGTTCCAGTTGAAGATGAAAATTGTGAAGCAAGAAAAAGTGTAAAGTATCAAATGCGCAAACCAAACAGTTTTTGTTTAATGGTCAAATCAATATTATCAGAAGAACATTTAAACAGATATGGATTAACTTCAGAACCTCTAGTATATCGTGGTGAAAATGCGGAAAAAATATTTCTTGATCACCTATATTCAATAGCTGGAAATACACAAAGATTATATACAAATATTGTACCAATGAAACCGATGGACGAAGAAGAAGAAATTCAACATGAAAATGCGACTCACTGTTTCTTGTGCAAAAATGATTTTACTATTGAGAATTATAAAGTTAAAGATCACGACCACCTCACAGGTTATTACAGGGGTGCTGCTTGTAATAAATGCAACTTGAGCTATCGTTTACCACTATTTATCCCTGTGGTTCTGCATAATCTCAGTGGGTACGACGCTCATTTTATAATACCTGAATTAGGAAGAGACGACGGTACAATCGATGTGTTAGCTGAAACTTCAGAGAAGTTTATAAGTTTTTCTAAAGAAGTTGGAAACGTCAAACTAAGATTCTTGGACTCCTACCGATTTTTGCCGTCGAGTTTGTCCAAACTTCCTGAAAATCTAAGGAAACAAGATTTAATCGAAACGAAGAAGATTGTAAACAGCGACAAACTGGATCTGGTACTTCGAAAAGGTGTTTTCCCATATGATTACATAGACAGTTTAGAAAGATTTAATGAAACATCACTACCTCCAAAAGAAGAATTTAAAAGTAAACTGTACGACATGGATATATCTCAAGATGATTATGATCATGCATGCAAAGTATGGAACGAATTAGGATTTAGAACATTGGGGGAATATTCAGATTTCTATGTTAAATTAGATGTGACTTTATTATGTGATGTGATGGAAGAATTTAGAAATACGTGTTTTGCGTCATATGGATTAGACCCTCTTCATTCGTACACTTCGCCTGGACTAGCGTGGCAAGCCATGTTAAAAGAAACAAATTGTAAAATACAACTTCTTACAGATTTAGATATGGTGTTGATGTTAGAATCAGGAGTTCGAGGAGGATTGACGCAAAGTGTAACACGTCATGTCAAGGCGAACAATAAGTATTTGCCCGATTATGATGCATCAAAACCAACAACATTCCTGGGTTATTTTGATGCAAATAACTTATACGGATGGGCAATGTCGAATCCCCTTCCATATGATAATTTCAAATGGATAGACCCAGAATCAATTGGAAACATAATGGATATACCGAAATATGGAGAAACTGGTTACATATTTGACGTCGATTTTGAATATCCCGAACATCTTCACGACGAACATTATGATTTACCACTTCTTCCGAAGACTAAAATTTCTCCAACTGGAAGATGGCCGAAATTATTGATGACTTTAACCAACAAGTATCGGTATGTTGGACACTACTGGATGATACAACAGGCCTTAGACTTGGGATTGAAAATTACAAAAATTAATCGAGTATTACAATTCTCTCAATCTTGTTGGTTAAAACCGTACATTGACAACAACACAAGAAGAAGAGCCGCCGCTACATCAAGTTTTCAAAAAGATTTCTTCAAACTAATGAACAATGCAATATTTGGCAAGACTTTGGAAAACAAAAGGAAACATAAGGATATCAAATTGGTAACTGATCCAGTAAAACTACAGAAATTAGTGCAACAACCAAACTTTGGTTCATCTGTAATTATTAATGAAAATCTAGTTGTTATTTCCATGAACAAGAAGTCAGTTCTAATGGATCGTCCTTTGTATCTAGGAATGTCAATCTTGGATATTTCCAAAACACACATGTACGAGTTTCATTATAAGAAGATGGTTAACTATTATGGAAGAGAGAACATTGGTATTGCATATATGGATACGGATGCTCTAATTTACTGGATTAAAACAAATGACATGTACGAAGATCTACGCACTTTTATGTATAAAGATGATTTCGACTTTTCCGATTATCCCAAGGACCATCCAAATTACGACTACGACAGAAACAAGAAAGTATTGGGAAAATTTAAAGATGAAACAAATGGTGTGCCGATGATGGAAATTGTAGCATTAATGTCCAAACTATATTCATTTCAACTGTACATAAGCGAAAGGAACGAATATCAAGTCACGAAGAAAGCCAAAGGAATAAAAACCTCTTTCCTGAAGAAGAACGTACAGTTTGAACATTATAAAAGATGTTTGTTTGAAAATGTTGAAACAACTGCAACATTTAACACCATAAGAAGCTTCAACCATCGTCTTTTCAGTGTGAAGCAAACCAAATCGGCATTGAGCTATAAGGATGACAAGAGATACATCCTTGAAGACAACATAAGAACTCTGCCATTTGGACATTACTCTCTAAACCCTATCGACCAGTAAACCTATTCTTCGTCCTCTACCTTCTTCCTTTTTTCCTTTCCGTAAAGAAGAGGGGACATGGCAAGCCCAATGCCATGTTCCCTCTTTTTTACACTAATATGAAATGGCCTTGACCTATATTCAAACTATATAAAAGAGAAAGAACTGTTGTACGGATCAGTATTTTTACAAGCGATGTGCAAGCAACACCTGAAGATGGAAAGTGTGAAGGACAAGATTGTAAATGAACTACATAAACCAGCAAGAAGAAGATTTCCAAGAAGAAGTACAATTATTAAGGGAATGAATGATCTGTATCAAGCTGATCTCATTGAAATGATACCGCACAGTAAATTAAACAAAGGTTTCAAATATATTTTAACAATTATAGACTGTTTTACTAAAATAGCTGACGCTTTACCATTGAAGGATAAGACTGGTAAAAGTGTTACAAAAGCTATGGAAACAACGATACAAAGAAATAAATTCAAAATCAAACATCTACAGACCGATGATGGAAAAGAATATTTTAATAAAGACTTTGGAGCTTTAATGAAGAAATATCAAATAAATCATTATTCTACAAATTCTGAAGTTAAAGCTTCAATAATTGAAAGATTCAATAGAACATTAAAAGGAGCGATGTACAAACAATTTTCAAAACGAAGATCATACGTGTGGTATGACATATTACCACAACTTATAAAAGAGTATAACAACAAATATCATCGTACCATCGGAATGAAACCTATCCAGGTAAACAGCGCTAATGCTAAGGTTGTATTACAACGCATCAGAAATAATACAACACCTAAATTGGAAAAGTTACAACCAAAAAAGTTTAAAGTCAACGATAAAGTTCGTATAAGCAAATACAAAGGTGTATTTAGTAAAAGATATCTACCAAATTGGACTAATGAAGTATTTACAGTTTATAAAGTGCAACCAACTATACCTGAAACCTACTTATTAAAGGATAACAAGGGTGAATTACTTCAAGGTGGATTCTACGGACATGAATTAATGAAATCAACAGTCGGTGATGTATATCTTGTTGAGAAGGTTTTACAAAGGAAAAAGGATATGGTTAAAGTCCGGTGGTTAGGATTCGATAAAAGTGAAGACTCTTGGATTCCTTCAAAAGACCTGGTATAGTTACTTAATAGCTCATTGTGTGTTTAACCTTGACACAAGATGGAGATTGTACAACAAAAAGATCGATTTAATATCAATAATATTGATGAATTGACGGTTGACAATGATAAGTTAAATCATGGTAAACATGGTGAATTACTACCAAATACAATAAGATGTTTAATAACTGGTCCTTCAAATTGTGGAAAAACAAATGTTGTTTTTAACCTTATAACTAATCCTAAAGGATTGCGCTTTAACAATATATACATTTTTTCAAAATCATTGCAACAACCAAAATATCAATTATTGGATAAAGTACTTGCAAGTGTACCTGAAGTGCATTTCTACAAGTTTAATGCCAGTGAAACAATTATGCAACCAAATGAAGCAAAACCATTTTCTATTTTTATTTTTGACGATGTGTCTTGTGAAAATCACGACACTATAAGGAATTACTTCGCTATGGGAAGACATCATAATATCGATAGCATTTATATTGGTCAAACATACAGTAAGATTCCAAAACAACTCATAAGAGACAATGCAAATATGTTGATCATCTTCAAGCAAGATGAAACAAATTTAAAGCATATATACAATGATCATGTAAATGCGGATATGCCATTTGAGAAATTTAAAGAAATGTGTGGCAAAGCATGGAATGAGAAATATGGCTTTCTCGTTATTATGAAGGAAGAAGATATTAAAAATGGTAGATATCGTATAGGGTTGGATAAATTTGTATTTATGCGTTGAACTACCGATGCTACATCTAGTTACACGTTGAACTTCACAGTGTAAACATGGTGAATCAAGAAAAACTATTAAAAGAAATAAAATCGCTCAGTGATTCTATTAGGATGAAGAATCGTGCATTGAGGATGGGTTTAAGTGAAAGAGAAGAATTTCTAGAGACTACATTTAAACCTATTACGGAACCTTTAAAACAGATATCAGAAACTATTGGTAAACCTCGTTATGAAGGAGATGTTTTACTACCAGTTTCTAAACAAGAAGTACAAGCATTAAAAAAAGAAGAAGATGATGATTCATATACAAGTGCTAGTGAGCAAGAAGAAACAAAAGAAGAAGAAGAACCAATTGTTGAAAAGGAAGAAGAACATCCAATACCTGAAGCTGAACAATCTATTCCAAATTTAACTCAATTGAGTAGCGATATATTACAACATGGACCTCTTGGAAGAAAATATATAATGAAAATGCTACATGACATGAAACCAACCCGAATTTGAGTAGATCACACGTATACGGAGCAAGAATTGATGGGAATGAATTAAAGATCGGCGATTCAAAGCTTGAAATAACACAAGACGATTACATCATTATTGGTGAGCATAAATATAAAGGAACAAAAGGACTTTATGAATTAATTTTTAAAAACATACCACTAAGATATTCATCCAAAGATTTAAGTGTTTTTAAGGAAATTCTACAAAATACTAACGCTCATAAAAGAAACTACTTAAAGGATGCAATGATTAATCGTTCACGTGCAACAAAATATAACATTGTTATAAAAAAGTTGTTTCCTCCACGAAAATTGCCAACATTACGTACTGCACCAGCCGTGAGACAACCACTGAAAAGAAAATCTTTATCACTTATGGATTTATCACTTCTTGAACAACATGGTAAAAAGAGTAAAGGAGATACTTCAACATCTGGCAAAGGATTGATGAAAAATCTATACAATACGAATGTGATTTACTACAACGACATCAATAAATTGGTTGATAGAATGAGACTATTGCATGAAGCCATGGAAGCCGGTCATACAGGTTTAAATAATGAATGGGTAGCTCTGATTGACGAACTCAGGAATCGCGGCATAATCGTATAATTGTCCGCGGATATATAAGAGTTGCAGGCGTATAATGTGTCAGTTCTAACATGAGCGTCGACAAGTTCGGACGATACTCCGCGTTAGGAGTGCAAGTTGGAGAAAACAGAAAAAGAAGTGGATTACCGCAAACACCCGAAGGTGACTATAACATAAATAATAAACGTTTAAAGTTTGTTAAGGATCCAGAAGAAGATGGAGATGCAACAAATTTAAAAACAGTAAAGGAGGAAACATCTACAAGTTTAAAACTCGACAACAACCAACTGTATGATGCAAAATCTCACAGGGTTATTAATGTTGCAAAACCAGTCAACAATGGAGATGTTGTTAATAAAGGCTATTTTCTATCTGCGATGGAATACGCTTTACTGTTGGAAAAGACTAAAAGTGGAAAAAAGTACAATGCTTTAAATTATAAAATAACTAATGTAGCAGATCCAACCGAGGATACAGATACAATCAATAAGCGTTATTTGCATTCTGTAATACCAGAAAAGAAAAAAGATGGATTTTCCTTCTATAAATATACTATAAACGATATTGGATATCCTAAAGAAGAAAGTGATGGTGTTAATATTAAATACATTAAAGATAATTGTATTTTATATAATGGTGCTGTTATTGATTGTCATGGAAAAGTGTTGTCCAATCTGAAAGATGGTTCAACTCCATCGGATGCTGCTACTGTGAGACAAATGAATGAAAGCTTGAAGAAAGGAACATCCGCTTTTGTTAAACAAAATCAGGTGGTGTCAAAGAAAGGTGATGAGTTTGTGCAAGGAAGTGAAAAGTTTACCTTACTACAACTACAAAATAACAAGTGGGATGGAAAAAATAAAAGATTGTCAAATATAAGTTTAGGCACGGAAGAACATGATGCTGTTATTTTAACACAAGTGCCACAACTATCAGCTACTGGTGTTAACTTTATATGTGGAGGTAGACGATTAACCCATGTAAAATCTGGTAAAGATGATAATGATTGTGTTGTTGTGAAACAAACTATAGTTTTAGATAAAATAAATAACTTATATGATGGAAAAAATAGAAGAATATCTAACATATCAGCAGGAATAGCTCCGAATGATGTTGCTACTATTAATCAAGTTATAGCAACCTCTAATAACGATCCATCTGTGTATACATGTAATGGTAAACGTATCACAAATCTTGATAATCCTACACGTAACAAAGATGCTACTAATGTAGAGTATGTAATGAATCTTGTAGGTAATGTAGTTATTGATATGCATAATCATTTGATTAATGCATCGATGAAACACAATAAAATCGAAGATTCTCAGAGAAACCAATGGATTAAAGATGAAATCATTGATAGATACTAGTAAAACTTATGAATATTTAAGTATGGAATACACCAAAAAAAGGATTCATTATCATAAAGTATTTCATAGAGTGAAGACGTTGGTTACATAAAACAGCATAATGAAGACCGTATCGCTCAGTCGTCGTCAAGACAGCGGCAAGAGAGGACGTGGTTTAACATCAGCTGCATTATCCCTGCTCAGACGGATTCCAATTGGTGCTGTTGTGAATCGAGCGATAGACGCTTTACCATACGAATTACATCTGCCCGGAGGTTATCAATATTGTGGACCTGGAACTAAGTTGTCAAAACGTTTAGCAAGAGGAGATCCTGGAATTAATAAATTAGATCAAGCTTGCAAAGAACACGATATAGCATATTCAAAGTATAAAGATTCAACAAATAGATCAATAGCGGATAAAATTCTAGCGGAAAGAGCTTGGCAAAGAGTAAAATCAAGTGACGCAAGTATTGCAGAAAAAGCAGCGGCTTGGGCAGTAACTACAGCCATGAAGACGAAAGCTAAATTTGGTGCTGGAAGACGACGTCGCAGAGGAAGACCTGCAAAGAGAAGAGCTCCCAAAAGAGGTGGAAACATTAAGAAGAGACGTCGTAGAACTCGTAAAGCAACAGTAAAGAAAGCTTCTATTTGGTCAATGGTAAAAAACGGAGCAGGTTTATACCTAAGACCGTACCGTGTGTACTAAATAAGAAGAATCAATTGATAATTCCAAATAAAGCCTTAACAAATCATCAGTTAAATGATTATGTAAAATGTTTGAAAATACCATTTTTTCGAGGAGTTTTTATGAAAGATGCATTACCAACTAAAATATGGGAAAATGAAACTGGAATAGTAAATTTGGATTCCACCTACGGTCCAGGCACTCATTGGGTATGCTATAAAAAGCTCGGACAAACCGTTTACTACTTTGACAGTTTTGGCAATCTACCACCGCCGAAAGAACTGCAACATTATTTTCGAAACTCCAAAAACATTTTTTACAATTACAAAAGAGAACAACCTAACAATACTGAAATATGTGGGCATTTATGTTTGGAGTTTCTAGCGAAGAGTGTCAGTCAGCTTTAAGATGTCATCGTATACAGTGTCACTGAGTGGAAATTCATCCACATTGAAAAGTACGCTGTTCCCAGCATTGCGTCTATCCAAGGAAAGATTATGGGAAGCGGCATTACTTGATTTAACTACCTACAACTCAATTCCCAATGTTACGGAAGGAAAGAACAATTTACTACATTATTATGAAACTAAGGATGCTTCAGGAAAATACTCAGAATTGAAAATAATTACATTTCCTACTGGAGCTTATGAAATCGATGATATAAACCAATTACTACAAAAACAACTCGGAGAAGAAAATATCACCGTTAAAGGAAACAATAATACTTTAAAAGCAGAAATAACTTCAAAATATTATATCGATGTCAGCTTGAAAAACTCCATTGGCAGTTTACTTGGATTTACAGATACAAAAAAGAATATATTAACTCCTGGAACTACTCATTCAGGTGATACAACTGTTACAATATTGAAAGTCAATAGTATCGATGTAACGTGTAATATTATACACGGATCGTATAGAGAAGGAGTGAATCAGCATATTTTACATACATTTTATCCAACAGTGGCTCCTGGTTTTAAAATTGTTGAGAAGCCACAAAACTTGATATACCTACCGTTAAACACCAGTTTCATTTCAGACATCGTACTGAACATATTGGATCAAGACGGTGTTAGTGTTGACTTTAGAGGAGAAACGATAACTATACGGATACACATCAGAGCGGCAACATAAAGGTCAACATGGGATTATCATTTAAACCGCAACGGAAGAGTCGGGAGCTCAGTAGCTCCTCGACATTGGAAGAGTTAACATCGGACAACATTCGTTTTCTACAGAAGATTGGATTGAAACTTAACAACGATGGATATCCTGGATATATCTCAAGGACCGACATTCGACGAAACACTATGGGAGAAGGAATATCACACGCACAACCCTTACACTTCATCAAAATTAAACAATAACGATGAAATAAGGATTCCCATTCAACAACAAGATATTTACACATTGCCGTGTGAAAGTTATTTGTACATTGAAGGACGGCTATTAAAATTGGATGGAAAAACTGCTTCATCAGTTCCTTTTATAAATAACCCGATGGCATATCTTTTTGATGAAATAAGATATGAGATATCAGGGGTGACAGTTGATTCGACAAAAAAGGTTGGTATAACAACGACATTGAAAGGATTAACATCATTAACACCGCATGAGAAGAATTCAATAGTCACCGCCGGATGGGTTGCCCCTGATAAAGACACTATAACACCGGATTCCAATGGTCACTTTGATTTTCATGTACCCTTACGATTGCTTTTGGGATTCGCTGAAGATTACAAACGAATAATAATAAATGTCAAACAAGAATTGGTATTACTCAGATCTTCAACTAACAAGGACTTGATACTTGCAGACCCTGCAACTACGGAAGATAAACTGGAATGGCAACTACAATTGGATAAAGTTGTTTGGAGAGTACCTCATGTAAGATTGGCCGATGAACATAGAATCGTATTATTGAGAAAGTTAAAGTCTGACCGTGATATTGTGATGCCATTCCGAAGTTGGGAATTCCATGAATATCCTACACTACCTCAGACAGAACGACAAACATGGACCGTCAAGACATCAACTTATTTGGAACGGGCAAGGTACATAATACTTGGTTTTCAAACTAAGCGAAAAGATGTTATCACTGCAAATGCCGGTCAATTTGATCACTGTAAAATAAAGAATTGTAAAGTTTTCTTAAACTCTCAATTCTTTCCGTATGACAATTTGAATGTCATGTTCAGCAAAAAACGTTTTTCCATTTTATACGATATGTATGCAAGATTTCAATCGTCATATTATGGAAAGACTAATACACCACTATTATCGCCTGACCAGTATTATTCAAAGGCTCCGATAATTGTAATCGATTGTTCAAAACAAAATGAATCGGTAAAATCATCAAGTGTGGATATAAAAATTGAAATGGAATATGAACAACCAGTAGCGGATGGAACTTCAGCATACTGTCTAATTCTACATGATAAAATAGTTACTTACACACCGCTGACCGGAATTGTGAAGAATGTACTTTAAAAAGAATTAGTACAACGACTGCAGATTTTTGAGGTTAGAATTATCTGCTTCACTTTTTGAGGTAAGAATTTCGTTTGTGAAAAACAAGTTGAAAACAAACATTTATGTGATTGTATAAATTTCAAGGATTTCACGAAAAACATAAAAGCGAGAAAATCATCAGTGGAAAGTTCATTTTATATTCGACCGTCGTATGGGAAACATCGTTCGCAAGATGAGTTCTACTAACGGAGAAGAAAATACACCTCTAATGGATGAGAATAGTTCAGATATAGAAAAACAAGTTGAACGAGAAATGGACGAGTTCCTCAAGTTTAACAAACATAAGAAGAGAGAAGAAGAAAAAGAAGAAGGAGAAGCTGAAAAAGAAGTAAAAAGAAAAAAGGTTGAAGTTAACATTACAACTAATATTTTAACAGAAGTATTTCTTCGGATTTTCTACCCCATTTCATCATGCATAACGAAAAGTATTTCAGTTGGAATTTTAAAATCATTGGATTATTCACCGATTGTTATTTTAAATCATGGAAATAAAATGGTTACATTCACTGAAACTTCTTGGGAATCATTTATGAAACATTTACATCTTTTGGAATGTTATTTGAGTAACAACACATTTGGAAGAAGAACAAGATTAAGTTTATTGGAATCAAATATTGAAGTTGATATAGTGAAACATCGTGGGGGACAAATGGTTCGCTTCAGAGATTTAACTAGACATGATGTAAAATTACATTTGACTAAAGAAGAATTTTACACTTTAAGTTGTACTACCGGTCCCGTCACCAGATATTTGAAACAACTAATATTTTCAAGTGCAATAATCAAAGACTATCTAATCGATACATTGGACAGACAACCTTTCGTTCCAATTCTATACGGTCCTGTGGATACTTCAATTTTTAATCGAATACCTCAAGAAGTGGATATGTGGAGACAATTGAACAACTATCACACCAACTTTAATATCGACGAAGAAGCGCAAGAAGTTAAAGAAGAACAATCGTGTTTGTAATACAAGTCAGTTGCTGACGAGACTTCATCATGGACAAACGGGTTTCGTTTTCTAATGCGCCACATATAATGGAAGTTAAAAAAGGTATAATTGAATTTCAAGCTTTTCGAGGAAATGATGGAAATTTTATTATAAAAGAATTAGTAATTTTGGATATGAACACATCTGTAGTTTATCATTACTTATTCAAACCTCCATTACCATTCAATAGACTAACAACTAAAGCGAAAGTTACAAACAAATGGTTGTACAAACATTTTCACAACTTAAGATGGGATGAAGGTTTTATTAATTATAACATGATGCCGCACATTATGAATCATTACTGCAAAGAGTTCAAAACTATCTACACAAGAGGATTGGAAAAAGCTAATTGGATACAATCATTTACAAGCAACGAAGTGATAAATGCAATAATAGATAGAGATTTCCAATGCTATTTCAATTAACTTTGTATTTCATCAAAGAGTTTTAAACATCGAAGGTCACAGTGCGCTTTGAAGAATGCCTACCGCTTGAATAATTTCCTTCAACAGAATGGTGGGGGTAATGTCGGTAATAAAAGTGAGAGCGCTACCATGACGCAGCATGAGTATTACTCGAACCTCCGAAGAGACAACATCTCCGACGGACATTATTATTAACAAGAAGATTAACAATAACATCAAGATGGCATCGCAGAACTTTCTTCAAAATTTGGTTGATCAATTCAACGCTCATTCAAAATCAACAATCTTACCGACGAAGAGATGTTCTGAACTAAAAGAAGAAAAACATTACATCATACATACAATCAAGAAGATGGACACTTCAGTTGGTGATGCTATTAATTGCACATTGAGCGAGGCGCCGTATACAGTTGGTGACGAACCGAAGTTTCAAATCTTCCTACCGAAACGGTTTGTACAACTTCTACAAAATGAAGATCTTCGAGTTATTCAACCTGGCGCACTCTATTTAGTTTCACACGGACCGAGTGGAAACAACTCAACTGAACTAACTATTCATGTAACACCTACTACTAACTAGTTTGTACATAACTTTGTAAATATATATGTTTGTAATGGTTTCTCAATAAAGATGATATAAAACAAAAAAAAAAATAAAAGAAGCAACATATTGTTATGTCTTTGTACATAGCAATATGTTGCTTTTTTTTTAAAAATTCCACGGGATGACCTTGACCCAATTTTGTGTGATAATAAAAGTGAAAATCAACTTGTGAAATTCATCAGTCTACGACTACCTTTCGTACCGTACACATCTCGCTCTCTATAACTAAATACAAAACTTCAACATGTCCCTAAAGGTCAAGTGTGCATCTTACGATACCAACACCATTACGAGTTTTGAACAACTTGAAGATTTAACCAACGAAATGCGAGTTTTACTTACCGGTGGTTATCACTTAACTGTTGATGTTAGTGCTACTAATGTAAGGATGTTTACTAAAACAAAATACTGTGATGATGAAGTATTTCTTTCAACACAACCTACAACATCTTCATCACCGACTGGTCAACATAACATCAAGTTCCACAAGTATTACCAATGTTAAATAACTTTTAACAAATAAAACTAAGGAATCACGTGATCAATGTCAAGTTGATAAAAAGGGAATGATACTTGTATAACTAATCATTCGCTTCCCGACTCTCGCTGCGTCAACACCTAATTTTAAAGATGTTATACAGAATGATGATCGAACTTGATGGAAAAATCTATGGAAAAGATTACAACACCGTTGAACAAATGACTGAAGATTTAAATATATTAACTAAAGAAGGATATCAAGCTAAATTAATTTTAAAATTTCCTGAAGTACATCCACTATCGACTGAAGAACTTATCGCTATGGCTAAAGCGGAGAGAGAGAAAAAGGCTGAAGAAAACAAACAGAAACAGACAAAGTCTGAAGAAGATAAACAGAAATAAACTTCTTAAGTATAAACATTCCTTACATTAGTAAGGTATAATTTTTTAAAACTTCGTTTGGATGACCTTGAAATTACCCCCCACCACTTTTTGTAGTACATAAAACTGACTATTCAACACTATACACTCTTATTCTTTCACTGGACTCAGCAGCGTCAACATGGAAGAACAAAAGTACAAGTACGAACCTCGTTACTGTTGTGAACAACAGTGTACAGATTTAGGACCAATGATGGTGGACGGGTTAGCTTGCACTAAATGTGAATTTTTTGGATCTTGTTACTGCAAGTGCAAAACAAAACAACTACCGCCACCGGAATTGCGAACTTTCAAATTTTACAAATCAAGATATTTTCATACATGCTGTCCTCAAAGATGTTTCAAATTTCATCCTCTCGATCTAGCTCATTGTCAACGCACCAAGTCTCATCAAGATGATTTTTGTACACATATGATAAAAAGATGTAAATACAGATCAGATTGGTATTCCGATCCTGTAGAACCATCGAATGTGTAATTTCAGTTTTACACTCTTTTTTAAAACTTCAATTGGATGACCTTGAGATTTCCCCCCACCATTGGTTTTTTTGACTTCCCCCCACCATAAGTCTTTTAGATTTCCCCCACCATTAGTTTAAGTTTTGTATCTTATTGAATCCACCTTTGAATTATTTCACTACCAACACTCTAACTAACAACATGGGATCGCCTTTCGTCAAGTTTCAACATATAATAACTGACAGAGAAGAATTGGAGGAAATATTTCAAAATTTGCTTTCTGTCATGGATAGATATCCTATGAGATGGATCAGACTTGATGTTCACTATTTACGTCCTCGTGATTCTTCATCATCGAGTGAAGACGAAACAACGACTACTACTTCAGCTAGGTTATTTCAATTTTCTTCATCATCGAGTGAAGACGAAACAACGCCTACTACTTCAGCTAAAATATTTGAATTGAAAGACGAAGAAGAGGAACTTAGCTATTTACTTGGTCACAAGCTCATGCTCACCGACAAATAAGCGCCGATCTTCATTCAATCACCGACTCTCGCACGATGAACAACTCTCCGTTGGCACGAATGAATTCTAGTTTCGAAGTAAATTCCAAAGAAGATTTGCAAGAAATATTTAATACTTTACACGAAATTGTTAGTAAATTTAACACTGTTAAAATGAATCTGGAAATAACTTACGCCTGTCCTATTTGTGATAAGGTTGAAAGTTCTGATGAAGATAGTTTGCTGAATCTTACTCCACTTACACCTCTACAATCAGACACGACAACAACAAGTACGGAAGCAAATGGTGAGCAACCTCCTTCCCCCACCACTTCATTGTGATTCAACTTCCCCCACCACTTCTTCGTTTAACTAACGTTCCTCGCTTTCACTTCTCATTCCGTCTCCAACATTTGAACTATTAACATCACTTGTTTCAAAATTTCAAACACCAAAAAACAACACTAATGATGGATATGATGGATGAAGTTTCCTTCGTCACAAGGATGGAAGAGGAAAAGATGAAAGAAGAAAAATTGAAATTGGAAATTAAACGTTTGCAATTGGAACGGAAAAACCAACTCGAAATATTACGTTTCTTCAAACTTGTCAAGTATGTCATCTGGGGACTCTGCCTGTACCTTATCCTCGTCGTTGGCGTTTGCTTCTACAACTCCGTGTTTCATCACAAGAATTCAACCTGTATTGCACGTTGATTGTATTTGTTTTTGCACATTGATTGTATTTGTTTTTACGAATAAAGTTCAAAACTTAAATCTACCTATCCCGCTATCACCGGATAGTTCAACTCTCAGAACTATTTCCTGTGCTAGCGGGATAGGCTTTTTTAAAACTTACTCGGGATGACCTTGACATACTTTCCGTAACCCAATTATCAAGTTGAATTTCAGTTTTGAACTAACTTTTAATTTATGCATACCTCCCCCTCATTTAATATACGACCGGAAGCTATGTGCCCCGGCACGTGGCTTCCGGGGCAGCTGACCTGTGCCAGAAGTAACCAAATCTAACTACTCAACTGTATAGAAAATATTTTGTTAACGAGTTTTTTACTTTAGTTGTTTCCATTAAAAAAAGTTTTGCCCGGTTCAAAACGATGGAAAAAGTTTTTTTTAGTTTGATAATTACAAAAGTAAAAAAGTTCAAACTATATACGAATATTGAAAAATATACATATCAAATTATGAAAATTTATAACAAAGTTTTTTTTTTCAATTTTGATGCAAAGTGATTTCTTGTAAAATTTAACTTTAAGGAACGTTATATAAAGAAATAAAAAAATTTAAAGTGAAAAAGTTGACATTCCCTGTTACTTTTTAAAGTACATAATATGTTTGTTTATTTATAAAAATAAACTGTATATCGAAGCATACTCTAAAGTCCTTTATCATACAACACCATACAGTTGCAGTTGCATATAAAATGTTTATACAAGAACTACGATTTTTTTGCACACTTATATGAAAATTAACGTTTTTAATGAGAGCATATAAAATAGCAGGTTTATATTCATTAAGGGGGTATGTCAAGGAGTACCTATAAAAGTTCCGCACTAGCAAAAATAAATAAATAAATAATAAAAATAATAATAAATCTATACCGGTATATTAACTTTACGCAATAATATTTACTCATTGAAGAACTACCAGTTTCTCCATTTGTCAGAGGGTCACCCGAGTTAGAAAATATTCGAATTGTAAGCATTGGTTTGCAAATAAATTAATTTAACAATCCTACTTAATAGAGTACAATACCACAAACTGGGATCAAATGTAAACTTGAACCGGAAATAAGAGTTTCCATTAAAATCATACAAATATTATCACACTTTTAAATGTGGTTAAAATCAACATTTGTTGTGGGCGTTCTGGAAGTAAAAAAAGTGATCGCTTGACCCAAAGCTCAAGACGCAATGGCAGATGCCGACTGCCGTATGTATTGTCGTTTACGGAACGAATTTTTGATATCTTGAGGACCAGAATCGTTACGGATAAAGATTTTTCGATTACTCAGTCTAAGCTTTGTTCATTTTGAAAATTCAACGCAATTATGTTAAACTTCTTCTACTGGACGTCCCGCAAGGAATATTTTAATAAGATATCTACGGCCTTTTCTTATTACTAGAAAAGCTTTTTTTATTTATAACAATATGCCATTTACTTGAGTGCAAAATATATTTTTTGTCTTTATGTTTTGAGAGGAAAGAGTTATTCTCTACCATTTTTACTTCGCCATCCCTTTGAAATCTGGTTTGCATTTTCGTTCCCTACTACATGAAACATTTGATTTTATGTACAATTAAAACCAAGAATTTCTTTTGACCTCTGATGGGTCGTCCAACCGACATGATGGGAAACTGGTAGATCCTTAGAAAGTAGTTTTGCAAGTGTAAAAATTACGTTTTAGCATTTATTATTTGATCTGCTATCGTTTATAAATTAATAAGCCCATGAGGAAGTTTTATACCCACTGTATCAAACGTTTGCACTGATTAAGTTACATAAAATGTTCAATAATGTAATCCATCATTATTATGTGTTGGTTACTCTCACTTTAATGTTGTATGTTACAGTATTTAACAGTTAACTGACGTTGTTAACCGACTAAACTTTGCCTTAGGTTTTATTTATCACTTTCTCCGGAAGTAGTTGTGGTGGCACCACTGTTGCACATTGTGGCTAGGTTGGCAACACTGGCACACAATGTGGTGAATTTGGCCACCCACATTGCATCCACAAACTCACGACACGTTCTCCACCACATAATGCCATTAGGGCTTATTGTTCAAGACCCTACATTGTTTACCGTGTTTACATATTTTACATCCGAAATAAACAGAATAAGTTAGATTCAAGGAAATTATGCTGCAATTTGAAATCAAAAATTGTTTTCATATTTTAACGTTACTACTAAATGTTTTCATGTTTTGGCGTCAGCCCATGAGGAGTTGTTAGTACATCATATTAAAAGTAATCATTGGTTGATATCTACATTGCTTCAAAGTCTCATTTAGTAGAGGTTTTTTTTATAATCAATTTTATGGTAAACAATAAATGTCATGCACAATGGTTGAATAAATAATCAGTAATACTTTCCATTGATTTTTTATAATACATTTTTGTAACTTCATGCAGCAAAAATAGCAAAACCCACCATTATTTAAATAGCGTTTCGCGTTAAACATATTGATTTACCGTAAGTGCAAAAACTCTCTAGTAAAGCACCCGCCGTATACCTTACACTCGCCTACGGCTCGATGGGGGCTCCGCCCCCATGCCCACTAGTTCGTTCCAACTAATTCATTAACGTCTCATGGGTTGAAAAAATACAGATCAAAGTTCAAATTTTGTCTCAACGTAGGGTTCGGTGCTTAGGTTAACAAAATCCCTAAGGTTAATCTAGGGAGAATTATTGGCAGGATTCCTAGCTATAGGTGAACAAATACGATAATTACTAAATTATGACAATGACTAAACTTGTATTAAAATTGACTTATGGCTTTTACTATAGTATGACCTAGTTGAAGTTCTAATATGTACTAAATTTCAAACATCTAAGTACCATAATAGTAAGTTTAAAGTTTTGGGATATCATCATTTTCGGTGCAAGAACTTTATAATTTAGAAAGTACGCCTCTATTAACGGGTGAAGGGGCGAAATTTCATAAGTCTAAATTTTCAGAGTGTCTAAAATAAAACGTAACACTGGAAAAACATAGTGCAGTATATTTGGCAGATTGACGTAAATTACTAACACTTAACATGAAAAAACTTCAAGTTTTTACGATGTTTTTGGACTTAACTTTGAATGAAATCGAAAAATAGTTGATACTATTGAAAGAACGGTTGAGGTCATAATATGTACTGAATTTCAAGCATCTATGTGCCAGTATGGTAAAAAAACTTATTAAATCAACAAGACTTTTGTGAAAAGATTTCAAAATTTTGAAAGTACGCCCATTTTAAAGGGTGACGGGGGTGAGATACGGCAAAGTTTCACTGGACCAAACTTGTAGAGCGAATAGAATAGAAGGTAATTATGTCAAAACTCTAATTGATATTGCAGTATATTTGGCATATTAAAGTAAATTACAAACACTATACATGAAAAAATGTTAAGAATTTCGTCTTTTTAAAACCTTTTTATGCCTCAACTTTGATGGAAATTTCCCACTGGCTTTTACTATAGTTAGATTTATCCAAGGTCATATGTACTAAAGTTCAGGCACATATCTGCCATAATAGTAAATAAATAAACAATATTAAAATAGCATGTTTTTTGGAAATGAATTTAGAAATTTTGAAAGGACACCAATTTAAGGGTGAAGGGAGTGAGATATGGCAAAACTACACCGGAATAACTTATATAGAGCGTCTGATTTGTCCGCTCTGACGCCATGAATTTTCCCTCCGATTTTAGGTAGGACCTCTCGTTCAAAAGTTACGACCTGCAATGTCGTGGTTTTACAATTATTATGGACTGAAATTAGATTAAAACTGGCCAATGGCTGCTACTATAGTATGACCTAGTCAAGGTCATAATAGCCTATGTACTAAATTTTAGACGTCCATGTGCCACAATAGTGAATAAAAATATTGAAATAACTTAATTATTGTGAAAGAATTGTGAAATTTGAAAGTACGCCCCTTGTAAGGATGAAGGAGGTGTAATATGGAAAAATGTGTGAGGACCAAATGTGTAGACCGTCTAAAATATAATACAATAATTGAAAACGTACATCGATACAGTACTATATTTACCAGATTTAAGTCAATTACAAACACACTATACGTTAAAAATGTTACGGATTTCGTGTTATTACGAGTTTCTTTGTCTAAAATTAGGTTGAAATCGGTATATGAATGATATTATAGTTAAACCTATATGAGGTCATAATATTTACAAAATTTCAGACATCCATTTGCCTTAATAGTTAATAAAAAATATTAAAATAGCGCAATTTTCGTGGACGAATTTTAATAGTTTGAAATTACGTCCACTTTTAAGGGTAAAGGGGATGAGATACGGGAAAATGTCAAGGCACCAAACTTGTAGACCATCTAAAATACAGTACAATAATTGAAAAATATTTATCAATGTAGCACCATATTTACCAGATTTAAGTAAATTACAAACACTTTACATGGCAAAATTTTAAAGATTTCGTATTTTTATGATTTTCTTTTAGCTAAACTTAGATTGAAATTGGCCAATGAATGCTACAATAGAAAGGCTACTATTGGGGCATTATATGTACTAAAGTTCAGATATCTATTTGCCATAATGGTAAATAAAAAAAAATAAAATAGCGCAATTTTTGTGAAGAAATTTTGAAATTTTGGAAGTACGCCCCTTTTTAAGGGTGAAGGGAGTGAGATACAGTAAAATGTCATATGACCCAACTTGTAGAGCATTTAATTCCCAACTAACGATTTTCCCTCAGATTTGAGGTGGGAACTCTCGTTCAAAAGTTACAGAGGAAATAGAAAACCCTCACATATTCAATTTTTTCATTTCTAGCCTTTTAATTTTTTTTGAGGGGTTGAAATGGAAAATTGGTGGATTTTAGATTTTTCCCGATGGTTTCTGAACAATAGCCACCTACATGCCGAATTTCAAGTTGTAGCATAATTGGAAGTGGTCAAACATTTTGATTCTTGTGAGTGAGTGAGTGAGTGAGTGAGTTACACATGCGGGTGTATAGTTATTTAGATATGAATTAAACAACAGTGATGTTCAATATGTTATCTCACAAAGCATTTTTCTTAAATGTCATATTACATTTTAAAAACATTATTTAGATTTTTTGATTACTTGGAGTGATTATTTATGAATTATTAGCCTTTATCATTAATTTATTATTTTTAGGTCTTTTAAATTCAAACCAACATACCACGAACTAATTTCCAAAGGTTTAACTTGTAATATATTATTGCATTTTCAATGCAAACAAAGTTCCATCTCCTGTCATTTCCAGTTCTGTTGTTTATTTTGTTCATAGTTCTTGGAATTGTATTCTATTTAGAAATCCCCAAGATATTGAATTAATTTATGATTGTCAACGGCATCCACACTAGCAAACCCTTATCAGTGTTTGACATTATGTAATACGATTGAAAAAGTCGTTTCAGTTACCAACTAATTGTTTAGACTTTTAACTTGTAGCTTACTTAATGGTAAAGATATTAAATGATCTCTAGACGTGTCAACATTACTAAATTAATAATGGATTATTAAACTTATCATTTGTTATAAATTAAACATTTTGTACGGAATGATGGGCCACTTGTAATATAAAACACATAGTCTTTTTGTTTTTGTTTGTATCAAGTAATGGGAAGTTCAAGATTAGATTCTTCAATCCGTCAAAATGTCCTCGTTTACGTAAATTGGCATTGTCTATTGACACAAATAGCATAACAATGCACTTTAAATCAATCTTTCAAGCGATAAGCCTCCATTATTTTAATTATTTTGGCTGTGATAAGTTTATATTAGTATAAATTATTTTCTTTTACATTTTTCATAAATTTAAACCAAATGATACATAATAAAGGAATAGAAAGAATAAAACAAATTAATTACTACATCTGCTCTTCATTCTTATAGAGCAAGAGCCAGCGATGATCTGACCTTCATCATTTTTATAAATGGATGTATAAAATAGCCCTCTACTACGATCTTTGGATAACGGTTACTTTCAGTTATGATCTGTGAAAAGTGTAAACAATTTAAAAAAAATTTCGTAATGGCATAAAGGCTGAAATTTCATATAAGTTTCCTGGAACAATCTCAAAAGATATATCCCCGGCTGTCAGACACTTCGTGCGGTTGCATATCCTGTCTGACGGCCCTTTAAGTATAGCGAAAAGCAGATCCCTATTGGTCCCTCTACAACAGCTATTTAATGAGTCAATCAGAAACGTTGCATTCCCTGATTTGTTGAAAAGCACCTTCATCATTCCCATACGTAAAACTGGGCCAACCTTTGATATCCAAAACTCCTGACCTATTGCCATCCAGTTCAGTATTTCCAAAGTGTTTGAGAAACTCATCCGCAATACAGTATTTCCATTTCTAAAAAGATCACTTTCCTCATACCAGCATGGCTATATGCCTTGAAGGTCGACCCTATTGAATTTGGTAGTTCTACTGTTGAACAATGTCTTAGCATTTAAGAAGAGGAAGCAAGTCGATGTACTTTACTAGGACCTCTGGAAAGCTTTTGACCATGTCTGCCAATCGCTGTTGGTGTAGAGGTTGAGCTTCGGTTCAAAGGGTATCTCCAAGATTGGCAGCTAATTGTCAAGTATGGATCTGAAACGTCTAATGTCTTCACAAGTAACCGTGGTGTACCCAGGGCTCTCATCTTGGCCCTATTCTATTCAATGTCTTTATAATGACATCTCGGGTTCATTGAAATCTCATCACCTTCTTGATTAAAGATTCTTCGCTGATGACGTCAAATTGTATTTGACCATCTTTTCTATTGAGGATTGTGCTTCTCCACAGGATGATCTGTCACTGGTGGAAACTGGGATTGAAACAAATGGTATGAAGCTGAATGTGAACAAGTACTTGTAAATTAATTTCCACAAGATCAACTCACCCAGCGTTTTTTTTCTACCAGTTCAATGTGATAGACGTTATGAGAGTGGATGAAGTCAAGGAGTTGGGTGTAATTCGGTCCTAATCTCTCAACTCAGCACCTCATATTACTCCGGCCTGTGCTACGCCAACCAGAATCTTGGACTTAGGCCTATCTTCCGTGTGCCAAGCTTCATTCGTCATCCTGCTGAATTGAAGACTTTTATTTATATCATATGTCCAACCTCATCTTGAGAATTCTTCCTTGATTTGGTATCCTCAGCAAAAATATCTTGTGGAGCTGATTAACAGGATTCAGGTACGATTCCTTCGTATGGTGGGCTTACATAAAAACTTTGGGTTCTTAGATGTACTAGTTGACATGTTAGTGGCTCAAATACGCATCCCCTCTTTGGATATCAAAAGAGACATACAAAGATGTCATATTTATTTATAAGATTGTAAACGGATCCATCGACTGCCCTACAATTCAGGAGATGGTTAACTTCCGTGTTCCCTCTGGTACCAGATCCATCGAGCTTTTTGCTATACATCACCATGAAACTGGATACGAGAAAAACAGTCCTATGGTCAGTATTCAGTTGAAGGCTAGCTTGATCCCGGCTCACATTGATCTGCTATTGCGGCTGCTCATCCAAATATCAGAAGGAGACTCCTGGATGACCCACTTCCAATGAGGACCTGCACTTTCTTCGCTGTACACATGTTGTTTCATTGCATTTATCTTTATTGAATCTTATTTTTTTTCTGTTGTATTTATATAATTCAGGTATTTATTGCCGTTATTCGTGATTGTTTCTGTATCAGTTAATTTATGTTCTGTTATACAATATGTTATGTCCATCTTGAATTATTGTTGTTACTGTTTTTTATACTGTATTTATTAGTGTTATTATAATGTTTATCTTAGTGTTGAAAAATGTTTGTCAATATTGTATTGTTATTATACAAATTAATTTAAAAAAGGGTTTCCATCAAAATAAATAAATATAAATATTGGTTTAGTTATCTTCGATCACTTGTTTTCGGAGTAAGATTACATTAATTTATAATCGAAAGCGTACACAAACTAATCACGCTTACCATACGTCAAGTAGCAACACAAGAAGTCTAAAAATGAACATCTTAACTTCGATGACCATTTTATTAATAATAGAGTAGCATAATTTTCAAACAAGTGGGGAATGAGAATAACGGAATTTACATTTGTATACTAAACTTGACCTGATCTAACGAGACTATACAAAACTTAAAACGGGGGGTGTCTATAACCGGCTTTGAGTTAGGCATGTTACTGTAATCTAATATATAAAGCTACAAAGATAAAGTTTTAATTGATTGCGAAGGAAATCTTTATATTTTCTAGAAAAGTTAAAATATTTTTCACTTAAGGCATTATTAAAAATATATAATATTTTAATGCTATACATCTAAAATACATACTTTTACAATATATCCGCAAGCCTTTTATATAAAATGGTGTGATAACTGTATATAATCATAATTTTTTTGTTTTTAACATTTTTACTCCATATATTTTGATAAATCATACGTGTTGTAATTTGTAATTAATTCACTACTATACAGCTTAGAAGTAAGGCATTATTGAATTGGTTGTTTAAATGTCTTTGCAAACAGTGAACTTGTCGAAGTAGATCTCCATGTTATATGGATGTGACAGTTTTATGTTATCCTCCTATTTGCATATTGTGTCATAGGCACCACCAAAGTTTAGAAGTAACTGATTAAGTTACAAGTACAGTCAAAACAGCACAAAACAACACAAAACAACATCGTTGTAAGTTTTTGTTGTTTTAATTAAGCTTCAAATAAATATTTGTAACATAACAATTTTACTATTTAAAAATATTATACTAGTTAATTTGTAAAAACACATTGTTTTCTTTTTACGCTGAACGTAAATCAGGACAATCCATATTAAACCTAATATGGTCCAAACAGTAAATCTCCAGTATGTGTTTGTTAAGTGGACCTGTTAATTTTTTTTTTTTTACTAAAAGTTTTTCCTAATTTATTGATTTTGTTTAAAAATACGTGTAATGTAAAAACTAAAATAATTTATTATTGCGTTAACAAACTCATCACTTTAAGAAAACGTTGGATTTGTAATACTTACAAAATCTTAAATGCTTTTATATTATTAATTATGTATAAGTCTTAACCATAGATATAAAAATTCTAGAATAACAAGTTATGTCTATTTTTGTATGTTTAATCAAAAAAACATTATCTTTCATTTTAAATTATAAAACAATGATTTTTATTAAACAATACAACTAAACGCGTAGCCTATACCACATATTATAGGTAGTTTGTTTTAACTTGATCCTCCATAAGATTATTAGGGGGAAGGGGGGGGCGTGGAAGATTTAAATTGTAAACAAAAAGTTTACACTTGAAGTGACAAACATGTTCGAGTACTAGGTTTTTCCAAATAATGTTTTTTTTTTTTTTTTTGTAACTTTTAATGTTTTTCAGTTAATCTTTAGTCAGCTTTTTTAAAACCAAACCTATGAATTGTTGAAAAGTACATTTCTAAAGTAAACTGTTTAAGAAGCAACTGTTGCCAATAATATTATAAAACCTTTGACTATATACACTAACGTGAATAGACTTATCATAGCATAGGGGTGTTTGAAACCTATTGACGGTGGTGCAATCTTCCGCAGAGTACATGAATTACAAGTGACATATGATATATAAATCGGTCTTACCACTCTTCTCAACCAAGGATGAAACATTTTATAACTGAGAGTAATGTTTATGTTTTGGTAAAGTGTTATCCAGCTGAAGAACAACAACATCGATGGCAGCGACTCTGGCGAAACTTCAAAATTTTTTCCTCAAATTAAATGCATTGGATTGATAGGTCTATTCACGTAATTGTACATAGTTAATGATAAAACTGATACCCAACATGTTGTGATGTGATATTACCAGCTGGTATGCAACAGTAAAATAAAAA
The DNA here is from genome assembly GCA_030545055.2 of Neoaliturus tenellus. NCBI lineage: Eukaryota > Metazoa > Arthropoda > Insecta > Hemiptera > Cicadellidae > Neoaliturus > Neoaliturus tenellus. Next base: position 98,122,840 of record CM061533.1, read on the forward strand.
ATAAAAAAAACTAAAAAAAAACTACAAAATCCACAAAAAATCTAAAAACAAATGAATATTAGCAAGGATAAAAATAACCATTCCCACCACTTTCTCTGGTCCTCCTACGAAGGTTCATTTTAAAACGGTTATAACTGAAAAGTCATAAAAGATAAAGAGTTTATTTACTTTCTTACATATAATTAATAATAATAGGCATTCATCAATATAACCTTGAATGTTTCAAAGTGATAGTTTTTGGGCTAATTTCAACAATTACTAATTTGAAAGAGCACAATAGTCCGGTTATTAGACCTAACACACAAAAATTATAAATGCTCATAAAAAATTAATATTCCAAACAAACTTTTCGTAACGATATTGAAAAACAACACCAAAATTGTCTTTAAAACATAATTGAAAATTATTTTGTTTAGTATATTAATGCTTAATATATAAATTTTAATGTTATTTAAAATCATTGTCTTTTACATTTTTTTGTACATTTATTAACACTCCGATGGTCGCGCGGGGTAGTCCCATACCCCAGTGATTTTGTTTTGCTGATCATTGACAGTTGGCAACACTCCTGACCTTGAGCAGGTCAATACCTTCCCCTCAACTCTTCATCAAGACGTCAGTGTCATTTCAGATGTCTGAATCAACTGTGCGGCTGCTCACACTGTTTTTAAAACACTACTGCATGGCATGGGGTAGCGGCATACCCCACGCGACTAACTGTGCTACACTTTGAACAATAGTTTGCATATTTTTCGTCCGTGTTAGTTCGGTTCTATGACAAACAAGAGTGAAGGTGCTACTGCTCAGTTGCGAACGTGGTTGGAGGAAACCAATAGTGACAATGGAGGTGTGTTGGGAGTTGAAGATCCGGAAGAAGTAGAAGAGGATCATCTAGAAATAAACTTTGCTAGGGATGACGTATTATTAAATTATATATATATAACGGCTCAAAGAAGCCTTTTTAAAAACCTAATATATAAAATATATATTATATATATATAATATATATATATATATATATATATTATATACTGTATTATTAAATAATATACATGTGTATGTGATTAATTATACTTATTCTCTAAAATTAAAATTATTTTTGTGCATTTCCGCGTTTTTTTTTTCATCAAAACCCTATTCACATGTTTATAACAATTTTTCTCCATAAACTAGACCCAAACTGTGTTTTTAGCAAGCAGAAATATGCAAAGATGTATTCAATAACATATAACAACATAAATTAAAGAAAAAGTAACGTAATATTATTTTTAAAAGAAAAAACACACGTGGGGTACGACACTACCCCACGCGACCATTGGTGTCACAGTAAGGGGCGCGACCGACGGAGTGTTAACAAAGTTTTGTTAGTTAGCTTAAAATGTAATACGTAGGACGTAATAAAAATATATATTTAGATTCTAACACGCAACAACGTAAATACCGGTGCCTCAGTTATACATAAAAACAATCTGAGCCAAGTTCCATAATTTTGTAATCATCCGTCTTTAGTATGTGACATAAAAACATAACGGCTCCCATTGAAACTTCTGTCATAGGTATAAGTCTCTCCACATAAGTTGACGAATGGTCAAAATCATCTGTGATAGGCGAGGAGGGGGAGTTGGCTCTTTTCCAAAAACATCCAGCTTACGTTACATGCTAATTTTCATGGAACAGCTGATTATCCGATAATTTTAACTGAATAGTAGTTCAAATTCGTTCGTCAAGTTACGTAGCAAGGCTTATAAACTGCTGATTGCACACCGGTGCAATCAGCAGAATTATTATTAAAAATTATTAGGCCTATTATTATTATGAATTATTAGCAGAAATTATTAACATAGCGTATTCATTTTCCTAAATTTTATAAAAATTAAACACTGTATTACGTGACATTAAGTCTTGTGATGGTTGTTGTATGAAATTATAAAATACAAACAAATTTAAGATTAAAATCAGTTTTATTAATTTTAAGAATTTCCATATTCAATTAAATATTAATTTTCTGCATAGCTAATAATAAATATCTATGTGTATATTAATTTAAATAGACCATATCTAAACTCCCTAAAAACTACTTAACAGTTTAGTATTGTTATAAAAACAATCCACTTCTTTATTTACCTAAGGAATTTCAAGACTTCTTTCTCAAAACCAATTATCTAAATAAATTAAATGATTAGTGGAAAAAGGTCATATAATAATCCTTTTATTATTTGTTTTCAAAACATTATATAGATCTATTTTGTGCTAAGTATATCTTACGCACAGGTCAACTTTAGAAACAAGCAATCAACATCAAGTATCTCGCCTAACGCTGAGGAAGGTAATAGATCCCGCGCTATCAGCAACTTTCTTATCAGCAACGGCAGGCACGAAGGTAGAGTCACGCTAAGATGTTATGAGTCTTGCAAGTTGTAATCTATTTCCAAGAAGACTACGTTCCAATAAAAAATGTACGGTATATAATTATTTTAAATACAGCGAACTTATGTATGCTTTTTGTTTTAAAAAAAACTTTACAGGCGTAATTTGTCACACTTATGCTTTTCTACTAACTATTTAAAACGATTATTATTTTTTTTTTTTAACATGCAACTAATTTTATAAGACAAATTAATAAATTCAATCACCTATTAAAAATTGTATTAAGTTTTTAGTGATTAGATAACCCTTTTAAGTGAAAAGAAATAAAATAAAAAGCTATAAACTATTAATATTGCTTACTGTATTTACTATTTTTTTCTACCCCTTTCCAATTATTTGAAATAATATTTCAGATTTAGTTGCTTTGTAACAACATAACGTTATCACGAACTCTTTGTTTACTATGTTAATTCTGACATTTGTCTATCTTTGCTGTAGTCATCCTATTAGTATTTGTATTTGTATCCTATTAGTATCCTATCCTATTTGCTGTAGTCAGTTTATTGATTTAAGGATTTTTCTTTAGTTTTTCTTTCACTCCTCATCGGTATATTCATCTAATAATATTAAAACCAAATTGGAAAATAATTATCCTCTACTATTCAAATGTGTTTATACAAAGTGTTTTCGAATAACCTGGAAATATTTTGGGTATTTGTGCCTCAGGTTAAGAAAATAAAAAAACACCGTATAAACACATGTCCTAAAATGATTCGTTAAGCTGCTAGCCACCATTTTGTTGTTTACACATAATATTTTTTTATTTCCATGACAGATAGTTTTATTAAGTTCATATTTGGTATAAACTTTTTTTTACTGCAATATCCATTTTCAGCAAAAAAGTTATTTTTGTCCTATGGATATTTTCAAAATTGCAGCCTTTTAAAAATTTTAACCTCAAATATCTCAAAACCGGTAAATTTTATCAAAATTTTACTAGAGACAAAAAGTTGACCAATAAAATTATCTAACTAATGATAAAAAATTTTAAGATTGCAACTAATAATATCAAACAACAAATGACGGAGTTATTGAGATTTTTCTGCAGAAAAACATTGATTTATATTGTAATTAATGCAAAATTTGGTTGTTTAGCAGAAAAATCACCAAAACTCCGTTATTGTTTGTCCATTAATTACAAACTTGGTATCATAAGTTAGATAATGTTACTTGTCAATTTTTTTGTAATTTGTAAAATTTTGATAACATTTTCATTTTTTAAGATATTTGAGTTTAAAATTTTTAAAATACCGCCATTTTGAAAATACACATTGCACAAATGTGCAATGAGCCCAGCCATAATAGTTCATACCAAAAATGAACATAATACAAATCCGTAACGGCAATAAAAATTATTATACATAAAAAACAAAAAAGCGACTACGCGCTCAACGAAGCATTTTATTACATATGTTTATTTGATGTTTTGTATTGTCTTAACCCAAGGAACAAAATAAACAAAATATTCCCAGGTTGTCCGGAAACACCCTGTGTATCACTGTATTAAGTATAACTGGCTTACCTTTTTGATGAATAAATTTATGAAAGAACATCCCCGTCACAGCAGACCTGTTTACTCAACGAATTTCAAATGGAATTTTGGTATATTATATATTTCCCCATCCATGAGGATGAGAGTATGTAGGTTTTCAGCCATATGGTTTTTGTTAGTAAATATAAGCTAAACCCTACCTAGTCAATGTACATACCAAATTGTACTAGGTTATGGTGTTATTTTTATTTTCCCCATAAACCCCATAGGTGTGAGTACGTAGGTTTGCCACCAAAAGGGTTTTGTAAGCAAATGTAAGATAGACACTTCCTAATGAATGTACATACCAAATTTTATCAAGGCAAGTCAATAAATAAGCGATGTAGAAGGTTTTTGTGATTTCCCATAAGAATAACATGGAAATTTTTTTTGGGATTTTCCCAAAAACCATTTAAGCTAGGTACAAAATTCTAAATACTAGATTCTTCGTATTTTTAAGATCTTTAAAATAGTTTAAGTTCAAATTGTCGAGTTTTATAAATAAAAGTAAAAAAGCAACAAAAAAACATTTTTACCGTTTTGAAACTTTATAGAACCCCGTTCCCATGGTCCGATTATCATAGTTCGCGAACTCATTCAAGTAGATGCTGGCTTGCACCCTTGTACCAAATTTCATTGTAGGTCTTACTGTGACTAATACCGTAATAGCGTATTCCCTATAGGGAAATTCGCTAAAAATAAATAAATAGAAAAATAGACAAAATAATTATGCTTATAACAAGTGGTTTTTCTTTATATTAATATTTATGATGCTTTAATGCTATGTTATCAGTATGCAAATACAAATATTTTATTGTGATACATGATACTTCGTAATTACATAAAATATATATAGCCATATTTAAAAACTAAACAAGTTTTTTTAAAGTTATTTTCAATTACAAGTAAGCTTTATCAAAATGATAAACTTTATACCACTTTTCATCCAATTTAAATGGATGAGTGTCAGTAAAATGCTTAATTAATTTCCAATCACTTATTATATTCAATAGTTGAATATTTTCAACTCCTCATCCATCATTTAAAAATTATATTATAAAGAAAATGTTATGAAAGAGGTGCAATTTATAGAATAATAATACAGATGTCGTAATAATGAGAAGTGGTACAATAGTTTTTTTTACTAATTAGCTCCAGATCAACAAAAATTGTAGTCAGATCCCGGCTACTAAGCGAGCTCTAGTCATTAATTAATAGATAAATTAAAAATGTCAATTGAGACCAAAATATAACCTTTACAAAGCTACAAACTTTTTTTCTTAGGCTGGAATCGGCGACCTTTGGATTCAAAGGCAAGCTTTCTATTTATCTATATTGTCAGTAAATGTAAATACATAATAACAAACATTATAAATGTTTCTTTTACAATACACATTCCAAAGGTTTTTTTTTAAGTTTAGGTTTTCTTGAAAATGCTCCCAAAACTTCACTATGATCTATTTGAGGTATAATATTAGATCAATTATTATGAACCTATCTTGATTATCTAACTATTTCTTTGGAATGGATATTTATAAGCATAACAAACGATGCAATGGCATACTTTTAGAAGTATGTCAATAAAAATGTTTTCCATTTATTACGTTAAATATTAAATATATGAAGAACCTATAGTTTATGTATATTTTACTAGTACCTAAAATTTGATATCTATTCACTATATCTTCCATTCAATTAAAATAATTTTTTTGTTTTAAAATACTGCAAAAACATTCATAGAAAATATTGTAAAATATTTAGAATAGGGAATTTAAAACATATTAAACATTTTACATAGGGGGTCTTAAAAAAACATTGAATTTAAAGTCAATTAAAAATTCGGCATTCATTTGGAAAAATTAGAACCACTTAACACCAACGAAACTTAGTACGGCAAAGTGATATATTATCAGTTTATCCACTGAATCTTTTAAATTGCTACCGTGAACGCCTAGTTCCGGTCCCTCGCCGGAAATTGAGCAATCCGTCTTTATGTCGGGGTAGAGTTGTGTTCATTTTGTCTCCGAATAATAAAATTATTTCCGTTACAATGTAAAGTTAAGGTAAGTGATTTACAAAATAACATTTTAGTAAATAAATTTAAATAAATAATGAAAAATCAGTTACTGGACCTACCTTACAAGACAGCTTAGGAAAGCTCATTAAAGCTAACAAATACGTGTAAAAGGTACAAAAAAACTTTTAAGTTTAGAAAGATCTAAATACGCAGTTGAACTGCTGGGAGTGTTTTAAGTATAGAGTTGTTTGCCCAGGAAAGTAGTCAACACGGTACGTGGCTTCAGACAGTTAATGTAACTACACCCGTGCGGAAACACCTGTAAAGGAGTGTTGCCAACTGTGTTAGTAATAAACACGAAATGCTTATTTTGAAGATTAATAATTGTGGGTACAGTATATCTTCGTGTTTTAATTTATGTATTTTAACTAAAAAAGGTTATAACTTAAAAAGTAAGACGAATAATTATTAACATTCTCAAAATTAGTTACTGAACAATTTTATTTCTATACTAGGAACAAAGCCCGTTGTGGTTAAATACAACGGTCTCTAGACAAATTTTACCTATATGCTATTTTCGGTGAAATAAATAAAAAATTGTAGTATTTGTTTTCAATATTGAAATTCTATTAGAGAAAGAAAATTATTTGCAATTGATGAAAAGTGTGTCGGAAATCTATATGTTTTATCTCCTATTATAAAACCGGTTATTATTCCTATTATTATAGTCCTATTATTATAACCAGTCCTATTATTATAACCAGGACCATGTTCATGATACTGTTTTCAATTTCCAGCATGTTAGCAGAGACGACATAATCAACGTGGTGCATAGTCTAAGAGGAGGTTCTGCACCAGGAATCGATAACATTCCGGGAAAATTTGTAAAAGAGTGTATCAACTCGTTGATTGAACCTCTGTATTACATAATAAATCGGAGTTTAAGAACGGGTGGTTTTCCGAACGCATTAAAAATTGCAAAAGTAATCCCTCTATTTAAATTTGGAACTAAATCTATTAAATCAAATTACAGACCAATATCTCTTTTGACTGTATTTTCTAAGGTAATCAAAAAAGCGTAAAAATTCAACTTTTAAATTACCTGAATCAAGAAAATATAATTAGTAATTTTCAGTATGGTTTTAGAAGTAACAAAAGTACTTCGGATGCTTTTTTTGATCTAACCAAATTGATTTTTGAGTCTTTTGGAAATAATTCTAAGATTTTAATTACATTTTTAGATCTGTCTAAAGCTTTTGAATCGGTTGTCAGGAATAAGTTGATTGAAAAGTTAGAGGCAATTGGTGTAAGAAATCAAAGTCTTACATGGTTTCAAAGTTATTTTGACTCCCGAAAACAAGTAGTTTCTATAAATGGTGTAGTAAGTGACTCAGTTAATGTAGATTACGGGGTTGTGCAAGGAAGCACGCTCGGGCCTGTTTTGTTTCTTATATATATTAATAATATATCATAAATTCAATTAAATAGTAAATTAATGTTGTTTGCTGATGACACTGCTGTTGTGACTACTGGCTGTACGTGGGATGAGGTGTATAAATTAGCATCTTTGGATCTACTCAATATTAAGTCTTGGTTTGATTACAATACGCTTACTGTTAATGTTCAAAAAACGAAATGTCTACCTATTTATCTTAGAAATGATTTTAATCCGGGTGAGAGAACACTGAAAATGCATTGCTGTGGAGATGCATTGGCGAGTGATTGCATTTGTGAAGCAGTTGAGCGTGTGGAACAATATAAATATTTGGGAGTTATATTTGACTGTAAATTAAACTGGGCTCCACATGTTCAATACCTGAAAAACAGATTGCGTAGTTTTATTTATGCATTCACTCAGCTTCGTGCAATCCTCTCACTGCAACATCTGAGAAATGCATACTTTGCCTACGTGCAGTCAGGGTTACTGTATGGAATCATGGCGTGGGGAGGCGCACTGCCGACAATATTGGAGCCATTAGCGATTACTCAAAGATCTATCATAAAAACTATTCTAAAAAAATGATTCCAGATATCCCACATTTCAACTTTTTAATGATTTTTCAGTTCTTAGTATAAGACAACTTTTCATTAAAACTTTACTTATGTACATTAAAATAAACAAAGAAAATATTTTTGTGCCAGCGCAACATCACTATACAACACGCAGTAATATTAATATCAGACTTGTATTTCCTAGGCTCACTCATTCTTATTTAAAACACATACCATTTTATCAATGCCATATTCTTTATAGAAACATTCCAGGAGAGATCAGAATGGCTGAGAGTGATAGTGTTGCAGTGTATAAGCGTCGTATTACCAATAGGCTTTCAAAAATGGGGTGGGACCAAGCTGAAGCTCTGCTTCGTTCTCATTATACTTAAATTCAACTAGGCTTAAAGTAAATTAGTACTTGATCAGTAATAGTTCTTTTTTGTTTTGTTTAATGATATATATTGTTTAATAATGTTTATATAATGTCAGGTTAGGTAGCCTACATTGTTATAAATAATTTTTATCAGGGATTTATTATACCATGTATTAATTCATGTATTTTTTAGTGTCACTATCATCAACTTTTTTATTAATATATGTATTTTTTATTTAATTTTATTAAGGTTTTAATAATTTAATTAATTGTGTATATTTATGTTCCTCTGTACATTATCAACAAAGTGAAGTGTGTGACCGGTGACCGACTCATTCCCAGCCACAGACCTGGAGTCTACTTGGGAATTATTTATTTCCTATGTATATGCACACTGTAATTATTGTAAATTGTTGTAAGGAATAAAGTTTGTTTGAGTTTGAGTTTGAAAAAAAGAGCAATAGTAGTCCCAGTTACTTACTACTTCATCAATTATTTTGGTTCGTATTTCATCGTACCTAGATTGTGTTGAATGACATAGAAAAGATAAACTTCTAAACAAACAGTTTCCATCACGATCCATATTATAAATGGTGAAGTTATTCAATTTCAGAACAATTAAAAATTTATACTTGTAATTATTTAATTTAGTTAAATTTTTATATTAATTTAGTTAGATTTAATTTAATTTAGTTTTTCAAATATTAATTTATGATTGTAAAAATCACATACCGCTTAAAACCACACACTGCTTTAGCACATAACTTTATTTAAACGCCAACAAAACGTAAGGAACTCACAACCACAAATCCCAAATGTAAACAACAAAATGTACACAAAGAAAAGTCAAGGACACAACAATGCATCAATCAGCTGATAAATTAATAACATGTGTTCCATGTGATCAGACACAGTTTAAAGGAAGAAAATGTTTATCTTTTTAACTTTTTTACCATAACTCCTAAGAAAAACATCAAACTTTCACATTTTTGAGTAAATATACATAGATGACGCTTTCCGAAAACACAAAAGATTATTAAAATTGGTCCAGTACTCTAGATTTTGCTGTACAAAGCTTAATAAAAATATCTTTACCACAGTATTTTACAACGCAAACAAATTGGTAGTAGATGTGGTGTTTTGTAAATAACTTTTTAACGATGAGGAAATCGACTAAAGTGGATGGTGATTTTCTGAAAGAGAATTAAATTTCCTAAAAATTACAATTGAGCATTTCTTGGATAACCACAATAAAGGCAGCCAAAAATTGCCTTCAAATGAAAAAATCTTAAAAACCTGTTTCCAATGTATTTCTTATGGAAAACATGTTTTTTTAATTTTTTCATTATAAATACTAAAAAACATCAAACTTTCATACTTTCGGCAAATCTACAGGATAAGAGCTTTCCAACGACATCTTAAAAATTAAAATCGGTCCAGTGGAACTCCAGATTCGATTGCCCCAAGATTTTCAAAACTGAATTTTCAACGCAAATAAATTGGTAGTAGCTCTGGTTTTTTGTAAATAACTTATAAACTGTGTGGAAATCGACCAAAGTTGAAGGGGATTTTCTGAAAGAGAATGAAATTCCTACAAATCACTATCAAGCGTTTCTTGAACAAACACAATAAATGCAGCCGAAAATAGCTTTCCAATAAGAAATTCGTAAAACAACGTTCTCAATGTTTTTTTTTTTTTTTATAAAAAACAAGTTTTTATATTTTTTCACCATAAAAACTAAAAAATATCAATCTTTCATATTTTTTGGCAAATATACAGGATACAGCTTTCCAACAACATCTTAAAAATTAAAATCGGTAAAGTGGAACTAAAGTTTCGATTGCCCCAAGATACCTCTTTACTCAGTATTTTTGAAATGCAAACAAAACTGGTAGTAGCTTTGGTTTTTTGTAAATAACTTTTGAACGGTGAGGAAATCAACCAAAGTGGATGGTGATTTTCTGGAAGAGAATTAAATTTCCTACAAATTATCATCAAGCATTTCTAGAATAACTGCAATAAAAGCAGCCAAAACTGCCTTCAAATGAAAAATTGTAAAAACCCGTTTTCAATGTATTTCTTACGAAAAACTTGTTTTTTTTTGTTTTTTCACCATAAAAACTAAAAAACATCAATCTTTCATATTTTTTGGCAAATATACAGGATAAAAGCTTTCCAACGACACCTTAAAAATTAAAACCGGTCCAATGGAACTCCAGATTCGATTGCCCCAAGATTTTAAAATGTGAATTTTCAATGCAAATAAATTGGTAGTAGCTTTGGTTTTATGTAAATAACTTATAAACGGTGAGGAAATCAACCAAAGTGGATGGTAATTTTCTGAAAGAGAATTAAATTTCCTACAAATTACTACTGAGCATTTCTTGAACAACCACAATAAATGCAGATAACAATTGCTTTCGAATAAGAAATTCGTAAAACCCCGTTCTTAATGTACATCTTATAAAAAACACGTTTTTTATTTTTTCCCCACAAAAACTAAAAAAATATCAATCTTTCATATTTTTTGGCAAATATAGAGGATTAAAGCTTTCCAACGACATCTTAAAAATTAAAATCGGTCCAGTGGAATTCCAGGTTCGATTTCCCCAAGATTTCTCTTAACTCAGTATTTATGAAACGCAAACAAAACTGGTAGTAGGTTTGATTTTTTGTAAATAGCTTTTGAACGGTGAGGAAATCGACCATAGTAGATGGTGATTTTCTGAAAGAGAATTAAATTTCCTAGAAATTACTATTATGCATTTCTTTAATAACCGCAATAAAGGCAGTCAAAAATTGTCTTCAAATGAAAAAAATCGTAAAAACCTGTTTCATATGTACTTCTTATAGAAAACATGTTTTTTTATTTTTTCACCACAAATACTAAAAAACATAAAACTTTCATATTTTTTGGCAAATCTACAGGATGAGAGCTTTCCAACGACATCTTAAAAACTAAAATCGGTCCAGTGGAACTCCAGATTCGATTCTGCCAACATTTTCAAAACTGAATTATTATAAGAATAGATTTTTTGTATTCTGAGTTGAAAAAGAAACAAAAACTCTTTAAGTGCGAAAATGATAATACTCAGACTGGAAATTCGAGGACAGATTTAATAATATAGATTAGTGGTGAAATTTAAATCATGATAATATTTTATATTATTTTAATGAAAATTATGAATCAACCTCTCCTTGAAGCAGAATAATTTAGGAAATCCGATCTCAATATAAAATTATATTTTTACGAGCCATTTTGCATATGTTAATGGTTGACATATAAAAATATATTTAACATAACATAAACTTTATAGTATACTATAACACAATATTGGTTGAATGATTTTTGTACTAATTTTATAACCGATGTTTCAGTATGCTATCAGCACAAGATTCATGCTATAAAATTTGAGGTGTTCGACCTTGGGAATTTCAGGTTTTAATAAAATGTTATGTAAAGTTAAGTGTCATCTTCACCTTTGGGTTAGTAGAGCAGTCGGCAATGTTAACCATACGGCTTTTATGCTAAACATGGGATTTTATTCCCCTGTTTTGGACACCTTAACAAGTTCCAACAGATTTTTAACAGATTTTCTTTAAACTTGGTAAACGTGTAGTTGAATAGATATATTAGGTCCCTCATGCCTAAAGATTTTTTAAATGTAAAAATATTACTCTCTGTTACCTCGTAAATTAACTCAATTTCCCTTCAGTAAATTATTTTTTTCTATTTATAACTATATTTTTTACTGATATATCAGGTAGGCCCAGAAACCCATTGTTGCACAGTCGGCAATGTTATCCATGCGGCTTTTATGCAAAACATGGTATTTTATTCCCTGTTTCGGAAGCCTTTTTTAAACCGATTTTTTTAAACTTGGTAAATGTTTAGTTGAATATATTAGGTCTCTCACACCTCAAAATTTTGAAAATATAAAAATAATACTCTCTGTGACGTCATAAATTTTCGCAATTTTCCTCACTTTTAAGGTTTGTTTCTAACTATACCATTTATTTTTACTGGTATATCAGGTATCAGCTGCTAATCTTTATCAACAGTAAAATATAAATTTTACCAATAAATATCAAAAAACACCGTCAAAGACAGGGGAATATGGAGGAATGTTTTCAGTAATTTTACAAGGGTGAAGATGACTCTTAAGGCTTCACCCAAATGCAAGGGTTTTTGAAAATCGTGTTATATCCTGCTACATTCAGCGCAGAGCTATAAATAAGGTGTCATATTGAAGAACGATGATATTCTTCCTTCATATAGTATTTAATGATATAACTAAAAAATGGTACTCATTTTCCTTGATTACACTTTTTAAATTATTTTACAAAACTAATTCTTTTTTTTTTAATTGGGGAAACAATATGATTTTTAACAGTTATAACTGAAATTGGAAACTAAGTTTAAGAATTCTACAACCCCTAAAATTAGATTCGTACCTTTAGCAAAAGTTAAGAGTCAATGTCTATCTTAATTGGTTAGTTTGAATATACGATTCTCGTAAACCTCTCCAGCCATCAAACTTGCCTGGACGTCATTCGGTAACGTCTTGAAAGATATTCGGGCTCAGGTAGAGCTAAGCCTTAATGTAGAAACAAACAAATACATATAATTGTAGTAAAAAAATAAAGAAATCACGAGACAACCTGTTACCCTTACTTTATAGTGATCAATGTGGTGTAGGCCTACACAGGTTGGCATGACTGTAGGTCGTTACCCGAGTTTCGGATTCTCTGCAGCTGATGGCTGCTCTACAATCAAGCCGAGCTTAATTAATGCCTCCATCGTTATACTTGGCAAAGCAATTTCTAATTCATCTTTGGTTTCCTATGTTTTTTTTTTTTTTTTTTTGTGGAAAACTACATTTTTCTTCAATAATATTTCATGCAAACTTCTTTTTACTAATGAATGCTGGATGCTGTGTCAGCACAAACTTCATTCCTATCAAATTAACAGTTTTCAACCTGTTAATATCACTTTCAAAATTGTTCTAATGATAAGGTAAAAGCAAAGCTGCTTTGAAACTAGGTAAGTCTTAATTTCAAAGATTAAATTTACAAAATTATTTTTCAAAATGTGGCACATTTTCATTTATGTTAATCCGTTTTTATATAGGTATTTTTTAACTGAACCTGGCTTCTTACAACATATTTAAATCACAAAATTAAAAGTAGTAAAAAATGGTAATTATTTAAAAATTTAAATTATTTTAATCTTAAGTTTTATAAATAATGTAGTTGAAATTGCTACAATTTTAGGTATTACAAGATTTGATAACTTTACAGTTATTTCAAGTTGATTTTTTACTTTTCTACAATTATATTTTTTTCCATTTTTAAAAGGCCTACATCAAAGGCCTACAAGTTAAAATTGTTAAAACATATATGCAGTTTGGTTTAAACATATTTAACAGTTGTGCCTACCTCAAATAGTTTTGAAAAGTATAAAAGAGAGGTTGCATTTAATCATTGTTTGTTTGCTTTTATCGTTTGAACGGGATACTCTGTATACATTTTGTGAGGTTTATACTTCGTAGTAAAATTTTAACACGGTTAAAGGCTTATATCTAACCTTCCGCAACACCGTAATATCTTATTTATAATAAAAGAAATTTGCTTAAAATACCACATTTTAAAGTAGTTTTAAAGAGCAACATCTCTCTTATTACATATAAGAACTTAACATATTATATATAAAAAATGTGAACAATTAAATTTTCAAAATTTACTACCATACATAATCATAATTAATCTCTCTTTAATAGTTCAAAAGATAATCAACAAAAACCATAAAACTAAAGCCGTTATTTTGAAAAATCGGCCATCTAGGCAAACTTGCTTGTAATACTTGTTTTCTTCATCTTTGACCGAAGACTGTCGGATAGATTGTGTCAAGGATATAGAAAGTTCTGTTTGGCAGCCTATCCCTGAATGCTTCGGAGTTAAGCTAACGCACATTTGCCGACAAGGTGCGGAACGAGCCTAATAGCGGAACGAGGATATCTTTTTAGTGTGCTGGTGAGACGGCAGCGGGGCATGTCAAGGTTTGCGCATGGCAAGTTCCGTATGTATGCCGATCTTCTCTCCTAACAAAGCTAGACTCGTTATTCTTGAGGAGGAATAGGATATTTAGGACCAACTGGCTGTGGACAGTGAGTATACTAAATTCCTTTAAAAGGTTTCTGCAGGGTTCATAGTGCCTACAGTAAGTGATTATTCTCACTGCCTTTTTTTCTTTTTTGCAACAGCAATACATCGTGGATCGCCGTCGAATGCCCCAACAGGACAAGACCATACATAAGGTGGCTGTGAAAAAGAGCATGGTAGACAGTTTAAAATTCGTGCTCAAATCTCGCAATTTTCTCAAGAGGTACAAGACCCTCAATAGCCTTCCACAGACCAACAATGTGGTGTCTCCAGCTCATCCTATTGTTCACCCAGAAGCCAAGTAATTTACCTGGTTTTCCAGCATCTTCACACTGTCTGAGTGTAAATTTGAGAGACTGTGTTTTGTCTTCATTTATTTTAAATATGTTTGCAATCAACCAAGTCCTAGCACAATCAAGCAAGTTGCAAACATCAGTCCGCAGTTGGCAATGTCTAGGCTTCTAGATAGTAAGCCTGTGTCATTTTCAAAGAGCAGAGTACTATCGTTTAATGACAGGTCATTCATCATGATTGTGAACAATAGAGGACCTAGAACGGAGCCCTGCCGGACTCCGTGGTACAGTTTTTTTTTTATGTCAGGAGAGGCTCCATCAAGGTCGACGTGTTGCGACCTGCTAGCAAGGTAGCTGGAGAGAGGTTTCTGGACAACACAGCTTATACCGTACTTCTGAAGTTGGACCATAAGGATTTCATGAGATACAACTTCGAATGCTTTGCTGAGGTCACACAGACTTAGATGTACTGACTCGTTATTTTCAAACGCGTTGGTGATAAAATATACAACGCTCACAAAATTGTGGTCGTGGATCATCCACTTTTAAATCCATGCTGAGCCCCTAAGAAAATGTCATCAGCTGTAAAATACATGACAAGTTGTCTCTTCATAATGGCCTCTATCACCTTCGAGAAGGTAGGCAGGATAGAGGTAGGCTGAAGGTTCGATAAAAGGGACGAGTCTTCTTTCTTATAAAAGACATAGTCTTAGCTACTTTTATGCTGTCAGGAAAAGCTCCATTATCAAGGCAGAGGCTTACAAAAGAGGCCAAAGGCTTAATGGCAATGCTTGTACATCTATGGTAGCTTTCAAAACACTTGAGGACATCCCGAAAACTTCTTGGCGTGTTGAGTCTCCTAAGTTTTTAACTATCGATAAAATATCAGTAGTACTCAACTCTTGCCAGCGAGAAAAGGAACAAAGGTTTGAGTGGTCCACCAGAGCGTCAACAGGATCATTCTGTAACATGGGCAGTTTTGAAACTATGTTTTCTGTAACACTTACGAAGAAGTTATTGAAATAGTCAGGAGACGCTAATATTGGGGGCCTAGGACCAGCACTACGATGTTCATTAACAGTGCCCCATGCAACCTTAAACGCATTAGGAGAGTTCATGATGGTCTTGCCGTTATAGGATTTTTTGGCTTCCTTAACATGTAGGCTAAGCTGCACCCCCTCTTGACTTTAGTATAAAATGAAAAATAATTCATTTTAATGGATTCATTACCAGGAAGCTTATAATGGACATGAAATAGAACTACATACGAAACTTGTAAACAGCAATTACATACGAAATTCATTATCTACAGCATGCTTTAACCAGTCCCAATTTACTAAACTTAATTCAGTGCGGAGTTGAGGAAGGTTATTAAAATTAACAAACCTTTTCTTAACTGAGTAGTTGTCAGTCCAATGTGTTCGGGGCTATTCTTGTTTAATGTAACCTTCATGACCATGGCTCCATCATAATGAGCCACCAGTACGTTGGGAACCTACACATTCCTATCAAAAGTATCTATGTTGGTCGCAATCACTTCCAGGCAAGCGTCTCCCCGAGTCGGCAGTCTAGATGAAATATACAGATCGAAACTGCGATGAAGATTATCGAAGATGGCCTCCTCTTTGGAAGGATATTCCCAAAGTACATTGAAACCCCCACACAGACGTAGCTTTGGAGAGTGGTAGACTTTTCCCCATCGTTTTTCTCAGGTAATTTTACATAAGAATCGGTCAAAATGTATAAGTTTGCAGTTACTTCCGCGTCCAGTCATTTTTAAAGCTAATTTCACTAGATTATTATGGTAGACGGAGTGACTGCCCCCCCCCCCCCCTTACCTACAGAAGGACAAACTGATAGCCCCCCTCTCTCCTCCGTCCAGACGTATGGACGAAAGCATCTACTCATGGAATAGAAATTCAATTTCTTTAATGACCAATTTTTTTTAAATATAGTGCGTAACTTTAAAATTTCCTATAAAACCCCTGAATTTTTTTGTGTTTAAAAGTTTTATTTAATTTTAAGAATTTTTTTTTATTTTGATCTAAACATAACTGTTAATGATCTAACGGCAATTAAAGTTTATTTTTAGTCTATAAGAACAATATGGGGTTAACTTTACCTGCCCATAACTCCAAAACCATTCAGTAAAATGAAACATTCATATATAAAAATGTCATAAAATTATATTTTACGAACATTTCACTCATAAAAAGTATAATTTATGTGTAAAGTAATTTTTCCAATTTGGCGGAATAAAATTCAATTTCAAAAAATTTCATGTAATCACGCAAAATTGCCTTAAAATATAAATTTAAGACAATTTTATAATGAAACTGTTTTCTACAGAATTGTCTAGGAGATATGATCATTTAAAGGTTGAATAATATTAATCATGTCGAAACCAAAATAGAACTTTAATTGCCTTCAGTACCCTAACCTTAACCTTGTGGCTTAGAGCAAAATATAAAATGTTTAAAGAAGTCTTAAAATTACATGGACATTTCAAAAACACCATAAAATATAGAGTGTTCCACAAGAAATTTTGACGTTGTGCGCCACATTGAAAAAATGGTGGCCATTTACAAAAATGGAATTCATATTTTTCATTCCTTTAAAAAATAGGCGATGTTCCCCATTGATTTTTTTTCTAAATATTATACTTTAAGATATGCTAATGGTGGCACCATTAGTTGTTCACCATACTATTGCATAGTTACTTTTTTGTTGCGATTGTATTGTAATTGAAACTCTGGGTCTTTTACTTCCATTACATAAGTTAATCATAGTGTATTTTATAAATTCAAATTCAAATTCAAAATAGTTTATTCTCGCAGACATAAAACAATACATACAATATCAAATCAATTAATTTTAAACTAATAAAATAATTAAAATAAACTTATCATCTCTTAAATTAAGATAGTACTAGAAATTAACTAAATCAAAACACTTCTAATTGGTTACAAAATGAAATAAATCTAACAATAGAAATAAAAGTAAAAAGCATATCTGCGAAGAATAAAGTACTAAGTCACTAAGAATTTGTTATTCTTGTCTGTGCCTTAGGAGTCATCAGTATTTGTACACCAGAAATTTAAATTTAACATTATCAAAACAAATGAATTCAAAATAAAATTAATACAAAATATTTAAAATAATTTCAAATAAAAGAAAACAGACGGACGGACGGACAGTAACACTCATACGACAGACGGACGGACGGACAGAAGTCAGGGATCTCTGAGTTGTGGGGTTGGGGGGGGGGGGGGCAATCTACAACAGTTCACCCATATCTCACACGAGATAGGGTGTTATGATAAAATACTATACATATTTTCAATTTCTGAATAAGATAATGATAGTAACCATTTCTTTAATTGTGATGAGAAGGCTTTGGTGGATTTATGACGCTTAATTTCAGGGGGTAAACTATTATAAAATTTAGGGCCAAGAAAGAGAAATGTTTTTTGAAAAATTGTATAATTGGTACGAGGGGTTCTGAAATCTTCACACGATCTTGTAAAGTGGCTAGAATTATAATTAATAGTATTTCCATCATTTTTGGTCATTTTGAAAAATGCATTTAAAACTTTGTACACGTAAAGATATCTTAGAGGCAATATATACTGTACCTCAAGGCTCAGTTCTTGGTCCAATTCTGTTTATACTGTACATAAATAATTATAATCAAAATTCTAAATTATCAAACATCACTTTTTTTGCTGATGACACATCGTTATCTTTATCAAATGAAAGTCAAGAAGATTTAGAAATTGAAACTTTTAAAGAATCGAATAAATTAACAGAATGGTTTTCAGATAACTATCTGACCATAAACACAACAAAAACAAAATTTATAGATTTTAGCATAACTCCCCAAGATAAAAAATTGAATGTAATTATTGAAAATCAAATAATAGAAAAAACTGGGACAATTAACTTTCTTGGAATCACACTGGATGAAAATTTAAATTTTAAAAATCATGTGGAAATGTTGTGCAAGAAGCTTTGTAAAACTGTATTCATTATAAGAAGGCTGTCCCAATTTTGTACAAGAGAAAT
Source organism: Neoaliturus tenellus (assembly GCA_030545055.2). NCBI lineage: Eukaryota > Metazoa > Arthropoda > Insecta > Hemiptera > Cicadellidae > Neoaliturus > Neoaliturus tenellus. The sequence continues at coordinate 98,141,704 of CM061533.1, forward strand.
CCTTCTTTCAGTCTACCATTCTCACTTTGTTTCTCAAATGAGGTATGGACTGCCAATATGGGGAATGGCTAACTGTTCTGTTAAAAACGTCTTTCTCTTGCAAAAATCAGCAATTAGAGCCATTTTTAAATTAAAAATAGGCCAGTCTTGTAGAGAAATCTTCAGGCAAAACAAATTAATGACATTTTATTCCTATTATGTACACGACATATTAGTATTCATGAGGAAAAACAACAAAATTCCTAATTTAGAAAACAACCCGACTAAATTGAACTTGAGAAAAACAAATCAAATTCCATCCATCTACCATAGAACATCATTTTTTGAAAATCACATAATATATAACTATGCAAAAATTTACAATAATATACCTATTGAAATTAAAAATATAAATACAGACCTAATGACGTTTAAGAAGAAATTAAGAAGTTATATTACTGACAAGTGTATTTATTCCATGGAAGAATTTTACGGAATAAAATGATGAATTTAAAATTATTTTTAGATATTATATAAGTTCATGTTGTATAGGCTAATGCAATTTTTAATTGTCAGCCAAATAAATCATTATTATTATTATTATATTTTGGGCACGAAACAAAGGCAAAGATTCGGATGAACGGGGTTTTTTAGATAAAATTCTTAAGAAATATTTTTGGGTAATAAAAACAGGACGAACATGAGTTAAATATGTACTACACCAACAAGAAATTCCATAATTAAGTTTAGAGTGAATAAACGCAAAATAAATTTGACGCAAAACATTGTCTGGGCATAAAGGACGCAAAAAATAGAATTTTCGTAAAAATCCAAACAGATACTGTTTGATGCTTTTTAAATGATTTTTCCACAGTAAATCTTCGTCTACTCGCAGACCAAGATTTTTTACTGAGTTTGTTTGTGAGAGAACGCTACATGAGCAGTTATGGTGCGAGCAGTTTAAAGCATGATACTTAAGGGGTGCATCAAAAGATAATGAACTTGAAAAAGTAAAGATCATATATGTGGTTTTTTTAGAGTTTAATGATAATTTATTGTAGTTAAACCAAAGGCTCAGTTTATTGAGGTCTTGTTGCATGTTGGATATCAGGCCAGTGAGATCTGCAGACGAATAGGCAAAAGCAGTGTCATCGGCAAATGCTGTTATTTTCCCCTTGAAACTACCGGAATAAAGGTCATTTATGAAGATTAGAAATAATACAGGACCAAGGACAGATCCTTGAGGAACACCGCTTTTAATACCCAATGTATCGCTGTTTGATTTTCCAATTGAAACATACTGCGTTCTATTTTCTAAATAAGATACAAACCAGCTAAGTGCAACTCCCCTTATACCCGCTCCATGCAATTTGACTAAAAGCAAATTGTGGTTCACAGTATCAAAAGCCTTCTCTAAGTCAAGAAAAAGTCCAGCAGTTTTGTTATTTTTAGAGTTATTTAGGCTGTTATAAATATGAGATAAAAAATTTTCTAAAGCAATTTCAGTATTAAGATTTTCTCTAAATCCATACTGGCATTCGGAAAAAAATTTGGCTTGATCAAGAAAATTTAGTAGGCGGGACTTTACAATTTTTTCAAGAAGCTTAGAAAAAACTGAAAGGAGAGATATAGGTCTGTAGTTCCCAACTTGCAACGGCGATCCACTCTTAAAGATTGGAACAACCTTTGCAACCTTTAGGGCCCCCGGAAATTGTCCCTTTGATAAAGATAAGTTAAATATAAAGACCAAAATTGGCGATAGGATTAACTGATATTGTTTTACTATTCTAGATGAAATTTGATCTGGGCCAGGATATTTATTATTTTGAAGTGAATTTATTAATTTCAAAACCTCATCATTACTCACAGGTTTCCAAAAAATCGAATTTAAATTAGATTTACACGGATAAATACGTTTATACTGTTCACATTGATCAGAAGAAAGACTTGAGAAAGAAGTTGATAAAGCATTAGAAACATTTACAAAAAAGGAATTAAACTTTTGTGCAACCAACTTTTGATCAGACACCAATTGTGCTTCATCTTGTAGCTGGATATCTTTGCGCGATTGCGCCGATTTACCTGTCAAATCATTTATTATTTTCCATTGTTTTTTAGAATTGTTTTCGTTGATTTTAAATAAGTTGTTATAAAACCTTGATTTTGCTTCAACAATCCATCTTTCAATTTTTGTTTTTAATTTCTTGAAATTATTTTTTAATGTTAAGTTTTCCGGATACTTTCTAACAGTCAAGGCCAATTTGTCCCTCAAGTTAATAGCTTTGACGAGTCCATCAGTAATCCAGGGTTTCAATTTTTTCAATTTACGTGGAGTTTTATATTTATTATACTTAGATTGATCAATTGCCCCTTGTAAAACTGCTAAAAAGATGTCAAAAGCTTCATCAACAGTATTACAGGAGTAAACAGAAGCCCATGCCTCATTTATTAAAATTGATGTTAACTTATCATAATCGATAAAAGTTAATGGCTCATTATTGTTAACTTCTAATCTAGAAAAAGGTAGCGAAATGCAGACCGCGTGATGGTCAGTGATTTGAGCATTTATGACTCCTGCAAAATAACTGTCAAAAATATTTGTCCGAAACAGAATGTGGTCAATACAATTTTGGCTAGCTTCCCGAGTTGGAATGTCAATTAAATGTTCAAAACCAAAACTAGATGATATCTGTATATATTTATCAACCATGACATTACTTTCATCATTTATTGGAATATTAAAATCACCAATACAAATTGCATTATTTTCTTTAATTATTTCAATTTGCTTTTCAAAATTATTTAGAAAATCATTTAATTGGAATCCATGCAATCGATAAACACAAAGCAGGGCTATTGATTTGTTTGAGCATTCTAATCTAAACTTTAAGAAAAGAGAGTCAGCACCAGCAATGTGAGAAGGATGTTGGGTGACGGTGATAGTGTTGCGACAAAACACAATAATGCCGCCTTTGCGAGCCTGGCTGCCGACAGCGAACATGGCGTAGCCATCCACAGCAAACCGTGACACATCTTCTATCTCGTCCACCCACGCCTCTGTCAATATTATTATTTCTGGTTTGCTGACACAAGTGCTTAAATATGTCAGGAGTTTGTCAAAGTTTTTATTAATGCTCCTGATATTCTGATGAAAGATTGAAAAATTTAATTTTTGAGTTGTCGATTCTGAAATGAATGAACCAAAACTGTTGAATAATTTGCAATTTGGCATATTTATTGTTTTAACGCTACAGATGAAATAATTTTATCTTTTATATTTTATTTTAATAGAAGGTAAAAAATAGTGAGTGTTCTATAAGAAAAGGATAGTGAACAGACACATTCCTCTAATGCTCTCACACAGACACACATACCATGAGTCTTTATCAGCAGATAATCGTTATCTTTAGCCTTGATAGTTTCAAATTCACCAGTTCCATTTGTGAATGTTCTCTCTTAAAATAATGAGATTCCATACGGATATGCTTTTTAACTGATACTTAACAAATTATATGACGATTTACTATGCAAAAAAAAAAATTGTTTATAAAAATGTTTTAAGAAGAAAGTTAATTATATTTCTGAAAATGTGACAAAATACGGCAGATCACTTGTTTTATTACTTATAAATCTAATAATTATAAAGCTCACATAAAAATTAAAATCCAAACATTTTATAAGTCTACGTAAACACTATACCAATAAAGTCTCCTACCATTATGTTTTTTTTTTCTAAAAAATATATATTTCAAAAATATTGTACTTGTTACCTGTAAAGTACTATTAAGAAGAGAAGGTTAAGATATGAACATTTTAAATTACTACTTTACCAACAGTTAATTAGCACAATGTACCTTCTGCATAGTTTGATAAATGTACTGCTTAAACATACAAAAGAAAAAATTACGAATTTTATACAAAATTTTGATTTACTGAGTATGTTTTCTGATAAGGCAACAAATTCAGCTCTTCCTTTCTCACAGGGAAATGTAAGCTGCATAAACTATATTCACTACAGATCATCGAATTTACAAGTGAGACTCTTTATTTATCCTAGAACATTAATTGCAAAAGACTACCTACAATAAGTAGAATTGTTAATTTGAAAATAGTATAAACCATTGTCAATTTAGTGATTAACCTTATAAAGAGAAAAATACAGATTTAATTTACAACACTCGATAATATTTTAATTTATATTAAAAGAGAATAATTAATTAATTTGCCTTTACAATTTATTTCACAGTAAAAAATTATTAAAAAGTCGCTCTGCTCCAAGGTCAATATTATTTGTATTATAATTTTCGCTCGTAAAATATTAATAAAAAAGGTAGCCTAAGTCTTAAAACAGTCATATGTTACAATTTTTTTAAACCACAAAGCAAAAAATTAACAAATAAAACTATTTTTAACTCTTAAGAATTAAATAAAAAAATAATAATAATAACAAAAACAAAATTTAGACCATAATTGTATATTTAAAATAACTTAATTTGTTTTGAAAGAAAATATATAAACTATGAAAAAGTTTAGCCTAAAAATCTAATGTCCTAAATATCATGTACCTGTTATTAATCATAGTGAGTCCCTTACTTGAGTTGATCTAGGTCGGAGTAGCAGACAATGTGATAAACCTTACCATGCTTATTATCGTCCATCTTCACAAGTATACGCATGTTCTTCACCCAAGTATATTTGTACCCAAGATTGTAAGCTGTGCTCTTTGTCTCCTTTAGAAGCCTCCTGTAGTAAGGTGTTAAATTGTCTCTAAAGTAAAGCCTGGAATCACTGGAACCAGTGATGTTCCTGGAGACCATGGGTTTTTTCTTAGCAGCCTCCATCCACACGCTCTTCGTCTTTTTGCTGACAAACTGCACCAGTAGCGGCTTCGGTTGTCCACGCGGGCCGGTTGGGATGCGATGCGCCGCCTGGATGTCGCTGGTGTTGTATGGGATGTCTAACTCATTGGAAATTTTTTGAAGGATGTCATTTACATTCTCATTAGGGAGCTGCTCTAAGCCACTGACCTCCATATTGATGGATCTGCCATACTGTTCCAGAGAGTTTAGGCGGGCTGTCACATCACGCAACTGATCACCCTTCCTATAGTTGTCTTCCTTCAGATCTGCAACCTCCTTTGCAAGTGAGTTGTTTTCCTTCCGGAGTTGTTTGACTTCTTGTAGAAGGTCATCGTACTGCTTGGTGTGAAATGTAAGGGATGCCTCCATGGCTTCAACTTTAACTTTAACGTCCTTTAAAACTTTCACTTCGTTCATGATGGTTACCAACATCTGTTTAACGGATTTGTCATCCTCAGGGACGGAGTCTATGTCGCTGTCATCCAGCTTGGATGACACGCTGTTGGTCCGCGACAATTGTTTAGCTGCCCCTATCGCTGCCTTACACTTAGAACAACACCACTTGCCCTTTAGCTCCTCAGTCCAGGTCCTCCACCTTGTTTCCCTGACACCGCTACATTGAAAATGGTAGCCAACTCCACATGTTGCACAAGTTGCACACTCATTCGCCACAATAATGTCTTCAACACACGCACCACACTTGGACATGATAAAAAATTTAATAACGAAAATAAAAATATATATTTAAAAAATATTTACGATTAAATACTAAATAAAGCAGGATACTACATAACAGTCTCAGCAGGACACAGCACGATACACAGCGTACGGCACGGCACAACCTTCCTGCTAAGAGTCCAACTGATAACTGAATATAACAATTGTTGTTATTTATAATAGTAATATTATTTATGATTCCGTATGAATTAGGCTATTGTTATTGTTTCTTGTGTGTAATCTGAGGCAGTGTAGAGCGGATTATATGCCAAAGTCATAGCCACTTTACAAAACTTCTAGATAGTGTTTTATTATGATATTTTAAGGGTACAAATTAAAAGTTGCTAGTGTTTGAACTAATTTACATGAAAACTAATTCATATATATAAATGGAAATATGTAATGTTGTAAATTTCTTAAATTGGAGCCTTGTCAGAGTTAAAATGCACTGAAACCTAGGTTGGACGTAGACTGGAACATTGAACTGATTGACTTAAACTTATTAAACAGTTTATTAATTTCTGTATTGTTTAATATGATTAAGTTACTTTTAACATTTGGTTTATATTATGTCTTTCATAAACATAGTAAATAAAATGGATAGTAAAACATATTGTATGTAACTAAACTACACATTAAGGTGATATGATGAGATTATAATTGTATATTTAAGACAATTCAATGATAACATTGCTAAGCTTACTTAATAACACGCCTATTAGACAAGGTAAATTTATAAATTTGAAATATATATCTTTACTTATAATGTTAAGAGGTAAGCTGCTTATAAAGGTTTATTAAATTAATATTTTAGATAATTTTTCCTAACCATTAATGTTATTGTCCGTCCACCACTTTTACAGTAACTTTAAAATGTCTAACATAAAAAAACTATGTTCTTCTAAGTTTTATAAAAATTTAATTGAAACACTATTTACTGTACTAGTTTACAGCAAAATATTACCTGAACTATTGTTTAACTCACATTTTTAAAATTTAAATCTAATTATATTTTACATTGATGAATTATTTATTTATTTATTTATTAAATTTTTACATTTCTACAATACAGCCGAAGCCAATTACATCATAGTATTAAAACTAGGTAACACAAATTTAACAGAGAGAAAACATACTAGAGTTCTTTTTCTTATACACATAGTCCATCAATGCAGTTGCTGAAGCAAAATAACATAAATAAAATTAATAACATGTAACAAAATATGAATCTTTCAATCAATAACAAGTCATAATAACAATTTAGTTTACAACAATAACAATATATGAATTATTGCTCATGAATTATTATTCAATTCTGCTATGAAATAGAAAATAAACAATTTAATCGTCATTGTAAACGATATAAATAGTTTTCATATTTGGATTGAAGGTTTATTAACAATAAATCAAACACTTACATTACATTGTAGTCGAACATGTAATATAAAATCCAGGGGACTGGGAAAAGTTGCTTTCACATAAGTTAAAAAAAAAGAAGTGAAAGGTTTATATTGATAGAACTAGGCATTTTCTATTGGGGTTATTTGATTAATGTGTTACTACATAATTTAAACTTTAAAATAAATTTAGAATCGTGTAACACTTGATAATGTTTTTATTGTGAACTGATTTATGAACCAAACATTTAGAAAAATTGCACGGCCAATTGTATTAGATGGTGATGGAGTACAAACATACTACAATATTGCAATTTTAAAATCGGAACATACATACATAACATACATTACCTTATGGAAGCAAACTTGAAACGCAAGGCCACTTTCGAATGATTTCCTAGAACAAAAGTTCAATCCCCTTTGTAGTGGTTCACATGTGGTTACAAGTGATCGTTAGAAGGGATTTTGGACCTGAAGTTGACTATTATGCATTTACCTACCAATTTAATAGTAAAACAGAGTACTGAAGAGACATGCTGAAGATTACATCAATAATGTTGATTACAATAAACTCATTATAAGTATTTATTGAAGAAGGGCTTTATAATGTAGGTACATTAACATTTTTTTAAATTTTCCCAGTTAAAGGTAAATTTTATTGTTGCACTGAGAATCTAAAGTAAACCATTAAATATTTTTCATGGTTTATGTGTTAATACGATTCTACTACGAATCGTGTGTTAATACGATTGTAGATCAACAACGTCATCAAGTTTATGACGTTATAACAAAAAGGTTTTTATTAACATTTCACCAATATGGATGATGTCCATTCATATGTTACTGAATTGTTTGTAAACATATCTTTTTTTTAAATATATTTAATAATGTAGCCCTATGATTTGACTACTTCACAAACATATTTTTATTTTTTATAAAAACTACTCGTTTTAATTAAAACTGTTATATTACTTTAAAATCCCTATGATGTATGACCTCAGTAATTAAAATAAGTAGTTTTCTACTATCAAAATTCCAAATTTAGTAATTTTTATGTTTTAAGAAAAATTGGTATTATAAAGAATAGCTAATACGATTCTTCTCAGTGTTGAAATATGCCTGGCATCATGTTAAATTTTCATTATGAAGTCTCTATCCGTAAAAGTTAATTATTTTTGTACAAATATGTATTTTTTATTTTATCTTATTTTTAGGGGGATGCAGAAAAATTGCATTGCGCACACAGGGGGCCAGCCTGTAATGGGGGACTCCGATAAAAAACCGATATACCGACTAAAAAAACCTCCTCTACTCTTTACGAATCTAGCCTGGAATTGTTTGTAACATTACTTCAGGATAGGCCTAAATTAGCTTAAGCCAATAGTTTTCACTCCTTAACCAGCCGAGGGGTCAAGGGATCTGAACAGCATAGCGGTCAAGATAAGCCTTTTTTCTTAGGATGATGCCCTGGACGCACTGCGACAAACAATCCCAGCAGCCCTCATCCTCCAAGATCTTTTGGCAGACGGCGTCCTCCAGGCGGTGCGTTATTAGTATTTTTATATATTTGTATTTGTATTTTAATTTTTATTTATGTGTTTTAATAAATTTACTTATATTTTAATGTACCAATTTAAATGACTGAATCCATTTTATTTAAAACTTTTAAAAGACGAAATATATGTATTACCGGTTGTCCATATAGTCTTGCCCTGATTTCATAGCTTTGCTGTATGGACACCATTATAGCCACACGCATCTTACATTTTTGTTTTCAAAGGAAATTTAATCTAGTTTTTTCTCATTAATCTGTTTTCGCCTAAGCTCATCTAAATAACAACAATGAAGTTTATTTAGCACTACAAAAACAAATCGTGGTGGCCGGACGAAAGTGCCACCTCGTTCACCACGCTTGACCTGTCAGGATTTCTTTATGTCCTCTGATTTGTGGAGGTTTTTGTTTATTCTTCAGCAGTTCCTAATTTAGAAACCCTAAAAGACAAAATAATAAATACAGTGACGTCTGTTATTCAGGAAATGTAATCTGAAACCAAAAAATGGTTGTTAATAAAAAATAACTAAAAAGTGACCTAGAAGATTTATAAGCTACCCAAGGCATACACATTAAAGTGTACTGAGTTTGTAAACAGCTGTAAAAAACTTAAGAAGTGACTGGTTATAAAACTTTATCTTACCACTAATTATTTTCATACTATTCGGTTTCTTTACCAGGGCAAGACTTTATGGACACCCGGTATATTCTTAAATTAACTAAATAAACTATAAAGAAATATGAAACTTATGTTTATTCAACCACTATTAACATTGAACTGAAATGTAAACATTACAACAATAATAAAGATCATATGGCATTGACAATAATTCTATAATATGTCGTTTGATTAAATTGGGAAAAACGGTTCAAAATTAAATTTGTTAATATAAGTCTGTGAATCATTACGATTTAAGTATATTATCGGTGTCTCATATGGTCTCAAAGTAACCAGTGTTTTCAATTTTAACACCTACTTACTAAACCACCACAGCCAGTTAATATTGATTTGTGATTTTATAAACTCAGATACAACAATAAAATATTGGAATTTCCTTATTTTTATAAAATAAATATTGGACATTTTATTTTATCCACAACTAGATAAGGTATTTAAAATACTAAAAGCACAAAATTAATAGTTTTATAAGCTGTTTTAAATTGTGGAATTTTACTTAGTAAATGAGAAAATTTTAACAAACTTATTTTGGTCAGTTTAAAACCCCAAAGGTATACTTGGATCGCCCTGATACACAGACGTAAGATAAAAGAATTAATTTTGAACCAGCAAGCCCAATTCAATCAAACCAAGCTATTTGTTTAGTATTTTTTTACATTTTAAATTAAATAGATCCATACATTTAAATGAGTACTTAAATGAGTACATTGCTTTAGAATTTATTAACAAATAAATACCTACCTCATACCTACCTAACTCATACCTCATACCGTACCTCATATCTACCTATACCTCATACCTCCTTCTTCGTCTTTTACCCACGATGTGGGATTGACAGCGTCAGATTCTTGAGAGTCATACTCACAATATGACTTTTTCTTTGAATACATATTGTATTAAAAAAATCATAAATACATGACGCCACTTAAACAAAATATTATTTTTGTTTACCTTATTTTCCTGAGTCAACTTTTAACTTTAAGAGTGAAACATTGTAGCGGAAGAATATGTATTCAAGGCCAAAATAATAATAGTGATAATAAATACACAAAAAATGATATAAATAAATAAACAACCATATGGTGGAAATCATATACAGGAAAATGTATGAGAATAGTAACGTCTATTTTATAGGCTTTTCGATGTAAACGTATCTGATTTAAGCAAATTACTGACAAATTGTACAGCAGGAAGGTAACATTTTTAAGGAATACAATAAATTATTGTGTAGAATATCAACTTATAATAAATAAAAATACAGTTTGCCGTTGGATAGTTACATCGACATTAGCATTATTTTCAAAGCAAGTTAATGACAAACTGGTGAACAGCAAGGAATGGTTTGAGGGTTTGAGTTTAAAATTTAAAGGCTTAAGTTTAAGTTAATTCAAGTTAAAAGTTTAAGTTTAATAATTTAATCAAGTCCTTCAAATGATACTGCGATACATTTTAAGCCTCGGCCAGTTGAATATGTGTTTTATCATACACTTTATTGATGGAATTTGACAATTACCTATTTCTATTGTTTTTGGTAATCATTGAAATACAAAAATATCTCATCAAAAATGTAAATGAAATATATACATTACATTAAAAATCGTAATATACAAATTGAATAGTTTCACGAAAGAAACTCAAGTATCAAACAAGAACCTCTCTTATGCACAGACTCAATGAATTATTGATAGGCCGTAAGGGGTCCTAACGCCTTTGATTCAATCATCCTTTCTCACTACAAAACTCTTCAATCGAACATTCAGTTCAATATACTTTGATTTACCGTGTACTGAAATCTTCCTTTGCACTGTTTTAAGACAGTATTATTACTGTCCTTTACCATGTATAGGGTGTCAGAAAAACATATTAAGATTTTAGGAGACGATTACTTGTATAAAAACAAAGAAAAAACACTATAATTTCCTAAAATGCTTCGTTAACCCGCTATCCACCATTTTGTTTTTTACACTCATTAATTTTTATTTCCGTTATGGATTATTATACTATGTTCATATTTGGCATGAACTTTAACCAAAGTGTAAAAATACATTATAATTTCTTTGTAATTGTTATTTATATATTTCTACACAGACTATCTGTGACTGAACAACGTTGGGCACCAAATTTAATTTCTAAAAAATTGTTTTAAAATTTATTCGATATATTGCAATGCCTCAGACTAGCTCTTTAAAATAGGCTTACCTTTGAGCAATGAGATCCCAAGGGTGGTTATTTGCCAAGGCTTATCCAATTCCATGAAAAATTTGTGTGATTTGTGTTTTTGTAAGTGTTAGACCACATCACAGTCTGAAGACGTGACACGCAGCCTTGTAAAATGTTGGTGTTAGAGTTCGGTCCACAGCACAGTCCGAAGACGTGACACGCAGCCGTGTAATGTGTAATTGGAAAATGGGGAAAGCCTAGCCTATTATCTGAACAATGGAGCCATATTTTACTAAAATAGATTGACCTAAAAGAATATGACCGAATAAATCTTACAGACATTTTATTTTAACTTTTACTAACAAATTATACACATTTTACAATAAATATTACTTAAAAAGCTACCTCCTAATTAATTACCCAATAATAAATTTTAAATAACATACAATGCATCTACTACCCTAACATCTCTAAGAACCGGCCAGCCACAGCACAGTCCAAAGATGTGCACGCAGGGACCGCGCGGAGCAAGTGTTGAGCTGCCGCTGGACTTTATACAGCCGCCGAGGCGGCCGAGGTGTCACCTGACCTGATAGCGACACCGGCACAAGAATTGTTGTCGGTATAACAGCTGACGGTGATCCTGCCCACGAACTAATAACAACATCAAACAATAAACGGTTGTAAAATACTATAATGTGTGTTCTTATCTATCTTGGGTGTATTATTTTAACTTACTGTTATTAACTTAATATTATTTAAATATTGTAATGAAATGATTAAACTATTCCTGAAAATCTACCAACTCATTTTTCAATTCTTATGTTGCCAAGGCCACCATGCTGGAGGAACGCCCACACCGACGTCCGACATGAAGCTGAACTGCAACTGCTGGGCCCGGGAAACAAGTTCACCACTTTGGTTGAGGAATGTTCTTTCTTGTGGCCGAACGAACGTTCGTAGGAGAGATCTCTCAAAGTCACTGTCTTAATAAATACGTGGTTGCCTAAGATGTCGACAAGCACTAAGAACTGCTTTTTACTGCACTAATTGTGGCTGTTTCGCTCAAATTAAAAAATACACTGGGGCAGAGAACTAAAATACTCACTATAAAACTATTTGAAACAATAAGAAAAATTAAATGAATGGGCTAATTAAGTGGTGAAAGGAAACAAGAGCCGCAATGGCGAAAATGAGTTTATTCTGAGCAACGGACGAAAGCTACCGTGCCGGAAAGGGTACTCTACAAGACCGAGACAACCACGACGACAACTCGCGGAGCGCTTGCAGGAAAGCTTGCAAACCAAACGGAATTGAAGTGGTTGATGACACAGTGACCAATAATCCAGTGAATAGAGAGGCGTTTGCTTACAAACGTTCCGCTAGTTTGTATGTTATATTTTTTATATGTTATCTAGGATGGTAGGTAGTTGTTTAAAATGTAAAATGCACAATTTTCCACTCTCCGCTCCCACCGCCGTGTTTGAAAAACCTTAAAAAATCGGAACTTTATTCGTATTTTTAGTTATATCCTCGTTGCGGCACATTTTAGCTAGAAGATAATTATAGAATGTTGTAGAGAATAGAATTTTATATAATTTACGTATTTAATTTGTTTATCTAGGATTTATAGTTACGGATGTATAACGGTTTTTATAAAATACAAAAAAGGAAGTTTTTGTAAAATTGCCAAATTTTAGATCTTTTTACAACCCTATGTAATTCAGTTTAGTCCAGGATCTAAATTGGTTGAGAACACAGGAAAAGCTTGACCGAAATATTGTTTCTGATTATTGTTATATGCTCCATATTTAACACGAAAACGTATGTCGTCGTCGCTGGACGTGGCCACGGGGTTGTGGTAAGTAGTATGGTGGCCGGTAGCGGAACTTCTCCGCTATGATTAATAGTCATTAAACTTAATAGCTATTTAAGAAAGAACGATGAAATAAATTGCATAATATTTGAAAAGTAATTATCTTTGAGAAGTGTTAAAATACGTAGTTGTTTAAATACGTATTTTATAGAAAATTCAATTCTCTACAAGACGATATATTTCCCTTCTTGCTTAAATGAGCCGCAACGGGGATATAACTGAAAATATGAAGAAATGTCTGATTCTTTTAGGTCTATCCGGATGTCGGCAGTGGAGGGTGGAAAATTGTGCATTTTACATTTTAAACAACTACTTACTTTCCTAGACAACATGTAAGAAATTTAGAACTACCGGACTGTTTGTAAGCTAACACTCATATTTTTGTCTCTATTTACTGTACTACAATAAGAAGCACGAGATCAGTACAATTTCTTTCATAAAGGTGTTCCCGAGTCGTGTCGTGTCGTTTCGTCCAGTGTCGTTTCGGACAAGTGTCGTTTCGTACAAATTACACGAACATATGGTGAGGGGTAACTCTCTACCTGACAACTAGTGGCGTTTCGTCCAATAATCCTATACTATTGTTTACTTGGCAGGTCTACAAAAACGAATTGAAACTTTGCCTCGCTGGATTGAGGGTTTTAGGATATGTCGAACACTTATAGCTACAAAATAATTAGTTACAAGTAAAGCGTGTTCATTATTTTAATTTATAAAAATTCTTACGGGTATTATAGTTGGTAGCCTATATTTTACGCAATTATTAGCTAGTCCACATACGTAAAACTATTCTTCGTGATTAAAACAGGGGCTGTCGAATCGTGATGTAATGGAATCCTTGCACACTTAGCTTTTCTCCTTCCCAAAAGACTTCAAGAATTAGGTGGTTAAAATAAGTAAAACTATTTGTCCATAATTCAAAACCAGGGCTAGACGGTCAGGAATTCCCAATGGTAAACAGAGGATGTCGAGTCGAAATTTAACTGCTCAGATCAGCCAACCATACCGGGGTACCGGTGTAATGGGTTTACCGGGTGAGGTTACATAGAATAATGTAATTTTTCAATAAACCGACAAATCAACTTCGGGGTAGTTTGTTTTGAAGTCCAATACGGCTGTCAAAACTGGGAGAAAAGTAATCTTCTTGTCGGTGCTCCTTTTCTAGGCTCCATGATGTAGTTCAACCGCTGCTGTTGTAATGTTTCACACGAAGGTTTGTAGAATATGAAGCCTGTGTTGCGTTCCTTATCCCTTGTCAAGTTTTTTGCTGTACGAAACGACACTAACTAATGTGTTTAATCAACTGTAAAAATGAGCTGGCCGAAACAACACTCTTTTTTATGAAAAATGGGCGTTGGACGAAACGACACTGGACGAAACAACACTACACCTTCCCGAGTAGCCACTGCAGTTTCGCATATCTCTATCTCTCTTGCACTATTTACCGCCAAGATTTGAAATTACAATTCAACTCATATTAACAACTTAGGAATAAGTATTTGACACAATTACTTGTGTCATTACACACCTATCCACACATATATAATTTAAATTATCGCTTCGGATGAGACATATTGTATTTCATAATGACATAATTAGTCTTTGGAAGAACACCCACGCATATTTTAACCCTCCAGAGGTCGCTTAAAATTGAAAACGCCGTCTCTCGCTCAAGGAGGTTTCCTCCGGGTTTTAAATAAATGCACAAAATGTATTCTAAATACTTTTATTGTTTGAAATAAAAACTGAAAATGATTGTAAAATAGATTTCACGCAATATCCTTGCAAGACAGAGCAAGAATGGTAAAGTTCATTTAACAAATAAAATAATTATAACTATTATGGATTATACAAAACATATTTCACTTTTTTTACTTAAAGATTAATATTTTTCAATAACAGTTTTGTAAAATAGTATGAAAATAGTAAAAATAACGTTTTGGGGTACAAATAAAAAAGATTTTGTATAAAACTGAACTATCAGATAATATAAAAAATACTATGACGTATTCCTGCATAATCCATAAATTAAATGGTATAACAAAGATACTACAATCAATTCAAATAGTTATACATGGAAAAATAAAAAGTCACTTCAATTAAAAACAAATCTCAAATGCCAACTGTAGTCTAAACAATTACAAATAACCAAATAAAAAACGATCGCACACGGACTCTTCCTCCGGGTTCACAAAACACACAAGGACGCTCACGGAGGAATCGTCCAGCACCTCAGGACAGCGCTCGCCAAACTGACCCTGGACGCTGAAAGCGGGATAAGGGTACGTCAAATACATGGTGAGGAGAGGGACTACAGCTACACAAAAGGACAGTGCTGTCAACCAAAAGATGAATATTTCCCACAACAAAAAATATTGACCCGGAGGATTCCTCCGCTTAGCGTCCTCTCGAGGGTTAACGGGCAGAAATATTCAATACTCTAATGAACAAATTCATTTTAACTTCCATTATTCATAAATAGACTTAATTGGTTTTTCCTATTTTTCCTATACGAAAAATTGTTTTTACTTTACATATATTAGGTATTTTATACGTTTTTAGTTATTTGTTACGTTAGTTATTAGTTAAATTATTTGTATCGTTACAAATACATTTTAACTATGTAATAAATTTTATTATGCACAAAAATACTAGAGAAATATTATTGACATTTCAATTATCCTAAATATTGATGCTTAAATGGGAATTTTTCTAATATATGTGTAATTCAAATAAATTGGTCATTAAAATGATATTTTTAAAAATTGCATTCTACAAAAATATAATCATTTAAACATCTATTAATGTTTTCCATTTCATTTAAAGGTATGCAATGTGTATTTTGATTGAATAATTAACTCCTACTGGAAACCATATAACGAATATTCTTAAACTAAAATGTTAATATTTTATTCGTTTTGCTATAGGTTTTTATCGTATGAAAAATAAAAAATGCATGTATTTTTATTGTTTATTTTATTGCCAAAGAGATGTTCATTTCGTTTAGTTAAAACTAATAGACTAAATATACTTTTAAGTCCATCACAAACTGAAACTTATAAATTAAAAAAAATATTTTTGTTATTATGACTTTAAATTATAGACAACTTTTAGTTGTTTTCATGTCATAACATTCCTAATTTTGTTATTCTAACATTGAATTCAAAACATTCCTAATTTTTAAATAATTCACTCAGAGCTTGAAGATATGCAAAAAGAATAACTTAAGAAATTCAAACTCTCAAGTATTTGCAAATTGGACAAGCTTAGTAGTTTTGCTGAAACTAAATTGAAAACTTTGCCAATATTTAGTTCTCTTTTAAAACTTTGAATAGTTTTTAAAATTGTAATAATTGTGTGACACTCCACCAAATTGAAACGATACAGCGCTATATAAAATATCCTGTAAAGTAACAAACTATTATTATTATATATAAATGTGTTAAAACTATATTAATCATGAATGATGTAAGACACTAGTTATCAGAAAACAATTACTGTATATATAACTAAAGTTGTAGTACACATTTATTGGTCAGTTTGTTTGAAGGCCAATTTTAATATATAATCAGACAAATCAAAAATCATTAACTTGACCATACTCCTATATATATATATATATATATATATATATATATGTATATATATATATATATATATATTAACTTGCAAAAGTAAAGTTAGAAAAGGATGAGATCTACAAAGATTTCAGACTAAGATACCATGAAGAAACCATAGAAGAAATTGAAAACTATGCACATGGCTGGATTAGTCCTATAATAAAGAAGAAAAAAGAAACACAGAAAAAGAAAATCAGAAAACTGTTGAAAATGCAACATCCTGAACATCATGAATCAGAAACTGAAAACTATGAGGAAATACCACAGTTTTATCCTAGAGTCCAAAACCTAACAAACATTGAATTAAGTAATGAAGAAAATGGCGTTTTGGAGAAAGCTTTGAAATACAACATTAACCTTGATTACAAAAACAATATTTTAAAGGACGAACTAATCAACATGGAAGTTTCTATTAGAAGTACAGAAAAAGATATGCAAGAACCTTTGAAACATGCTTTCATTCACGAACTCAACAAGATTGACTTAAAAGAAAAGAAACCTAACATCTCACACAAGACTAGCCAAGAAATGAGAATTATAAACTCTATCGTAGACAAGTTGAATGACAACCAAGCTATTATATGCAAGGCAGATAAAGGAAATACAACTGTCATCATAAATAGAGAAGACTATGATAACAAATTAAAAGACTTCATTAATAATAATGATTATACGATTCTAACAAGAGATCCCACCAATGAATATTCAAAGAAAACCAACGGCATAATATCTAACTGCAAAACAATACCAAAAGATGAACAGCACAGGCTTAAAATTACAAACCCGAAAGCTCCTAAACTTAAAGGACAACCCAAAACCCACAAAGCTGATATACCCATCAGACCAATTGTGAATTTCCGAACAGCTCCAACATACAATCTATGTAAGTATCTGAATAATAATATCAAGAATAGTATAGAATGGAAAGAAAATTATTCAATCAAAAATACCAAAGAACTAATTCAACAAATTAAAGATATCATGATTCCAGATGACTGTATTTTTGTGTCATTTGACATTAAAAATATGTATTCTAACATCCCTCCCAATGAAACCATAAAAATACTAGAAAGCGATTTAAAGGAATGTAGAACATTAAGCTCACAGAGGATAAAAGACTTAATAAAACTCACTCAACTATGCACTAATCAAAACTACTTTGAATTTAATTCGACTTACTACCAACAAGAACATGGTCTAGCAATGGGTTCACCTCTGTCAGGATTACTTTCAGATATATTCATTCATAACCTCGAGACTACAAAAATTATCAATGACATAAACCCTTTTAAAAAGAACATTATATACTGGTACCGATATGTGGACGATATTTTTTGTTTATTTAAAGGCAATGAAACTGACGTTCAAGACTTTTTAACGTATTTAAACTCACTTTCAAAGAAAATACAATTCACAAAAGAAGTACAAAAGGAGGAAATAAACTTTTTAGACATAACAATTACCAAACAAAGAAATAACCATCTATTTAAGATATATAGGAAAGCCACCCAAACTGACCTATTAATCCCATCAACATCAAACCATCCATGGAAGTATAAGATGGCTGGCTTCCGTTCAATGATAAACAGATTATTAGATGTGCCACTTACAACAGAAGAATATAACAAAGAGAAAAATACCATAAAATATTTAGCAAAGAAAAACGGTTATAAACCATTGATTATTGACAAAATGATAAAGAATATTACAAGAAAGAAGAATCGAAAAACAGACGATAAAACAGAGAACCAAGACAAACGCTATATAAAAGTACCTTACAACAGAATATTAAATAAAGCAATAAGAAAAACTTTTGAGAAAACAGATCTAAATATAAGCTTTTCTACCCGAAATAATGCCTTCCATCTAATTGAAAAACTATGTAAAAAGGAAGAAAGAGGAATCGATGACTACACTCAATCAGGAGTATATAAAATCAAATGTTCCGATTGTAGTAAGTTTTATATAGGGCAGACAGGTAGGTCGTTCCAATCCAGATTTAAAGAACACATACAAGCATTAAGAAGTAATAACAGAACAACTATGAAATCAAATTTTGCGGAACACCTCCTGTCTGCCAACCACAATTACTCTAGCATGAAAGATAACTTACACATCCTAAACTACATGCCTAAAGGAGAAAAAATGAATGCCCAAGAAGAACTGGAAATTTTTATAGCATGTAAAGAAACTCCTCAAGATCTTATTAATAATCAGCTTCCGACAAAAAATCCAATATTTGAAAAAATAGCAAAATTATATATAAAATAGATGAAAGAAATTGTGCCAGATATGTTAAAAAGAAACACCTGTTAATTAATATTATTGTTTTATAAAAATAAAAACTAGGTTAGATATTTGTAAACTTACATGATCATGAAGATGGGCTAAGTCCCGAAACATGTCATCAGAAAAAGTAAAATAAAGATTTATTCAAAACAAGGGTGCTCTCGTTAGATATGTTTTTATTTTATTTTATAATACTAGCAGCCCTATTAACTGAATGCTATATTGACATAAAAATGACTAACAATCCAAGCAGCATTCATAAGTTCAAATATCTCAGCCTAAAGATTGTAAGTATTCAAGAAGATATTACATTCAATAAAATATGTTTATCGAAAAATATCATACCCAATTACGTCAATGTACAAACAAAAAGCAAATCAAAAGCCGCAAAGAAAACAATTGAAATAGCAAAGAAGATTTGGGTAAAAGAGGAAATCAATTATTTATATAGTAAACTTGCAAAAATAAAGTTAGAAAAGGATGAGATCTACAAAGATTTCAGACTAAGATACCATGAAGAAACCATAGAAGAAATTGAAAACTATGCACATGGCTGGATTAGTCCTATAATAAAGAAGAAAAAAGAAACACAGAAAAAGAAAATCAGAAAACTGTTGAAAATGCAACATCCTGAACATCATGAATCAGAAACTGAAAACTATGAGGAAATACCACAGTTTTATCCTAGAGTCCAAAACCTAACAAACATTGAATTAAGTAATGAAGAAAATGGCGTTTTGGAGAAAGCTTTGAAATACAACATTAACCTTGATTACAAAAACAATATTTTAAAGGACGAACTAATCAACATGGAAGTTTCTATTAGAAGTACAGAAAAAGATATGCAAGAACCTTTGAAACATGCTTTCATTCACGAACTCAACAAGATTGACTTAAAAGAAAAGAAACCTAACATCTCACACAAGACTAGCCAAGAAATGAGAATTATAAACTCTATCGTAGACAAGTTGAATGACAACCAAGCTATTATATGCAAGGCAGATAAAGGAAATACAACTGTCATCATAAATAGAGAAGACTATGATAACAAAGTAAAAGACTTCATTAATAATAATGATTATACGATTCTAACAAGAGATCCCACCAATGAATATTCAAAGAAAACCAACGGCATAATATCTAACTGCAAAACAATACCAAAAGATGAACAGCACAGGCTTAAAATTACAAACCCGAAAGCTCCTAAACTTAAAGGACAACCCAAAACCCACAAAGCTGATATACCCATCAGACCAATTGTGAATTTCCGAACAGCTCCAACATACAATCTATGTAAGTATCTGAATAATAATATCAAGAATAGTATAGAATGGAAAGAAAATTATTCAATCAAAAATACCAAAGAACTAATTCAACAAATTAAAGATATCATGATTCCAGATGACTGTATTTTTGTGTCATTTGACATTAAAAATATGTATTCTAACATCCCTCCCAATGAAACCATAAAAATACTAGAAAGCGATTTAAAGGAATGTAGTACATTAAGCTCACAGAGGATAAAAGACTTAATAAAACTCACTCAACTATGCACTAATCAAAACTACTTTGAATTTAATTCGACTTACTACCAACAAGAACATGGTCTAGCAATGGGTTCACCTCTGTCAGGATTACTTTCAGATATATTCATTCATAACCTCGAGACTACAAAAATTATCAATGACATAAACCCTTTTAAAAAGAACATTATATACTGGTACCGATATGTGGACGATATTCTTTGTTTATTTAAAGGCAATGAAACTGACGTTCAAGACTTTTTAACGTATTTAAACTCACTTTCAAAGAAAATACAATTCACAAAAGAAGTACAAAAGGAGGAAATAAACTTTTTAGACATAACAATTACCAAACAAAGAAATAACCATCTATTTAAGATATATAGGAAAGCCACCCAAACTGACCTATTAATCCCATCAACATCAAACCATCCATGGAAGTATAAGATGGCTGGCTTCCGTTCAATGATAAACAGATTATTAGATGTGCCACTTACAACAGAAGAATATAACAAAGAGAAAAATACCATAAAATATTTAGCAAAGAAAAACGGTTATAAACCATTGATTATTGACAAAATGATAAAGAATATTACAAGAAAGAAGAATCGAAAAACAGACGATAAAACAGAGAACCAAGACAAACGCTATATAAAAGTACCTTACAACAGAATATTAAATAAAGCAATAAGAAAAACTTTTGAGAAAACAGATCTAAATATAAGCTTTTCTACCCGAAATAATGCCTTCCATCTAATTGAAAAACTATGTAAAAAGGAAGAAAGAGGAATCGATGACTACACTCAATCAGGAGTATATAAAATCAAATGTTCCGATTGTAGTAAGTTTTATATAGGGCAGACAGGTAGGTCGTTCCAATCCAGATTTAAAGAACACATACAAGCATTAAGAAGTAATAACAGAACAACTATGAAATCAAATTTTGCGGAACACCTCCTGTCTGCCAACCACAATTACTCTAGCATGAAAGATAACTTACACATCCTAAACTACATGCCTAAAGGAGAAAAAATGAATGCCCAAGAAGAACTGGAAATTTTTATAGCATGTAAAGAAACTCCTCAAGATCTTATTAATAATCAGCTTCCGACAAAAAATCCAATATTTGAAAAAATAGCAAAATTATATATAAAATAGATGAAAGAAATTGTGCCAGATATGTTAAAAAGAAACACCTGTTAATTAATATTATTGTTTTATAAAAATAAAAACTAGGTTAGATATTTGTAAACTTACATGATCATGAAGATGGGCTAAGTCCCGAAACATGTCATCAGAAAAAGTAAAATAAAGATTTATTCAAAACAAGGGTGCTCTCGTTAGATATGTTTTTATTTTATTTTATAATACTAGCAGCCCTATTAACTGAATGCTATATTGACATAAAAATGACTAACAATCCAAGCAGCATTCATAAGTTCAAATATCTCAGCCTAAAGATTGTAAGTATTCAAGAAGATATTACATTCAATAAAATATGTTTATCGAAAAATATCATACCCAATTACGTCAATGTACAAACAAAAAGCAAATCAAAAGCCGCAAAGAAAACAATTGAAATAGCAAAGAAGATTTGGGTAAAAGAGGAAATCAATTATTTATATAGTAAACTTGCAAAAGTAAAGTTAGAAAAGGATGAGATCTACAAAGATTTCAGACTAAGATACCATGAAGAAACCATAGAAGAAATTGAAAACTATGCACATGGCTGGATTAGTCCTATAATAAAGAAGAAAAAAGAAACACAGAAAAAGAAAATCAGAAAACTGTTGAAAATGCAACATCCTGAACATCATGAATCAGAAACTGAAAACTATGAGGAAATACCACAGTTTTATCCTAGAGTCCAAAACCTAACAAACATTGAATTAAGTAATGAAGAAAATGGCGTTTTGGAGAAAGCTTTGAAATACAACATTAACCTTGATTACAAAAACAATATTTTAAAGGACGAACTAATCAACATGGAAGTTTCTATTAGAAGTACAGAAAAAGATATGCAAGAACCTTTGAAACATGCTTTCATTCACGAACTCAACAAGATTGACTTAAAAGAAAAGAAACCTAACATCTCACACAAGACTAGCCAAGAAATGAGAATTATAAACTCTATCGTAGACAAGTTGAATGACAACCAAGCTATTATATGCAAGGCAGATAAAGGAAATACAACTGTCATCATAAATAGAGAAGACTATGATAACAAAGTAAAAGACTTCATTAATAATAATGATTATACGATTCTAACAAGAGATCCCACCAATGAATATTCAAAGAAAACCAACGGCATAATATCTAACTGCAAAACAATACCAAAAGATGAACAGCACAGGCTTAAAATTACAAACCCGAAAGCTCCTAAACTTAAAGGACAACCCAAAACCCACAAAGCTGATATACCCATCAGACCAATTGTGAATTTCCGAACAGCTCCAACATACAATCTATGTAAGTATCTGAATAATAATATCAAGAATAGTATAGAATGGAAAGAAAATTATTCAATCAAAAATACCAAAGAACTAATTCAACAAATTAAAGATATCATGATTCCAGATGACTGTATTTTTGTGTCATTTGACATTAAAAATATGTATTCTAACATCCCTCCCAATGAAACCATAAAAATACTAGAAAGCGATTTAAAGGAATGTAGTACATTAAGCTCACAGAGGATAAAAGACTTAATAAAACTCACTCAACTATGCACTAATCAAAACTACTTTGAATTTAATTCGACTTACTACCAACAAGAACATGGTCTAGCAATGGGTTCACCTCTGTCAGGATTACTTTCAGATATATTCATTCATAACCTCGAGACTACAAAAATTATCAATGACATAAACCCTTTTAAAAAGAACATTATATACTGGTACCGATATGTGGACGATATTCTTTGTTTATTTAAAGGCAATGAAACTGACGTTCAAGACTTTTTAACGTATTTAAACTCACTTTCAAAGAAAATACAATTCACAAAAGAAGTACAAAAGGAGGAAATAAACTTTTTAGACATAACAATTACCAAACAAAGAAATAACCATCTATTTAAGATATATAGGAAAGCCACCCAAACTGACCTATTAATCCCATCAACATCAAACCATCCATGGAAGTATAAGATGGCTGGCTTCCGTTCAATGATAAACAGATTATTAGATGTGCCACTTACAACAGAAGAATATAACAAAGAGAAAAATACCATAAAATATTTAGCAAAGAAAAACGGTTATAAACCATTGATTATTGACAAAATGATAAAGAATATTACAAGAAAGAAGAATCGAAAAACAGACGATAAAACAGAGAACCAAGACAAACGCTATATAAAAGTACCTTACAACAGAATATTAAATAAAGCAATAAGAAAAACTTTTGAGAAAACAGATCTAAATATAAGCTTTTCTACCCGAAATAATGCCTTCCATCTAATTGAAAAACTATGTAAAAAGGAAGAAAGAGGAATCGATGACTACACTCAATCAGGAGTATATAAAATCAAATGTTCCGATTGTAGTAAGTTTTATATAGGGCAGACAGGTAGGTCGTTCCAATCCAGATTTAAAGAACACATACAAGCATTAAGAAGTAATAACAGAACAACTATGAAATCAAATTTTGCGGAACACCTCCTGTCTGCCAACCACAATTACTCTAGCATGAAAGATAACTTACACATCCTAAACTACATGCCTAAAGGAGAAAAAATGAATGCCCAAGAAGAACTGGAAATTTTTATAGCATGTAAAGAAACTCCTCAAGATCTTATTAATAATCAGCTTCCGACAAAAAATCCAATATTTGAAAAAATAGCAAAATTATATATAAAATAGATGAAAGAAATTGTGCCAGATATGTTAAAAAGAAACACCTGTTAATTAATATTATTGTTTTATAAAAATAAAAACTAGGTTAGATATATGTAAACTTACATGATCATGAAGATGGGCTAAGTCCCGAAACATGTCATCAGAAAAAGTAAAATAAAGATTTATTCAAAACAAGGGTGCTCTCGTTAGATATGTTTTTATTTTATTTTATATATATATATATATATATATATATATATATATATATATATATATATATATTATAATTACTGTACTTGCATTTCCAAAATTAAATAATTATTATTTGAAATTGTGCTCATAATAAATGTTAAACTGCTTAAAGGTCCTGATTTTCCAATATTAAATGTATACAATTGATTAGGCGTGCTAGTATGCTGATTCAACTTTTCTTCAGTTATATAAATTTTACACGTACTACACTGTTTCATGAACTAGTAATTAGTTTCGTCTTAAAACTAATATATTTAATTTTGATAGGAATATCTTTTAGAAAATAGCACGAAATAATAATGGCATTATCCATATTGCATCGATTGTGTAAAATAAAAATCCATTTCAATTAATCTCTCTAAAGATATTAAAAAAAGGAAACCCACTTGAGTGTAAATTAAAATGTTGCTCAGTTCAACGAGACCTTTAAGAAGATATATACAAAATGCTATGTGTTTGCATTAACAATTTTTGAGTTTTCATTCTGTTGAAAGATGAATTCATTCTGTTTTCTCTAAAGTTCCACATTGAATAATACGTTTAAATTATGTAAAATAAACGCATGTTTACATAAGAAACTTTGGAGATTCGAACCATTGACCTCCAGTTTTGGAACACTCTGTATACTGGCACTGATAAAAATATTTTCATTGGAAATCCCTCATGCAATTTGGTGGTAAAAAAAATTATTTCATAATTTTAACTCAAACCTCACTCCTGCTGTAAATAGTGCACAGGTGGTCTGAATCACCCTGTCTATTTAAATAGTTTTTAAAATATTTCAAAATCTTTGGAACCATTTGAACTTGTTAGTTGAAACATGACACTTTGAATGACACATTTGCTCTACTGAGTATCACATTTCCACTGACCATTGTGAACCTCTGATAAATAAGTCCTGTTGTATCAGAATACAACCGCACTTTAATTTAACAGAAATACATTTGAGTAACGTTATAGATTGCAGTTCTGTATTTCCTGGCGTAGGTTAATGAATTTGTATTTTACTCATTGAATGGTTCATAAAATTTAATCAAAAGCACACATTTTTTAATTGGTAAATTTTCAAACAAGTTATCATACTGTATTGATTAATTATACAACTAAAACGATTTAATTCCTTTTATAAATTTATTTTGAGATAATAAACACAATAATAAAATTATAAATGTTTTGACTATAAGTATTTGTTTAAGTGATTTCATTTCCATTACCGTTATTGCACCAATGCCTTAAAGAATATTTTTTTTTTGGTACTGAAGAATAACGATTATGACCTAAATAAGACAATAGGGTAAGAAAAATTGGAAGGCCATTTATCTTATAACTGATTATATATCAGATGAAGTGAAGTATATCTGATTATATAGCAAGCAGATAGGGAGTTAGACTGTACACTGGACATCTTTGCAGGAAAAATGTTGTTAATTTGTGAAGAAAAAGAGTATTATTTATTTATTTATTATTATTTTTTTGAACTTACTATATAAAATAATGACTCAAGTGCCCTGTTATCTATATTTTTCGCATTGACCTTTTTCACTATGTTAACATTAAATAAATGAATACAAGAGATTATAATTATATTTTATAATATTGGCGTCATTGTTTACCGTTATATGTCTTTAAGTACACACTACCATATTATTAATCTAAAAACATTCAACTTTAAACATTTTAAATTGTTGACTTTTTTATCGTTTAGGTGTTAAGTGGCAACACTTATATAAAAAATTATGATATTCATTTACGATATTATTCATGCAAAGCTTCGTTCTTAAATATTTTCGAAGTTTTAATACCATAAAAAGTTACAAGCAGCGAGTTTGACGTAAAAGACTGGGGTAAAATTTTTAAACAAATGTTAATTTGTCAATATATCAAGCTATAAATACTTCGTTTTATAGTATTCCATTTAATTATTACATTTTTATTGATAAGATTGTAATGTTGTTTTACACAATATCAGTTGCATACAAGCATATTACAAATAAAAAAATTCTATCTTTATAAATGGACAGTGATATATAGTGCTAAGTATGCCACCTCGCTCACTGTAAACACAGATTTTAGAAATTGTTACAGATATTTTAGAGCAACTTGTTATTCTTATTTTTTGCTATAGTGGCTAAACGGCAGTTCCTACGAAAAAAATATTGTTATTTATCTGAGAGATCATTTAACGGTCTACAATTTTTGTTCTCAGACTTATGGCCCTACGACAGAACTATTAACCCACAAAACTGTGTTTTACGTTATCTTAAGATGTTTCATGATTTATTCTTAATTTGAGTTTTAAGAACCAAACGGTAGATATCATACTATTTTTTCAATAATTAAGTAACGAGATTTTTTTATGGATTACAATTTAACGCAATGTATAAGAAGTGGCGTTTCTAATTTCACCATTGAATGGGTGAAATGTGATTGTTTATATACTGAAGATCAAGGAAACAAATAAATTCGGTACCAAAATTTATTTTAGAAAATAAAAAAATTAAATTTAAATTGGCGTACTGTGCTGTGAACTATTCATTTTAACTTTTAAATTTAAATACGGAGAGCAAAAGATACAAATATGTACATAGCGACACCTATGTTTTTAAAATAAATGTTACTTTCCAAGTTATTACAACACTAAAAATAAGCACTATGAAAATGTTGTAATTTTAAAATGTTGTGATGTTATGATCTAATGTTCTAATGCTCTAATGTTGTATATGTTCTAATGTCGTATTATACTATTATTTATCTATGCATAGGATAAATAGTATAATACGAATACTATAATAAGACTTATAGTATAAATGGCGTATAATGGATAACATTGAGGTCGCCGATCGTTTTGTTTATAATAGAAACATTGTATACTTAATTACCTGATGCAATATAAAGTACAGTTTTGTTTTGGAGACCACAGGCGATTCAGTGTAGGCCTACATTTAATTAAACATGATATAGCCAAAACATATATTCAAATTCATAACTACTGCTTTGTTCATATAACGCTATATTGATGGTGATTTTGAATTCCTTATTTTTGACGTCCATGATATTATAATATTGCAACAAACGAAATTTTCGGATGAGATTATCATTATTATTTCTATCATTAAACCATAATATTTCAATGTTAATAGCAACTATTTTATGAACAGAATTTTTACCACAATATTTAAGCAAATAATTGGTATTTTTTTCATAATGATTGTTATGTCTTAATATTATTAATTTAAAGCATATTTGAATTTATTTTACTTTTAATTTTTATGAACAAAGTGTATAAATTGGAACACAAAAAGCAATTAATAAAGTAAAGACAGTTTTTTTTACAACAAAAGAAACATGGACAATTATCAAAGCTTTCTCGTTATAAACAAATTTACGAACTATAGTTTTGAATGTATTAATTGAACATGTTCTAATTAGTGGGAAGTTTTGAGTGGAAGCATTTAGGCCCATTTGCTATAAGGGTTTACTGAGGATCGTTATGCTCAAAGAAAATTTTAATTAACACGAAGTGTTAGGTTTCTTTACAAAACTGCCCACCTCTTTACCCTTCAAACGGACCTGGCATGTGTAATATCATAACATGTTTTAACTTGAATATTCACTTTTAATCAAATAAATTTAAATACTTTATGAAACAATGAACAAATATTTGACTATTTTATGATTACATTAACTATTAAAATTACCTATATATAATCATTCCTATACTTCTTGTTTTTAAATTAAATATAAGAAAGTAAGTAATATAAAAAAGCGGAGTAAAATGGTTTACTTGGCATTGTGAAAATGGATGAAATTCATTAAACACTTGCAAAAAGTAGGACAAGTAAATACACATATATATATCAAAGTTTTCAAGTGAATACATTATAAATATGTATATAACAGTTAAATATGAAAAATAACAAAACAACCTGTAATACAGAATTATTAAAGAAAACTCTAATAAAATTTTAAGAGTCACCTAAAATATAATTATAATTGTCATGCCAATCGGATCATCAAACTGACATAATAAACAAGCAACTTAAACATGTACTTACAACCACAATATTGTGGAAAAAATCATACTCACTAACATGCTTTCTATGGGAGAAATATAAAAAATACTGAAACTTTTTACGATTTAGTCTGTCCATGAGGATAGGGATTATCCGGTATTTAGTACAACACCCCCGTGGCAGCAAACCCATGGTATACATGGGTGGAGAATTTCCAAATTCCGTTGGAAATTCGCCAAGTACGAAGGTCTTCTGCGACTGTTATTCGATCATGCTAATTCGCGAACTCATGAAAATAGACCGGGGCCTACACCTCAGTGCAAAATTTATTAAAACGCGAGGGTCACTTTTAAAAGTTGTCCACAAACACACACATGTACAGGGTGTCCCGGAACACTCTGGAACCCTTTTTCTATATTTGTTCCTTGCATCGAGACAAGAAAAAAACATCATACAAATAGGGGTCTAAAATCCATCGTTAAACCGCTAGCCTCCATTTTGGTTTTTTGTTTTTTATTTCACATAACAATTGTTATTTTCGTATCGGATGGTTGTATTCAGTTTATATTTTGTATAAATCTTTATCATACCAACGTTAATTTTCATGAAAAAATGGATTTTTCAATAGTATATTTTCAAAATGGCGGCCATTTTATATTTTTAACCTCAAATATCTCAAAATCGGTAAAAGTTTTACAGCATACAAAAAGGTTGCCAAATTAAATTATATAACCAACAGTACCAAGTTTGTAAGGATCTGACGACGAATAACAGAGGTATTGTGATTTTTCTCCAAAAACATTGATTTTGCATTATAATTTATGCAAATTAAGTCCATTTTAAGAGAAAAATCGCAATAACTCCGTTACTTGTTATCAGATCCTTACAAACTTGGTACCGTGGGTTAGATAATTTAATGTGGCAACTTTTTTGTACTGAGTAAAATGTTTATGAAATTTACCGAATTTGAGATATTTGACTTTGAAAATTCAAAATGGCAGCCAGATGTGCTTGAAGATGTACATTGCTATGTTAAGATTCCTACCAAATATGAACTGAATACAACCATCCGTTACGGAAATAACAATTGTTATGTGAAAAAAAAATGGTGGCTAGAGGCTTAACGATGGATTTTAGACCCCTATTTGTGTAATGTTTTTTTCTTGTCTTGATGCAAGGAACAAATATATAAAAGGCTTCCAGAGATTTCCGGGACACCCTGTATAATAAATTTAAACTGATAGCGGATTTTTTTCTGTTGACCTCAACATTAATAAGTATTATTGTCCCGTTCTCAGGTCTTACCGTTGGATACTACCGTGATAGAGTATTCTCTATTGAAAATATTTTCAATGTAAATATACAAAAAACTGTTTTATGTTTTTATTTAATATTTTAGAATTGTCGTTATACTCTACGTATCTTTTAAAGTGAATATAAGTAACTAAGTAATAATTTTTTTATTGGTTTGAAGTCAACGACCCATAAAAAGAAGAGCGTTATAACAACCATAGTTGTAGTTGTTGGAAGTTATGAAATTGAAAAAAATATAACAGAAAAAGAGAGAAAATAATTTCGTATTTATAATGGATTTTACAAATATTATTTTTTAAGGTATAAACTCAACATTGTACACTACCATAAAATAAATACATTACATTGCCTTACAAACTTCATTTTGGAAAATTCAAGAGTCATACCAAACACAGCAAAAATAACGTTTTCGAAATAACCGAAAATAAAACAAACTGTTTGTTTTATAAATGTACATTAAACCTGTCTAATCTCTTTACTTTGTACAGACAAACAGTGGGATTTGTCGTGGTGTTCTCTTACTTTCCATTAAAATTATTATGTGAGTAAAACATTTTAGTTTAATGAATAGTGCTTAGTTGTTCATTATAACTATTTTATCATTTCCTGGATTTTGACCCAAAATTATGGATAGAAATAATTTGGTTACGCATTTATAATTTATTTTATTTTTTTTATGTTTTTAATTATTTACTAAAACCATTGTCTTTAATTTAATACACTAATTAAAAACAAAGTAACAAATAATAACAATTCATTATTACTTCTATTAAATTAAATCTTATTAAAAGAACATCTATTCAATATATATTTGTATTTTTATTTAAATATCAGGAAATATTTTACTATTATTTTGTTATTATTTATTATTAATTTTATTTTATAATTTAGTTTTAAACTTAAAGTCATACCAATATTCGTTAGCTAAAAAAGGAAAAACACTTTCAAATTTTTTTAGTGCTTTAATCAACAAATAATTTTTTACTAGATTATTACTAATTCAAATAAGGTTTACTTTTCTCAACGTCGCAACACGAAGCCGATGCTCAGGCATGTATACTTGCCTGAGTATAATTGCCGCTAGTATGCCCATAGCGGCTTATTCCAAAGACCCTATGAAGATTGTAATTATAACTTATATTAATAGTGTACTTTATTTCTTGCATGTATTCTAAATTTATTTGTTGCAATAACACATCGGGAAACTGTGCATCAATAAAAATTATAATAACTCCATGTACATTTATACTTTGCAGTGTACTATTTATTTTTCTGTAATAAATCTTTCATTCATTCATTCATTCATTCATTCATTGATTTCATTCATTTAATTCCTATAAAATATTAAAAGGTAAATAAACTTATAAAAGAGGCTGCTGCAAAATTTAAAATACTAAAAATAACTAAGTTCTGAATTCGTTTGGAATTGATAATCAAATCAGACTTATGACCAATATTTTTAATTTGGAAATCATCAAACAAACCAGAAATATTGAGCCCATGTATAATTGACAACTACATAAATTTAAATTTTGGCTGGAAATTTCCTTAATTTAAATTGATAATAATATACTTACACATTTAAAAATCGTTACACATTTAAAACAATATGAATACTAAGGGTACGCTCTACCCCTGCGTCAAAATCGTCTAGCGAGATTGTAAAATGCCGCTAGGCGCGGAATATCACTTTTTGGAAAATATTTGACGGGTGGTTTTAAATATTGTTACTTTAATGATTTTTCTCTTTTATCAGGTACTCTGATGGCAAAGCTGGCATTTCTTCTTAACTGCTCAGGCAGGTGTCAGATCCTATTTTTTGTCCTCTTACTCGTATTGCTAACTAACCTTTTTGAACAGGATGTGTTTCATACTCTATACCATCAATGTTTTCTAAGGTTTTACTAAATCTCTTTCAGAACAGACTATCACTTCTATATTCTCAATAATATTTGTTATGAGAAATAGGACTGCTTTCGAATTTTTTTTCAAATATGGAAGCCACTTTTAATTTTATTTTAAATTTTTTCTAAAATTGATGGCCAAAGCCAATTGTCCTTTAGTTTCAACATAGATTTCAAAAGATTTCAAAGTTTTTAGATTTCAAAAGGTATAAAACTATATAAAATATAAGACTAAATTAGGCTCTCATAGTCCCGTTTAGATGAACGTCGATATCTCTCACATGCACACTGTTCAACCACATGAGAGCACAGTACTCAGCAGTTGAGTAAACCAGGGACAAAGTAGTGGTTCGCAGAACTTGTGTGTTAGCTCCACATGTGGAGCCAGCAAGGTGATGGATAATGTTAGTCCTAGCTCTTACCTTGGCTGCTGTCTTTTGTAGAGGGCTTTTGAATGTGAGAGACTGATCTGAAATAACTCTCAGGTAATGTGGATCTTCATTGTGATTTAGCTCAACACCGCCAAATACCATTTTAAGTTTTGGTGGTCCAGTCTATTGTTCAAGTGGTAGCAAGATACCTCAGTTTTAGTTGGGTTTAAATTATCTCCCAGGCTTTAAAGAATTCACAGAGGGTCGTTTCTTGGTACTTCCTCAGCATGCCAGAATTCCTTGTTCTGATAAGACATTGCACTACCATCCGCATAGGCAAACTTTAATAAGCGAGTGTCAGACACGTTGGCAGTATACACATTAAACAGCAGTGGGGCAAGCATTGATCCCTGTGGCAAGCCATCCTTGGGTTGCCTAAAAGTACTTTCCTTGCGCCCCAAATATACTTTAATAATCATTTTGAAAACCATCGATTTGAGGAGGCGTAGTAGGAAAGAGCAAAGAATCAGGTTATGAAATTTTATTAGAAAGTCTTTTTCCAGACAGTGTCAAAAGCTGAAGTAATATCTAATAAAGCAACAGAGGTTTTCAGGCTTCATTCAAACCTATACTCGATGAAAAAAAGTAAGAGTTTTAGAACCTGGTCACAACAGTTGTGCCCTGGCCTAAGCCCAGCTTGATTGAACGGGATGCTAGGATCGAGAACAGGGAGGATTCTGTTGTATATCTACCTCTCGTGCAGCTTCCAACAGAAACTAAGACGAGCTATGGGTCAGTGCATACGGACAGTTGTGGATCTTTAACGGGCTTCAAGACAGTTATTATTTTGGAACTTCAAAATATACCAGGCAAGTGGCCGGTTTCCATTATGGTGCTAATAATTGCAAGAAGCTACTGTCTAGCCTTTTTAAAAAAGTGTTTCTATGAACTCCGGGAAGATTTCATCCAAACTTGCTGCTTTGCCATTTGGCATCGCATCAATCGCCGCATCCAGCTCATCGCCAGTGAAAGGTCTAGAGACTTCAAATGGTGCTTGACAACTGTCCTTTATTTCTTTGAGGCTAAAAACTTATGTTCCTATCTGCAGACGTACGTATAGGTTTAGACAGACAGGAGAGGCGTTTTGTAACTATACAAACCTGAATCTGCGAGATTGTTTTTTTTTTTTTTTTTTTTTTTATTTGACTTACCAGCGGAGAGCTTTCTGAGCAGAGACCAAGCTTTTAGACTACTCTTTTCTCTCACACGTTTCTCTCTCCTGGAGTTGAGAGAGTTAAGGAGTTGCTCCGCTACATCTCTGATGGCAGTGTCAGCGAACTCACTGCAAAGGTTTTCGCATTCTTGACTCCATCCTGGTATGTCCTCTTTTCCAAAACCTCGTCGTATTGACGCTTTTTCTGAAGAAAACCAGTCGTGTGAACAGATCAATTTTTGTATTTAAAGAGAGATGAACCTGATGCCTTTGTGAATCCTGAAGGAGAAGTTCGCTCAATCAACATTTTGTGGAGTTTACCTAGGCCATATAAGAATAATATAGGCATACTATAGCTTAAAATATTTTTGCTCAAAATAGTAAATGGTCAATAAATATTATACATTTTATGTTCTTGACTTGGAAATTTTGAACGTAAAATGAATATAAAAAACGTTATGTACTTTGACTTTGATATTTTTATTACCAAATAAATGTTTAATAAATATCAATTTTTTATTTGACGCAATTTGACATTTTGATTGTTTATTTGACGTAAAATATATATTCTATGCTATGTGGGTTAGAACCTTCGGGAGGTCGCACCTGATCATTTTGATTCAAGCACTTTTTTGTAGTCATTTTGTAGTGCGGTCTGTCGAGCCCCCTTTCTCTAGCCGAGACCTCAACACTCACCTGTTACAGATTAATGATGTCACTGGTTTCGTCACATGGACACGTGGGTCTCCTAAGGCAATTTTATCACTCCGATATAGTGCGACCATTCCTGGTTTATAACTTATATCTTTATCTACTCGTTACATTTCATAAATAATATTTATCCTATAAATAAGAGGTTATATATATATATATATATATATATATATATATATATATATATATATATATATATATAATGTAGCCTGTGGAATGCCATATATATGTATATATATATATATATATATATATATATATATATATATATATATATATATATATATATATATATTCAATATGTCTTCACTAAGTATTAATAACTAATCCTATTAACAACTAAATGGATCTAATTGCACTTTCACAAATGTTGAAAGCTTTGTATCATTTCGATAGAGTGCGATCGTTCCCGTTACTGCTAATTACAATGAGTTATGTAGTAGTTTTTATATATAATAAAAAAATATAAATGTTGTTGTTGATAGCTAAGCAATTAAATGACATTCAGACACAACAAAATATTAAGTGTTTTGGAAAATACTACAAAAGAATTGCTTAATGACCGTATGTATTAAATAAAATGTATAAGTATCAATCTGATACAGTGCGACTTTTAAATGTAACTTTTTGGGTTCGACCAACGGAGGGTTTTAAGAATCTATACCACGTGTAGCCTTCTTATACACGAATACGAAGGCTTCATAAATCAACTGAAGATTTATATAAAATTTGTGTACAACAGAAGAAATGTATTAAAGCTCTGAGTCGTATTTGTAATTATTAAAAATTAAATTTTTTACTTTAACGGCATATATGTAAGGAATTAGTTGTAAAGTCTGCTTCAACATTCTAATGTCTTCTCAGATTCTTCAAACTAACTCTAGTATAAGAATACATTTATTATATAACACGTGTTTATAATAATTTTATAAAGAGAATATTTATTATATTATCAAGATTAATATTACATTTTTTTAATTATTTTCTACATAACATAATACCGTTAGTGGTTATTCTGTAAAAGCTTAAGAATTGCTTTTTGTAAAAATACAACGCACAAAAATTTTGTCGTACATAAAATTTGCGCTGTTTGGGTCCAGCCTTTTGAATTAGGTTTTAGTCCATCTGATCAAAGAGTGGGGGTTTTATTGGAACATGTTAAACATTTTTTACAGAGCAATTCACAGAACCCAATACTGGTGAGTTTGTTTTCCTGCAACCATTGAAGTGTTACTATAAATAATATGTTGATTTAACGTCAAAAGGAAACAAACGCAATTCATTTAAAAATAAAAGAACTCTTCTAAAGTACACAGACTGCTGAGCTTGTCCTGGAATTTTAAGTACAATTCTAAAAGTGAAATAAAAGTAAAATAACCCTTATTTTTGTAGCATGAAATAGAATAGTAAAAATATTGAATTTAGAGCTATTACTTAATTAATATTTTAGGTTTTTTTTATTTTTAGCGAATTTCCCTATAGGGAATGCGCTATTACGGTAGTAGTCACGGTAAGACCTAAGCCCGGGACCATGATACTTTTTCGTTTTGAGGTCCCTAGAAGCCAAAAACACCGATCGTTCAAATTGATATATATGTATATATATATATATATATATATATATATATATATATATATATATATATATATATATATATATATATATATATATATATATATATATCTATGTGTCCGTTAACACGATAACTTTTGAACGGAACCTCCGATTTTGATGAAATTTGGTACAGGGATGTAAGCCAGCGTCTACTAGGTTGAGTTCGGGAACCAGAATGATCGGACCATGGGAACAGGGTTTTATGGGGTTTCACAAGGGTTAAAAATGGGTTTTTGGCTTTTTTTACTTTTATTTAGAAAATTCAACAATTTTAACTTAAACCATTTAAAAGAGCTTAAAAAAACAAACAATCTAGTATTTTGAATTTTTTACCCAGCTTAAATGGTTATGGAGAAAATCCAAAAAGTATGTTTTTCATGTTATTCTTATGGGAAATCAACAAAATCTTCTAACTTGCTTATTTATTGACATATCTTGATAAAATTTGGTATGTACATTCATTAGGAAGCGTTTAACTTATATTTGCTTAGAAAACCCATTTGGTGGCAAACCTACGTACTCACCCCTATAGGGTTTATGGGGAAAATAAAAAGAACACCATAGCCTTATAAAATTTGGTATGTACAATCACTAGGTAGGGTTTAACTTAT
Source organism: Neoaliturus tenellus (assembly GCA_030545055.2). Taxonomy (NCBI): domain Eukaryota; kingdom Metazoa; phylum Arthropoda; class Insecta; order Hemiptera; family Cicadellidae; genus Neoaliturus; species Neoaliturus tenellus. Next base: position 98,178,195 of record CM061533.1, read on the forward strand.
ATTTACCAACAAAACCCATATGGCGGCAAACCTACATACTCTCATCCCCATGGATTTTATGTGGTAATAGAAAATATACCAAAATTCCATTGGAAATTCGCTGAGTACGCAGGTCTGCTGCGACGGGGGTATTCTTCTGTTATAGCACTTCTATTAGACCTTTGGTAAAGACTTAAAGTATTAAAGACTTTGTTTTGCTCGATTGTATATTTCTCTATGGTATGCCTCATAAGATTTGTGAAAATATACATATGTACGATTCAAGTAGAACTCAAAAAGAGATATTTTAATTGGCTTGAGTTTTATAAAATATTTGGTGGACCTTGGTTGTTTAGTGCAGAATTTATGACAAAGGAGAAAATCAGTTAACATTTCTTATGCAATTTGTTTATCAATGAGAAAATTAAGAGTGTAAAACTAACATTATTAAATGTAGAATTTTTATAATCTATATGACTTACCTTTAGAAATAGCAGCATATGTGATCAATGATGTGTACACAGCTTTGCATGATCGGAGGTCGTCACTCAAGTCTCGGAAACTCCGCAGCTGATATCTGCTCCGCAATCATCCCGAGCTTAAGGACTTCATTGCTGTACAAAGGTATAATATAAGTAACAAACATTAATCTACGGAAAGTAAAAAATGTTGTTTTTGTTGTTATATTATTTGCTTTATGTTAAAATATGTAATTAAATTTTTTCTATATATCATAATATTCTGATTGCATAGGTAACGTGTTGTATCTGTCAAGTTAGATACTGGTTCATAAACCGCTATTGTGTAAATAATAGTTAGCATAATTATTTACTTTATACACATAAACCGAATTAAACATAAAATTTCTATTTAAACAATTAAATGTATTATTAAACCATTTTCTTTCAGTCTAGCGTTAAAAAAACCTTAAGCTATTCATTCACTATATCAAAAATCCTTGAAGACTTAAACAGGCACTATAACGACAAATGTATAAATAGTTCCAGCTCCAGAACGTTTTCAAAGGGAGGTGTTGAGATTAATCAAAGGTGTTGGATGCTCTCGGCGCATTAATATTTCATCGTCTTCGGTGTTAGGAGCGAACCACAAAGATGATTAGGCATTAACTGACTTGATTTTGATGTCGCTCCCTTGTTTACATTTCAAAGTGAGATATACCTGTTGTTTTATAGACCACACAAGATTTTTTATATCTAAATGGTTAAGGAATAATACAAAAAGATGATAAATAAATAATCTTAAAACTCCAAACAATCCATTCCGCAATATTTATAGTTTTGTTACATACTTTTTAATTATTATTGGCAAGTTACGAGTATTTCTTACATTAAATGTTCAAATCGAAGTAAGCTTATCGAAGTATCACCCAGTTTTCACATATAAATAAATTGGATTAAACTTTAAATTCTATAAACCAAACTTCTAGATTTCACATAAAATCATCAAAACTTTTAACTAATCTGTAGAAACGATTAAGGTTTTACAAATCAGCTTTTCATAATTTGTATAAATCACTTATTATAATTTATATTGTAAACATATTGTATTATAAAAGAACTACTTAAATATTATATTTTAAGTAATTTTATAGGAAAGGTGGTTTTTATTCAAGTAATTTTATAATTTCCTTGTTTTTAATTAATTTCCCTACAGGGAATACTCTATTACGAACACCATTCGTTCCTTTTAAAGTAGTGGCAAATTGTTAATTCTTTGCCATGACGTCATCGATGACGTTACAAATGACGTGATGACGATTTCATCATCCCTTACGGCATCATGATGACGTCACTTACGTTAATTAGGTCAAGGTCATACGGAAAGAAAAAAAAATGTGTCCCACACTACAATATTTTAATAATTAATATTTTAGTGTGGGTACTGAGTCAGGTCAATGACCTCTGACGCATGTGCTAGGTCGAGTCTGGTTGCTATGAATTAAAAAAAATTTGAACTTTTGTGATTCCTCGAGAAATTTAATTTTCGGAACAAAGTTCGAGGAATCACAAAAATGCAAAAAAATTCTTTTGTTTTTCCGCATGAACTTAACCTAATTAATGTCAGTGACGTAATAATGCTGACGTAACGAATGATGACGTCATAGTCACGTAATTTGTATGACGTCATCGATGACGTTATTGCACCAGAATTCCCAATCTTTTGCCATTACTTTTTCATATATATATATATATATATATATATATATATATATATATATATATATATATATATATATATATATATATATATCATATATCAGGTATATATTTACACATATTTTTCAGGTATATGTGTCGGTGGTAGCAATGTCATTTGACAAGGAACTCAATTTTGATTAAATTTGGTATGAAGGTGAGTCCAGATCTATCTATCTCGGCGCCCGGACCTTGACCCCTGACTATGTACCACTGCCCTCCCATCGACCCATCCCAAACTCGTCCCAGCTGATTGATAAAATTGATGCATTCATATTATATTTTTTCACACTCCGTCATGGTCATTGTTGATATATAGAAATCACAACTCCTTTATTTATATATATACATTTTCTATTTTATATGTTTATATTGTTCTATTTTATATGTTATATATTCAATTAAAGGTCAATTTTACATTGTTTTAAGCAACGCCAGCAGACGCACAGGCTTGCGCCTATGTCTGCTGAATTCCATGGGCTATTTTTTCTATTTAACAGTTCGATTTGTTTTGTTTAGATTTTTAGTTTAGTTTAGTTTTTAATTAATTTTAAATTAAGATAGTTTTGTGTATTCTGAACTGTAAAATTAATGGAATAAATAAATACATTCATTCATTCATTCATTCATTTTCATAAGTTTGCGAACGAGCATGATCGGGTTATGGCAACGGGGATTTATGGGTTTTCAAAGGGGTAAAAGTTTTTGGCATTTTTGGACCAATTTTTTTTATTTTTTATTAAAAAATTTTAGCTAAAACCCATTTAAAAGAGCTTAAAAAACAATTTAGTATTTTGCAATTTGAACTAGGCTTAACAGGTTGCGGAGAAAAACCAGGTATAGGTTTCCCATATTAACCTTATGGGAAATTTACAAAACCTTGTATCTGACTTATTTATTGACATAATTTGGTAAAATATCATATGTACATTCACTAATTAGAGTTTAACTGATAATTGCTTATAACACCCATATAGCGTTAAACCTACATACTCATCCCCATGGGGTTTATGGAGAAAATTCAAAAAGTGCCAAATATTGAGACAATTTGATATATACTTTACCTACCATTACATTTCGTAACAACTAACATTTTTTAACGACATCCCATTGCAGGAAACCTACTTACTCATTACCACGGTGTTTATTGGGAAAACACAAAATCTTTAATTCCTTTGGAAATTTGCTGAGTACGCAGGTCTGCTGCAACGGGGAGTATTTTACCATATTACTTTCCAAAATGTTTACTATCATTGATTCTTTCAACTTCAAGTAATAACTGTAGATAACATTGATACTTGTAGAAAAAAGTAAGATTTAACCTAAAGCTAAATTTATACTGACAAAATGATTATTATAATATAATATTCTTTATATTATATAAAATTATATATTAATAATAATATAATATATATAATGTGTTATACGTACGAAATCCAAACTTAGGTCGATGATAACATTTTTTGTTTTGTTTTTTTAGATCCCAGCTGTTATAAAGCGATCTTCAATGGATACCCATTTCATGCAATCAATAGACAGGCGGTAGTTGAAAATTCTATATCATACAGGGTGTCTCGGAACAATCTGAAACCCTTTTGTATATGTATACCTCGCATAAAAAATCATCAAAATGGTCAATTGAACCACTTGTGAGATATTTGAGTTTAAAAGTTTAAAATTGCCGCCACTCTCAAAGTACAGATCGGAAAGAATAATTCTTTTTCTGCAATTGGACATTGGGGTGGTAAAGTTTCATATCAAATATAATTTAAATATAACCATCAATCACGGAAATAAAAATGATTATGGCTAAAAAAACTGAATTCTCTACACTATAAGCATTTTTTTACTCTTACTGTTGGCACAAGTGATTATCTTCTGAATTTTACCTCAAATATTCTCAGATGCAGGACAAAGTGTGTGTATATTATTGTCTGTTATTTTTATTTTCTTTCCTTGCTTTGTAATTTTTTTTAAACATCTATATTAGAGCAATGCATGTAATAAAAAATACTTATTTATTGTCTATATCTAACCATACATATAAATCTTCATAAATAAACTTTGACATTAAACTGTTTTTAATACATCCAGATGTTACTTCAAAAAATTTAATATATATACTACTATATACTAATTTTTCCATATGAAGAAACGCTTGATCAATTATATTATATAGCTATCTCATATGCGGGATACTTCGTTGAACATGTGTTGTTAAAGTCGTTCTGAAGTTTTGAGCTATTAAGTTACAGTTTAAACTTTCACATTGGTGTTAACATTTAAACGTTAAACAATACGATCAGATTACGTGATCTTTGTTATCAATGACTAACAAGCGAGTTCTAATCTTTGACTGGAACCCTTAACTACGATCAGCCACCCTTTGTGATGCCCATCTGCCCTCATAGCGACCTAACTATTAATGACGTACTCAACTATAACTTTAAATACCCCGTCGCAGCAGACCTGCGTACTCAGCGAATGTCCAAAAGAATTTTATATTTGGTATTTTCCCCCCGTAACACGATAGAAATAAGTATGTTGTTTTTTTGCCATGGGATGTAGAAAATGTTAGTTGTAAGGAAATGTAATTGTTAGGTAAGGTAAATATCAAATTGTATCACTATGCGGCACTTTTTAATTTTCCCCATATAAACCCTATGCTAGTGTGTATGTTGGTTGGCCGCTATATGAGTGTTGTTACCAAATATCAGTTACACCCTACCTGGTGAATGTACATACTAAATTTTATCAAGTTATGCCTATAAATAAACGATATACAGGGCTTGGTTGATTTCCCATCCAAAAAGTCCATACACAAAAAATAAAGATGTGTGTTACTGGTCGGGTTTTACAATAAAATACTTTGCATTGAATAAAACCACGACATGTTTTTGCACAAAATTATTCTAAGCCATAAATCTCTTAACTCATTCAACGTGTAGCGTGTATCATGCTTGTGATATAAAATCCCAAACACAAGTTCAATAATGGATATAACACGCAAGAATATTGTTTTATTTTTTTATAAAGGGGACCGCTTTATGAAACAGGATTTTTTGTTACTTTTCTGTTGCGTGTGATAGATAAACTAGAACTCGTAATTTAATTAAATCGTTATTTTTATTTTATTACAATATTTGTCTTAAACAGTGTATATAATAATATCACTTAGTTATAACACAGTTATAATATTAATTAATTGACTAAATAAAATATTCACATTATTTTTTATGCTTGTCTTATTGAATGAGGATTACATAATAAACCTTGGACTAGATTAAATTATTTTTCTTTTGGTTCTATTTATCAACTCTACGTAATTATACGTAAATTAAAATAATTGTTTTTTCCCTAATTCATTTAGTTTAGTCATACAAAACGGGCAATTTTTAAACGGAAACATGTAAAATGTAAATTGTATAATATCAATACGCAACTCATTTGATTTTTTTAAGCTTTGAAATAATTAAATATCATCATCAATTCGTGACGAGGCTTAAATATAACTTATTAAATATAAGTATTTAATTTTTTTTTTTTTTTTTTTTTTTTTTTTGAGGGAGAGGCGGAAAAATGCATTACGCACACAGGTGGCAAGCCTGTAGTGTGGGGCTCCCCTAAAAACGGGTTTACCCACTAAAAACCTCCTCTACTCTTTAGGAAACTAACCTGGAATTGTTTGTCACATTACGTCAGGCTAGGCCTAAATTTGGCTTACGCCCGTGGGGCTCGCTCCTTATTCAGCCACTTCGCGGTCCAGATCGGTTTTCTTTTCCAGGAGGATGCCCCGGACGAACTATGACAAACAATCCCAGTTGCCCTCATCCTCCAAAATCTTTTGGCAGACCGAGTCCACCGAAAATACACCAAAGATTTGTGTGGCCTCCAGGCGGGGCCCTTCCCAACGGGGACAGCGGAAGAATGTGTGTTCCGCATCGTCGGGAACACCCGGGCAATAAATGCAGTCCGGTGAACCGGTCTTTCCCATCCGGTTCAGGTACGACCGAAAATAGCCGTGACCTGTCAAAAATTGGATCAGGTAGTAGTCCACCTCCCCATGACGCCGTTCCACCCATGGTTGGACCTGCTTGATAAGTCGCGCAGTCCATCGTCCTCGGGTATCGTGCTCCCAGCTGTGTTGCCACTGCTGGAAGGTTCGGGAGCGCTCTTCTGTTCTCGCCGTGTCCTTGCCGATCTCGCCTTGTCTCTGATAAATCGCTTTCCTCTCCCCTGCCAAGAGCTTGACAGGGATGACTCCGGCGACCACCAGGACGGCAGGCTCGGACACTGTCCGGTAGGCGGAACACACCCGGAGCGCAGCTTGACGCTGAACCCGGGCGAGTCGCAACCTGTAGCACTCCTTATCTAGAGCGCCTGCCCACACCTCTGCCCCGTAAAGAAGCACGGACTGGACCGCGGACATCAACAGACGTCTTCTGCTGGATCGGGGACCCCCGACATTGGCCATCAGCCTACTAAGGTAAGTCACTACCTTAGCGGCCTTGTCCGCCGTACGGAAGATCTGATCCCTCCAGCTTAACTTGGTGTCCACCATAACCCCGAGGTATTTGGCGGCACGAGTTGATGTGACCACCTCCCTTCCCACTCGAAACGGGACGACGGTGTCGATTCTCTTCTTCGTGAGAATCACGATCTCCGTCTTACTGAGAGCAAGTGAGAGACCGTGATCGGACATCCAGTTGTTTACCACCCGCATAACTCGGTTCAACTTCAGTTGGGCCAGCTCAACGTTGCGTGCAGCAATGAGAGCTGCGACGTCATAGGCGTACCCAACCAAAGTGGTTTCCTCAGGCATCTCGGACCTCAGGAGGCTGTCATAGGCAACGTTCCAGAGATCCGGGCCGAGTATTGAACCTTGTGCGGCACCAGAAGTGACTTCCATCGTCCGCGTTCCGTCCCTCGTGTCATAAATCAGGCTTCGAGAGCGTAGATAATCCTCGATGAGCCGCAACAGATATGCAGGAATACGAAAGGTGTTGCGAAGCGCATCCAACATATCGACCCACCTCGCCGAGTTGAAGTATTTAATAATTCTAATATTATAATTAATAGAATTAAAATAACTTTACTGTTTATATTTGTTGCCAAGCTATATTCAACAAAAATGTATAATACTTTATTGTGAACAATATTGGAATATTGTATCAGTTTGCCAGACTTCCTTAGATGGAAATACAAATTGGTCTGTAACACGTCATGGGCTTCATATGTTGCTCCGTATGGCTTCTGTGACCAAATATGAAATCACGTTTGGGTAGATTAACTTTGAATCCTTGGTAGTAATTTTCTATATATAATCAAACTTTTGTGAATATGATTAAGTTAATGTTAATATTAATAATTCGGGTTGATATTTATAGTAAAAAACCTTCATTCAAACTGTTGTATAAGACTGATTTTTTCGTTGTAATAAATTTAAAAATATTGATAATATAGGCCTGGTATCAAAACCTCCAAAACTTTGTATAATATATCCTGTTACATCAAAAGCATACGGCTCTTTCCTTAAAATATATTTTAAGCAAGTAAGCATACATAGCCTATGGTTATCAAAAGATATTAAAATCTTTTAAATTCTAACTAAAAAACGTCCCTTGATTTATTGTTATTTATAGAAATTCCCTTATTTCGTTGCAATCTAAGTTCATAGAAACCGAAAGTGACACTAAAAAACAGGTAGTCAATTAACTCCTACTACATTGAATTACAAATAGACAATTATTATTATTTTTTTTTGAATATTTCAGTATAAAAACATTGTTATAAACTCATTGGAATGCTAGTATTAAACCTAAAATCACTTTTAAAGCTATAAAAAACTGAATTTCCTAAAAAAAACCTAAGTTTTAAAATTGATGTTTATTGGAGTGTCACAAAATACAACCTGATACATCACAGTAACGAATGTCCTCCATCATGAAGGTTATTTGGTCCCCGATACCGCAACAGATGCATATCGCAGCCCAGTGGGGCGATTTGCTATCTCATTCTTTATGAATTCGCATATGAAATCGTACGCTATCAGTAAATTATATTAAATAGTTTACGTGCTGCTCGAAATTGAGCAATTTCTTAGAATAGAGTTCAAATGTTACTTTAGCTCTAAAACAATGAATTCCGAGCAATCCAATAATGTGAATATCTGTAATGACCAATAACTACACGTAATTACAGCTGATTATTAACAGATGTTTAAAATGATTTAATCACCATGTTATTTTAATGGGAAATTTTGAGATTTCAATGTTGGATTGCACCTTTATTTTCAGTCCGATTCTCATCAGTTTTTGGCGAAAACAACTAAAGACCAAGCCCTATCCAACAACACCAAAAACTTCAAAATCGGTTGAAAGTTGTAGGAGGATTTCTCAACAGAATAAAAACCCTTAGCGTATTAAATAGGTACCTAGAGTTATCATTATTAAATTTTATCGCAATGTATAAAAATATTAAATACCTTTATAGATTCCAAAATTACATAGTATTAATTAAATAACAGTCGAACCATAAGTTTACTGGTATTTATGTATAACATGGAAGACTATTAGAATACTCCCGTCCCAGCAGGCTTGCGAATTCAGAGAAATTAAAAGGTATATTTTTCTTAAGGCTCCGGTCTTCCCCAGCCCGAATGCAGCCTCGCGGCCGCGGCCGTAGCGCTAGGCGAGTTTTATGGATGCAGAGGTTTACGGGAATCGTGTTTTAAAACTAACCAATTAAGATAGAGATTGGCTCTTAACTTTTTATAAAAGTAGAAAAAAGGATCTCGTCGGCTATCTTTTTAGATTTTTTAATAAAATTTCTAATTTTAGCTATAACTGACTAAAATTATCTGTTTTTCTTTATGCAAATGCAAGTTTTTTTTTTTTTTAGAATCCTGTTATCTTCTGCTAAATGCAGCCTAGAGCTATAACTAACTTGTCATATTAAAGAAGAATAATGGTGCTAAATTTCCTTGGTTACACTTTAGTAGTCTCACTTTGGTAGTTTCATCAAAACTAATGGAAAACTTCAGTTAAAAATCGAGAAAAACATATTATTTTAGACAGTTATAGCTGAAATTAGAAATGTTATTTAAAACTTCATAAAAGATAGCCGACGAGATCCTTTTTCCTACTTTTAGAAAAAAGTTAAGAGCCAATCTCAATTTTAATTAGTTATTTTAAAACACGATTTCCGTAAACCTCTGCATCTATAAAACTCAAAAACAGACGATTTTAGACAATTATAATTAAAAATATAAATTTTATTTAAAAATTCTAAAAAGATAGCCGACGAGATCCTTTTATCTACTTTTAGAAAAAAGTTATGAGTCAATCTCTATCTTAATTGGTTAATTTTAAAACACGATCCCCGTAAACCTCTGCAGCCTCCAAACTCGCCTACCGCTACGGCCGTAAGGCGGCATTTGGCATTGTTGTTCGGGCAGGGGTAGACCGGAGCCTTAAAGACCAAATCATTTTTCAATCCAATCATTGACCTCATAAGAAAATATAAAATAGGCCGATTTAATTGCATTATATTTGTTAGTTGATTATTTGACTGTTATTTTAATGTTGTATTTCATTAGTTTATTAAACAGTAATTAATAAAAGTGTGTAACAAAAATCTATATACAAAAGAAATAGTCTGTTACAAATAAAAAATTATACACATTACAAAATTGACAAATGCAGATACCAGCTGATCAGCTGATTAAAAACAGACACTTTACTATCACCATATCTCTCTCTCTCTCTCTCTCTCTCTCTCTCTCTCTCTCTCTCTCTCTCTCTCTCTCTCTCTCTCCTCTCTCTCTCTCTCTCTCTCTCTCTCTCTCTCTCTCTCTTTCTCTCTCTCGTTCTATTATTTTTAGAATACCATGGGATGTAGTTTGTAGGTTTACACAACAATTTTCATTTGAATATTCAATATATTCTTACTTAGGTTAAGAACAGTTAAAGGAAATTTTTTATAATATTGCAGACATTTGCCGGCAATATTAAATAATAAAGAAAAACTTAAACAGGCTCATAGAACAGCTATAACAAATTAAAATTCTTGATAAATTATGAATGTTTTACCAACTTATTTTTTAAGTCAGTATCAACGACCCATGGCCAGTTCTAAAATGTGGTATGTTTATTGTCAACACATTACCATAATTAACATTTTAAATAGGTTAGAGCACCTCTTTTTGAGCATCGAAACTTTAGTTTCATACCCTAAAAAATTTGGCACACGTAAAAGTTTTTCTGTTTTGTTCATTTAATGCAAATTGACGAGAACTGGTTCATTTTATCCCTTTATTCGTAGATAAATGGAGTCACTGAAGAAAATATTTTAGTTGAAAACATTTAAGAAGTAAGATATTGTAATATCTAACGAACATTTTGCTCGTGTTGTTAGAAATAATTTGACTATGAAAACGAGTAAAATGGCTAAATTACCTTGTATTGTGTATAATTTTAAAGAATGTTTGCAAATGTGCAAAAAATATTTGAAAAAAATAAGGATAGTTCCTTAAAACGAAACACAGTTTATTATTTTTTAAACACATTAACAAAATATTTATAGAAGAATATTATTGTAATTAAAACTGTAACGGATGAAGCTTGTAGTCTAATGTTTATATGTAATGTCTTGCGAGAGTATTTATTTTATTTTATTTTAGAGTCTCTAATTGGCAATTTAAATGTTTTTGTTTAGGACGTTACAATTTAAATATTAACTACGATATAAAAAGAACTGTTATTTTATTGATAATAAAAATCGAAAGTTGAAGTGAAGGAAGCTATTAACCAGTTTTCATGACCAGACGGCCGTTACAGTAACCTCAATACAGGGCCTCTCTGTGTCGTAAATGCCATCCTGACAATGCGCTAGATAGATGTATAAAATATACCCAGTATGTTACATTTATGTGCTGCTCACCTTCTACGATACTCAAGAACTTTTAATTAGTTTATTTTTATGTGGTAGTAAATCATTGATGAGAAAAAAAGATTTGTAAATAAATTTCATTATGAATAAAACTCAAATGTTGGTACGCACTAATATTATAAATACGATAAAAATAAATTAATTAATAAACTATACATTTTAACTTTTCAAATATTCCTAGGACGCAAATGAAGAGGACAATATTAATTTATGACTCTAAAGTGTTAAATAATTTATGACTAACCGACAGTCTTTACGACAGTAAAATATGATGACAGTAAATTTTGAAGCTTAAAAACAATAAGAGACAGAATATGACAGTCTGGGAGAGTAACAACAGTTTACTTTTTTACACAAACCTCTTGATTGTTTAGAAAGGCGAATTCATTTTAATTTATTAAAGTTAATATTACGTAGAAACAATTAGTTGTGGACATCTTGGTTATTCGTCAAGTCACTAAGAGCATAATTTAGTTTAAAAGCTGTTGAAATATTTACGAGCTGGTTTATATCACAGAGACGAGGATTGGGCGGACGCCAAGACCTAGTTTACGTTGTCGTTGCTCAACACACATCTTGGCTTTTATATTACTTACTCTCATTCTTAATCAAACCGTCCAGACTAGTAATAATCTGAAAGTGCAGTATTACATCACTAAATATTTAGTTACTATCTTATACTCTAAAACAAGCAATGTTTGTACGGGCAATATTTTTTCTCTCCAAGGATTTTTGATTTTTTGTTGAATATTGGAGTTTTGGCCATGAAGAATCGATTGGAACTGGTCCCATGTCTGGGAAAAATCCGGGTTTCGTCCTAGAGCCCTTCAAAGTTCCCATGTTATCCTTTTGAAGTTTTTTATGGAGCTCGTCATAGAAAGAAAGAGGGCCGTCATAAAAGTGCTGGGGCTAAGGTTTATAAGAAAGTAATGACTTAAAAAAACTATTCCGTGAAAATTTTTATGATTTAATGTCAAATAGTCCAATGGTTTCCGAGTCCATCGGTGTCAAGTAGATAACATATATACCACCTTCATTTTTTTAAATATTTGTGATGATCCATATTAATTAGCATTTAAATATCTCATTCATCAACATACATATTACAGAGCCTACCTCTGTTGTTTGGTTGAGTGCTTAGTGATCCGTCTTTCAGGTCAAACTACAACATCACTTTTCATAATTATGAATATCACTTCAACTACACATAAAACTGTGCAGAGAAATAATATTTATCCGTCGTTAATTATTATTAGTGTTTTGATATATTTCTAATTATACTTTTTATAATAAAAAAGTTATATTTTTGTTCAAATTCCAGTGATAAAATATTATAAACCAATCAAAGTTCCACGCAATCGGATAAAATGAGATTTGAATTTGAACACAGGAACTTGCACCGAGGTAAACAGGCCCATAACCAACACGTGTGATTCCGATGTATTAACTCACGTTCTTTAATCGGTTGATTATTGCGAATGAAAACACTAAACATTGCCAGCAGATTAGGGGATTAATCACACGTGTTTCAATGGTTTTGAATTTATGGAATTGTTGAATCTATTTTATAAAGAGATAAATAAGCCTTTTTTTTACTAAACAATTTTAACTGGCATTGAAATTTTTTATAGTTTGTATTCTTTATCACGTGATATTCAGGGTTATTCAAACAGAATGGTGCAAAACTAAATGGTTGTTGGTACGTCTGTTTCCGTGATTTTAAACGGCTGATTGTTACAGCAATGGAAAGGGCGTGTTTATAAATTCGTTTTGACAAGGTTATGTTTCGTCTCAGGTACTTTCTATAAAAATTTCGTGCATGAGTTTTTTAATGATAGGTTGCCAGACCATTGGATTGGACGCCTTGGAAATGAAGACCTTCCTTTGATGCGCTGGCTGTCAAGATCGCCTGACTTAGCGCCATGTGATTTTTTATTATGGGGGTTTATCAAAGACATAGTGTACGACCCTCCTATTCCCCAAACCCTGCAAGAATTAAGATATCGAATAAAAGAAGCCGTGCAGCCCATAACCCAGGAAATTCTACAGAATGTCTGGGCAGAGTTGGAATTTCGCCTGGATATTTCCAGACTTCCTAATAGAGCTCAAATTGAGCATTTGTAATGCATAATTTCATATAAATTTAACTTTGTTTATATAAGAAACAGTTTTATTCTCATTTCATGATTTTTCAACTCAGAGTATACGAATGAATTAACCTTACTTTTGCACCATTCTTTTTGAATAACCCTGTATTTATAATAAACATCAATAGGCTTTACCTAAAAATCGAGTTCTTGATTCAAATTTTAATGTCCTAAAAAGTAGCCTATTATTTGATTATATTATTACAGTTTCTGTTTTATTTTTTCATTATTTATTTTTTAGATTCATAATTTTTACCTTCTTTTACAACAAATTTTACTTCATAAAAGACTTCATTTCAATCGTTTGAATTGTGTGTTAAATCTAAAATATAGTATTATAAGCAGTTAAAGAATTTAAATGATAGCCTATTCATACAAATTCAAGTATTTTAAAAAATAACATAAATTTGTCTCAAATCTGAAAACATTAGGTTTTAAAATAATTTTAAAATCAAACTAAGAAGAAAATGAAAAACGTAAAATAAATCTGAATTACTACCTAGGACTACCAGGTTGTGTATATGGTATAATTGTTAAAACTGATCTCACAAGTATAATACTTGAACAGTTAAATGCAAAAAACCTATATCTCAAAGACAATCTATAATTCATTTTCTGCACATTCACTAATTGTTAGGGTTTCAGTATTATTCTCCTGTTTTGAGCATAAATTGTTTTTTTTTTTTTTTTCATCACTTTTATGTATTGTGACATAGAACATGTACTTTGTGGGTACCTAGACCAGCTGATTTGTCTTTAGAATAATCTTGATGGTTGTTTAGTAATATTATTATTATTATTGTATTTTGTGTTGCATTTCGACTCTTGCACTTTTGATACTTATATGCATGACTTAGACTAAACAAGCATGTATCTCACATTATATCCATCTTAATATCGTATGTTCTATGTAAAACTGGCGTATGCCATGTACAATAAATTAATAAATAAATAAAAAACGTTTACTTACTAATAAAAATAAATATGTACTATATTTCTGTTCAAAACCAATAAAAATCAGTGCACCGCACATATTTTTACTTATGGTTGAGGATAAATGAGTATATAATTAGTGAAATTTAAAATATAGGCTAATTAAAATGTGGTTCACAAAATACGTTTCAAATAGAACTTTACACATTGGGTAGAAAAACGCATTTTAATTGCATTTCTTTGAATTTGAAATTTTTTGTATTTTAATTTATTTTACAAAACGTATTCTTAAGACATTGGATTGTTTGTCTCAGTTCGTCCGGGGCATCCTCCTGGAAAAGAAACCCGATCTGGACCGCGAAGTGGCCCAGATCCCTTTATCGAGCGGCTGGATAAGGAGCGAGCCCCACGGGTGTAAGCCAAATTTAGGCCTAGCCTGACATAATGTGATAAAAAATTCCAGGTTAGAATCCTAAAGAGTAGAGGAGGTTTTTTAGTGGGGGTTTAGGGGAGCCTCACACTACAGGCTGGATACATATGTGCGTAATGCATTTTTCCGCCTCTCCCTAAAAAAATAATAAAATAAAAATAAATAAATAATTAGGTAGTTGTGTTCTATAGTTAAAAATCGTATTTATTTAAATCATTGTTGCATAAGAGTTGTATTATAGTGTTTTCAGAAACCTTCCTTATATGTTTGTCTCACTTGAGCTAAAAAAAAAAAAAAATAAAAATAAAAATGGCATTGTGCAATAAAAACAAAGAATTACAGTAAATAAAAAACCGAGAGTAACGATGTAAGTTTGATTTTATAAAAAAAATTACTAATTATACTTTGTATTATTGCATGTTGGAATATGTTTGTAACAATTCCAGTGCACCTTATTAGAACATTTTGTTTTGAGAACAGCTAAATTTCACGCTCAAACTACTAAGACGTATGTAAAACGATCACTTGTAATTTACCGCTGCGTGTTGATATATGTGAGGCAAGTGTATTATCTAGTGACCACGGCCGCCCCTCCCACACTGTGAGATTGTCAAACTACCTGAGTGTCGCTTCATTAGGAGTCGTAACTTACTCACATTGCCCAGTACAAGTTATATTAAGTACTAAACACCGTTTTAGCACATACAGGTGTAATACTATGAATTTACGTGTGCCTATTGGAAAAATAAGAAATCTAAACGTTTAAGAAAGCACGCGTACGTTTTTACACCAAAGTGTTCATCTAAAAAAACACTATTATTAAAATTGTATTGAATTTCATCTACATAACAAGTAAATCTAAATATACGATTTGATAACTATTATTGGGGTTAAAGAGACATTCTTAATTGTTTTACAAAAAAGAAAGTATTTGATCTCTCAATCAAAATATTTTGAATGTTTTAATTTTCTTATTGAAATATATATTTCTTTTTATTGTTTTTGTAATCACTTATTTTGCAACCTATAACTTACTTTGTAACTTTGGGTCACTTTCTCATTCTGTTCAAATGCCTTTGAGTTATTATTGTTTAAAACATATAATAACTCTGACACATATAACTGATGTATTCATCAGTTATATCTTGCTGTGTTATATTTAACTGACAAAATGTACTATAAGGCGCATTTGTCAAATAAATATCAGTATTTAATTAATATTTACGTATAGTTCGATTACGTTTAATACTCAAATGATTTTACTTAATACCGTCTTAAATAATACTTTAAATGCAAAGTAATTATATGTATATATATATGCATGTATGTATAAATACGTATTTCTTAAAAAATTAAATAATTTTATTTACATAATAGCAGCGACAAAATGAAAATATACTGTATTACATCAAATGTTTATGCGATAATTATGTAAAAGAAATCAATAGCTTGTTGTGTGTATACTATTTCTGCAAAACAACTCACCATTCTATTTTTGCGTTGGTTGCGTTGGTTTTTTAGTGTTTTTCTATGCAAAAATATAATATACATATTCTATAATACTTTTATTTTTAATGTTAAACCATACTAATGTAACCATACATCGTTTATACGCTGTTAAAATAGTACATGAAATAATGCAGTTATTTATACTGTGTATAATGCACTTTATTACGACATGTCATGCGTTTCCTCTACCAATAAGTATAACTGAATTATTATTACGTTTTTTAACAAATTTTATAAGTAAAAAATTTTTATAAATACTTTTTAACTTATATAAATATTATTCAGTCCCCAAAAAATGTTCAAAATATTAACTCAACTTGCATTGAGATGCATTGTGACACACAATTTCATATTGAGTTTTTTTTATTGAATAAAATTTTACATTATGAAAAAAACTATTTTATTTTATTTTAAAACATATAATAACATTTGAAAATAATCGCATTTGTAAAAAAGTTATATTCAGGTAAGGTTAGACATCATTTTAACATTATTTCTTTCAAAAAACAAGATGTTTTGGAAATCAATTATGTAAATAAAAATTTTGAGAGATTAAACCTGTTTCAAATTTCATAGTTTAGGTTTTAAAACTACAATGTCGTAAAAATTGGAGCAAAAATAATAATATAAATTAATATTTTATTGAAATAAATAAAATATTTTTTTTCTAAAGTAGTTATTTGTTTTATTTTAAAATGATCAAATTACGCTTATTTATTTCAATTATGCGTAAACCATTATACTTTTTTACATTTTAAATTTTACTTATATTTTTATCAATAAATTATTCGACAGGTATTCAAAATACCAAGCGTGACCTCATAGTAGAGAATATTGCAGCTGCACCCTACTAAAGTCCTGTTTTCAAGTTAAAATAAACATTATCACAAAGGCAGATCACTTCAACCAACTTGCGCTTCCGGGCTGTCGTTTGGTGACGTTTATTGGCATTTTTGGTATCAGTGAGATGCGAGATATTTTTACTACATAAAATTTTTTTGAAAGGTAAAATATGTATAAAATAATGATTAATAATCTATCTCTCTAATGTTTCATATAATTGAAACATTAGAAAATGATACCTTATACAAATGATACTTCATGCACAAACCTTATACAAAATCTTATTCAACTTATAATGCAAAGTAATTGTAGTTAATTACATAATTATTTTATATATTTTCAATCACAAATTTTTACTAATTCCTGTAAGAACATTGCTTAATAATTAGCAAATTAAATTATAAAATGGTAAGATATTGTAAATGGACAAGGTGCAAGCATAAAAATCCTTTACCTTTCAAATGTCCTATGCAAAGAGATTATATAAGAACTACAGATACAAAATTTCAAACGGTTTTCTACTGAAGGTGAAAGAGAGAAGCTACAATTGGAACTAACATAAAATAACTTAGAGTAAATGCCTTTGGGATAGGACGAATCCTAAAAAGAGCATGAAGGAGGGTTGTAAAAATAATTCAAGTGTCAGTATCTTTTAAACACAATTGTTTTATTTGTTTGTCTCGAAACTGACAAAAGCCTCTTTACAAAGAGCCTTTGGAGAGTTGAAACAAAGTCACACCTGCTCATTCATATCACCACGTGCGAAATAAAACACCCCCTCTATTATTTTTATATCTTAAATATATTTCTTTTTCAACAATGTTAAATTGCAACACATTAATATAATGTTAATGAACATCATATTATATAAAATTTTATTGGTTTTTGATATGTAAAAACTATACTTGCTCTATAGTTAAAAGTAATTCTTATTATATGTTTGTTTCCTAACAAAGTAAGTTTATAAAATTTTTATTCTATATATTTTAAAACTATTTTTTATTAACAACTTTTCATTTGATTTGCTTCTAAAACAATAAATGTAATTAATATAATTAACTCTAAACCCTATTTAAACTAAAAGAAACATGAGTAAATGTTAACCAATTATTTTACTTTTTGCTCATGTTCGGTTATTAGTAAAAAAAGACGTGAAAACAATTCCTGCTCTCAATAGTAAAACATAAAGTATATCACTATCATAAATTTTAATAATGCTCAAATAGTAGGCCTACTTTTAAATTAAAAGTGCTTTGGAAAGCGTGATTGTTAATTTAGGGTAATTTTACATCGTCAACATGGTAGTAATATTGTTTAAAATTTTACTTTTTCTCAAAAATATATCTTTAGTATGAGCAAATTAAAATCGTATTGGTGGATGGATTCCATCAAGTGACAATGACAGATTTGCCCCTAGGTACACTTAATTAGTTTGATTCTATTGAAAAAAATAATATTGATTAATTTTCATGTGGTAAATTAATTAAACAAACTACGTGTCCGGAAGACTTTGGGACACAAAAAAGAAATTAAAGATTTTGGGACAGTAATTCAATTGCTTTTTAGACCAGGAAATTTCTATTTTCCACAACTAGTTTAGTGAACATTTGCCAAATTATGAAAAAGGTTTGTTTTGCTTTACTAAATCAACTGTTTTATTTAAATAATGAGCAATTAAATGTATTCTTTTTTCAATTTTAAATGCTTTGGTCTACAATCACTTAAATTTATTTTGTGTTAGAGATTACAAATTGTATATTATAAGAACATAATTATCTTTTATCCATGTAAAAATAGGTTTTAAAATTGATTATAAAATTACTTTCAATAAAATTCTCTCTTTAAAAAAAATTATATTGATTTGGTACAATAGTGTCACCACAAAAGAGGTTAAATAAAGTTTCAGAGAGTTTGCCAGCTGCTACGAAACTCAGAAAAGTTTTGAGCTCTCAATTATATACTTGAGAAACCATGATACTGCTGACTATTGTGGTAAAGTTCTGCAATAATATATTGCAGCGAAATTTTAGGAATAACTTGAATATATACATTCATTTTCCTTTAAGTGTATTAATATTAAGGTTTTAATCGCTTATTTTATTGATTTATTTTATTTAAAATTAAGTTATCTCCATTTTTATATTTAAAAAATGACAATATATATGTTTTAATGAAAACTGTATTAATTTATGTATTTATAATTATATATAAAGCATACATATGAGTAACAAGATCTCAAGACATCTTCGCACGCCGTCACTTTTTCACCTCATACCATGAAAATTCAGCTATAGCAAAATTGACGTCTGGGGAAGGTCGTGAGCAAAGAAATTGACTTTTTCATGTCAGTCAATTTAGATTTTAAAAAGTCGCCATAGAAGAATTTGTAACAGATTCGTAGCTCTAAGGTCCCTCTTTCCTAATTTTAGTAAATTCTCTGTTTAAGTAAAGTTTCTGATAATGTTTCTTAAAATTTTTTTTTAATTCTCACAAACTCAAACTTTTGTATATTTAAGTCTTAAGTTACGTTAATCTTTATAGTTATTTTTTGTTTACATTGACCTTATTGGCTTGTAAGTTTGTCTATACTAGTAAACGTTTTGGTCATGTTTTGGTCATAGTCACCTTGATTGAAAGATTATTATAATCAATTTTGTACATTGGAAAATGTGTACAGTGCAATGCACTGATTAAGATTGTGACGTAATTTCGGAGAAGGGAAAATAAATAACGATTCGAATGGTTTCCCCACTTCGGAAATACGTTACCCAAATAAATGCCACGGATAATATCGGATGGAGCGAAAAATAAATCCAGAGGTCGATTAAATCAATTGCTGATTAGAAATAATTTTTCAACTATGCCAATTATAATTTAGAAAATAAAATAAAATAAACGCACAGGGCTCGGTACCCAAACATAATTAGATAACGATCAATTCGAAGTGTTGGGTGTGGTCATCCTTGCCCTCGAAAAAGGTTTTTGAATTTACGTAAACTAAAGATTTAAAAGGTTTAATTAATTAAAGTTCGCGAGTGGATGATTCTGTTGGCCTCACCCAAATATAAGAATATATTTGAGTTACTTTGGGCAATCACAGGACGACCCGCGGGCATGCGTGTCCGACGTACGATGAAAACTAATAAACAATAAATCGAGAAAGTACGAATAACGTCTGTTGGGTGTCAGGAACTAAAATGAATGAATAAGGCTTAACTGGGAGTCGTGACGAAGATAAAAATCAAATTCGGTGGACGGTCGTTTCGGACAAACCTTGACCGGTTAGCCGGCGAGAATTAAATTAAAACAAACTACGGAGAAAACGAAACGAAATGGTAGTATTTGGTTTGGTAATTTAGAAAAACTGATTTTAATTAACGTGGAGAAGAAATATGAACGAAAACCAGTATTCTAACCGGATAGAACGTACCGGGGCGAAGGCGAAATAACGTGTTCGGAGTTGGTCGTGTTGCTCGTCTCGAAGTTGGTCGAAGAATAATCTTTCCACACGAGGTCAGAGCTTTCCTTCCCCCACCACGATCGGAGGGATCAGCTGGTAAAAATATTGTCGTCTTCAACTTCCGGTATTGGACGAAAAAACTGCGGGTCCACCAGCTGACGCGAAGAAGAAGAAAAGTCCCAATGTCACTAACGTCTGCCGGGTCTCAACAAACGCTCTTTGATGTTATGTTTATGTTTTGGTCGTCAAAGTTATTTTGGTTGTCGGCAGTTATTTACGTAGATTATGGTTGAAGTAAAAGTATTCAAGTGTATTTAATGAAGGCTATTTGTTGTCACCAGTACTAGTGATCAATTATAATGAAATATGTGATGTTCAATAAAATGTGATTATGCCGGTCCTAGGATTGGCTGAGGCACGACGTAGGCCTACCCTAGCCTATCAAATAGAACACAAGCCCAGCCTAGCTTGTGTTCTATTTTGTAATATGTGATTTATTCTGCTTGAGTCTTGAGCATTTGTTTACATAGACACGTTTTTACCCCTCCTAAAATATGACACCTTACAATATTAATCATTGCAAATTTATAGGTTTATTTACTATTTAAGATATTGTAATATGCATTGGTGATCCGTCCCCCATTGTCGGCTCCGGGTTTGCATAGGCCGTGCAGTATCTCCTTCTTGTCGCAAGAGCCGACTAAAATCGTATGACCATCACATGCTTGAAATTCCTGGCTGTGATCTGTTGTTTTCAGGATCTTTTATATGCCTCGCACTACCTATGGTCCCCTCCAGCATCTCGTCAGAAGAAAGCCACTTCATCTGACTTACAGTCAACTTCGTTTGTCAGTGCTGGGCATACGGAGGTTGGGGAACCGGGAACCGGGATAGGGGCGACCTTGCTGTGGATGGAGCATGACCTCCAAGGTATACCCATTGTCGGGCCAATGAAGGGCTCCTCCTTGTCCCACGATTAGTTTTTTTTCAGATAACTCAATCATAAAATAAAAACAGAAAAGAATTTAACAACAAAGAAAAGTGCAAAACAAAATTGGAAAAATAAATGGCCAAAATATGCAGAGAATAATTTTTAAATGGTTTTGTTTGTTTCCTTTTAATATTGAAAACAAGTATCAAATTTTCCTCCAAACAGTTGATATCAATATTGTATAAGACTCAAATTAAAATTGAAATAAAATGTTGGTTTTTAATTTGTATTTGAATAAAAAAATAATAATTATAATAAACAACACCGAACTAACCAAGTATTAATTGGTTTACACATGTAATAATACTCTTTATAAAAATAATATAATTTTGTTTAGTAAATAGGTTTCTTCTTAGCTAAAATATTATATAGGGAAAAAGGCACAACAACTTCTAAGTGACACATAACTTTCTAATAAGGCTATGAACGTCGTTGTCAAGTAGAGACTCCTGCGCTTATTTTAATATTCTGAGTGCTTTAAGTGGCTGACGAACTACTTTAGCTAAGCTTTGAATTATTCATAAGCACACTTGTTATGCTAAATATCTTCCTGTGCATGTTTTTTTTATATTTTTGTAACTCAAGGAAACTAGAAACCCATACTAAAATCCATGCATATATAGTAATTGAAATTTCAACATTATAATATAGTCTTATATTACTTTGTATAACAATTTCAATTGAATTTTCCTTTTGATGCGCATTTCGTAGTTAAACTAACAATACTTAACATAAAGTTTTTTTCTTTAAGTGATGAATACGGAGGCATGTTTTGAGTGTTTTTACAAATGTGAAGACGACTCTTAATAGTACGTGTCATGAACATTATGATTATCAAATATTATCTCTAAAAAACACATTTCTTTTGAAAATATGAGCTACATTAGAAACATATACTTAATATTGTAAAATATCATTTTATTCAATAATTTGATGTTAAATGCAAATAAATAAATGGATATTTTTAAATTAACTAAAATGCTAATGACAAATTATTTATCGTAAATTTTAAACTAGTTTTCAGCGGGAATATACAAATATAGTTCAAGTAAATAATTTCAATAAAAGTAAACAATATTCTTTCAGAATTATGAGTGAAATAAATGTCTAATCCTATACTCTTATATGAGCAATGTTTGCTTGTTTGCTTGTTTGCTTGCTTGCACAATTATCTCAAAAACGGCTCCGACGATTTCCTTCAAATTTTGTAATATGGGGGTTTTGGCCACCAGAAATCGATTGGAGCTGGTCCCATAGTTGGGAAAAATCCGGTTTTCACGCTAGAGCCCTCCAAAGTTTCCATGTTATCCTTATGGAGATTTTATTAATTGAACAAAAATCAGCTGATAACTGTAGATATTTAAACCAATGTGTTACATCTTTTTTCTGTAGTTATACCAAAGTGCAGCAACCGTTGGCCTGGCGAGTGAGCGTAGCGAACGAGCTCGTCTTTAAAACGGAAAAGGGCGAGTGAGCAGAGCGAACGAGCTTTGTGTGAGAACGAAAGTAATAATTTTACCGAGCTTAAGCTCGGTCCCCCTGGTACTATAGATTGAAGCAGACATGGGTCAGTTTGATGGTTTTATGTTCAGCAACTTAAATTTACCGTTGTATAAATCACTCAATAAAAATGTTTAAAGGACAGAGCAGAGTGAATTAAACACGTCAGTTAGTGTGAATTATAGCAATGACAAAAACTTTTCAATGGCAAGGACCATGATATCTGGGTTTGTTTATAAACTTGGCTAGGTGTTTATAGCTGTCTCTGTACGTGAAACCATTAACAACAGTATGAAGTCCTGAGATCTAACCAAATAGTATGGTAAATTAAAAGAAACGCTGTCATGATAGACTCATGAACCGGAGAAAAATTAAATTAGTGTATACGAGTCTACATGAGATTAAACTACAAACATAGTACCTGTAATATCTTTGGTATAAATGTAATTTAACTGTTGAACTGCATAACCATATAAGTATTAACCATATAGTTTTTGTCAAGGCTATGCATTAAATACCCGATTACTATATTTTAAACTCAAGTGTTAAGACTTTACCATATGACATTTTTGATTATACAAATTTTAAATTACTATTTATTCACAAATGTTATACACATGTAATATACCACACTTTCAAATAAAATAGTGAATAACTACCAGTATTTTTTTTACATTATTTTAAATCATCAAATTATTTGAATTTAAAACAAGGCTGTAAAGGTAAAGATTTTTGACGGTGATAGTTAATATATGTTTAAGAGTTTTTTTTTTTTTTTTTTTTTTTTTTTTTTTTTTATACTCACAATTAGTAATTTCTTATTTAGAACTATTTATTGAATACCATTAGCTTATGAAAGTACCATAAGTATTTTAAAATATGTATTGATTTGGCTTGTTATTAAAGTGAAGAAATGAAAATGTTTCCGGCAAAAGCATATATGTAAGGGAGGTAATGATAATTAGTCGAATTTTCGTATTCAATCAATGTATTGGTACCATAAATTTTTTACTTAGTTCAAAAGAAAATATTTTATGGCATTACAGACATATGACACTATGACATCTTATGTTATGATTACAATTGTAATATTAATTGTATAAATGCAATTAATATAGAGTTGTCATAAATTCTAGTTTCAATTTGAAATAAAATATAATTTTTTTATGATTAACATTTAAAGAACAGTTGAAAAAAGAATTATTAATATTCGAAAAATGTTACACTATTATAAGTATTTAGGCATAACTTACATTGCTAAGTTGATATAATGAAAGGGCCATAAGGACTTTTTTGATTTACAAGTCACAAACGTTATTGTTATTTCATATAATAAACATTTGTAAATAATATACTAAATAAAAGTTATTTTTAATTTTTTTACAGAAAAATATTAATATATTTATAAGGCTTTAAATATTTATATTGGTTATCATATAAATAAAAAAACTATAATAGTGATATCGGGGAAAGCTCAATTACACCCCAAATATATGGTCCATCTACCCTCTGTCAGTTTTAATAAATATTGTAAAAGTTGGAGATAGTTCGATGGTCCATAGAACCATATGTTTAATTTTTAGTTTATTTTGTGAAAGAGGTCGATGGACCATCAACCCTGTTTATAAAATATTTTATTAAATATAAATTTTGGCTGATGTACCATCGACTCCAAAACTAGAAATGTATTAAATATAATTTGATACTAAAGTAAGGGGTCGATTACACCTCAAATAGAATGTGCATAGACCCTCTCAAGTTAAATATTAATAAAATAAGATAGAGGCTAGATGGACCATCTATTTGTGGTGTAATCGAACTTATAATTAATAAAATAAGATAGAGATAAAATAAAATATAAAATAAGGTATTAACAACATTTGGGTTTGATTACACCTCAAATATATGGTACATCGAACCTTTCCAACTTTAATAAAAATATATATTTTTAAGGGTCGATGGACCATCTATTTGAGGAGCAATCGAACCTAATTATTGTTTATACATTATTTTATATTTAAAGGGTTGATGGACCATCGAACCATAATACAAACATTTATTTTACTTTATAATTAAGTGTGATGGTCCATCGAGCCATTTATATTTTAAGATAAATTATGATTTCATAAGGATTGATGGTCCATCGATTTTGTATGTTAAAAAATCAACTTTTACTTGAGGGTCGATGGACCATATATTTGAGGTGTATTCGACCTAGCCCCATGATATCATCGTATAGTTAGTCAATTTATTGTTAATATACGTTCTGTACAGGGCGTGTGCTGTCATTATTGAGTCCCGCGTAACAAGGCTATACAAGTATTTAGTAAACATTAAAAGAAATCACACCCCTTCACATCCATCACCCTACAAAGGTCAGCATGGAAATATAGATTCTAATGAACCTAGCTGGTTTACGCATATTGTGTTCATGGCGTAATGATAGTCAGAAACATACCATTTGATGTTACGTGTTAACATAAAGTGTAGGTAAAAAATTAATTTGCAAAAATGAAAAATGGTAAAACTGTTTGATCAATTGTAGCAGTAGATGATTACAAAATTGGAAATAGTTTTTTATTGGCCATTTGATTGAATGAATTGGAACAGTTTATTTCAAATGGTTACTATCTGCCATCTGAAGGTTGGCTACAGGTTCACCTAACTTCACTCCAAGCAATTTGTCATGAGGGAGTGACTCAGAGACAAAGATTACTTTCCTACTCTCCAGTCTTGAAATACTTAATACAGGGAATAACAGAATTTGTGATACAGGTTACTACACTTTTATTATTCACACATTACAGTAACAGTATGAAGGTACAGATACTTTTTTTAAGACAAGTAATTAAATATTAAACTAATTGTAAATATTAACTTTTTTGTAGTATGTTTTAAATACTTTAAATGAACTGAAATTTGTAAACTGAGATAAGTTTAATTTAACTAAGGAAATAAACTAACTTAGCAGATTTTTTAAACGGTGAATAGTGCCCAGGAGTGTAATGTAAAAATAAATTTAATATCAGCCAAAAATATAAATATACTATCTTAAAAACAAAGCACAAAATTAGTCATTTATATACATTAACAAAATGTAATTGATTAATCTTAATATCGATGTAAATATATAAGTGCTTTAATAAACAAAACATAATATATGTAGTATTAGTATTAAATAAAAACCAAATATATAAGTATAACTGGTGAATAACTTAGAATATATTACTGTAAAATACAAATAAAGGTCTACTAACATATAATAACACATTTTTAGACCATAGATATAACATAAATATTGATTAACATTAAATTAATTTATATAATTTTATAATTTAAATTAAAATTTATATTTTTTGCCTAAGTTTTGGTTTTAAAATATTGAAAAATATTTATAAATATTATATTATGGTAATATATACATCGTTGAAATGTTAGTTTATTTTTAATTTGTGTAATATTACTTATTGCAAGAAAATGGAGTGCAAATAATTTATTATGTTTTTATTCGTTTGTAACCACCCTCTAATCTTGGGGTGTATGTCGCTGCTCCTTTAGTAACCAGGGAACACACTCGAATGTTTGTAAGGGGAGCCGAAATTACATAACACTGAACAGACTTAAGATTTCAAAGATTTGTAATTACGGAATTGAAGATAAAACTACGTGAACGTAATGGCATTAAACAGTGAAAAATTTATAGTTTTTGAACAAGTGATTTGTATGAGGTTTTATCATTGACTGCCACAACACCTTCTATGCCACGAAAAGAAGACCAAATGACTATTTAATTAATGTAGAAAAAATTCTATATTACAGTTGTTATGAATATTTGTCTAGTCAAGACAAATGAGAGACAGTACTGTTACAGGTTTAATATTGTTATAAAAAATGAAATAGTCGTTTAACTGAAATAGTAGAATGCGAAATGAACTATGTTTTTATGGTTGAATTTAAACAAATGAAATTAAAACAAATCAAATATCTCCTAAGAAGGGGCAAAACAATTTGGAACCAAGAGTAAAATTACATACAGTAGCTTAAAGTGTCTTTGATAGACAATTAAACATAAAACAGCACAGAGTTGAGTTATAATTCGCAGTAATTTAAGATTCGTTATAGTTTCAAAGCACATTTTTCATCTGTCTTTCTTAGAACTCACACAAGCCTCTTTTCGAAGAATCAGCAAAAAGTTAAAACAATGTCACACCTGTTAATTTATAATTCTCACTTGTGAGAAATCTCATACATTTTTCGCACGTTTTTTTTTTTTTTTAGGTAGTCTTTTCTATACCTATAAAAGGGGAAGTATGTATGTATGTTGTATATGTAAGTTGCCTTTGGACTCCGAAACCGCACGACAGATTGTAATGAAACTTTCAGGCATTATTAAGCATTATTCAATGATGGTTTGTGTGAAGCTTGGTGCAAATCTGTCCAAAGGAGCTGTGCCAGAGGGTACACAATATTTTGTAAAAAAACATGATAATCTGTATTTTGTCTAATTTTATTGGTTGCTAAGAAACAAATTCAATAAAAAATTCTAATTTTAAAGCATTTTCTTATAGCTAAAAGCTGAGGGTGACTGCGAGTCAGCGTAGTGAACAGACTAAACATGTCGGTGAGTAGGCCTAAGCGTAGAGAACGAGCTTAATTACCTATAAAACGTAATTTATATATATATATATATATATATATATATATATATATATATATATATATATATATAGGCTGGTGTATGTATAAAATGTATTCAATCATGGGGGAAGCCGTGACGGAAACAGCTAGTATGAATTTAAAAAAGG
The DNA here is from genome assembly GCA_030545055.2 of Neoaliturus tenellus. Lineage (NCBI taxonomy): Eukaryota > Metazoa > Arthropoda > Insecta > Hemiptera > Cicadellidae > Neoaliturus > Neoaliturus tenellus. Next base: position 98,205,957 of record CM061533.1, read on the forward strand.
ATATAGAAGAAGTTAGATTAAAAAAAAAAAAAACAGAATTTTTCTTTTCGTAAAAGATTGCACTGTGGTAAGTTTATTGAACATTCTTATACTTTAATTAATTTACAGAATAATTGTTTATTAAAATGCATGCATAAGTTAAAATAAGTTACATCAAATACCAAATAACTAAACTCTCTTATCTTTAAACTGACAAAACATTTTGTTTCTGTTTCATTAGTTTGGAAATATGTTTATCATGTGTTGCGTATTATCCATTTATTTGTTCTGCATATGTTAATTTGATTATTGAACCGAAAATTCATGATCATAGATGTAAGTTTATTGTAAGTAGAGATGACACCAAATAAATAAAGTACAAACATATTACTACTAATACAATAAAAGGCTATAAAGCATTTACACTTACATTATAGACTGTTTAACTTTGGATTACCTCAACCTGCAAGCGACGTCAAAGAGATCAAGTTATTACTTGGACCCATCAACAAGGTCCTCCAACAATGGAACTTCTGGACGGTCCCAGGAAATTGACGTCATCCACCGAGTTTGTCTTAACAAACGATCTAAAGATTAACACGGAAAAATGTTTTTGATGGGACCGCAAGAAACATTGTCCATTACTGTATCTGATACTTTCGATTTAGATATTGTTGATTATGTGAGTTTGATCACAAGGCACATTTCTGAAATGGGATATTTGTAATGCCATTTTGAGTATAAAATATTTCTTTTTGTTACAAAATATTTTGGTAAAAATGGCTCAACCCCCTATTTAGTGTTTTTCCTTAATTAATTAAGACTAATTAAAATTTTTATGTATATTGCTTATTCTCCATTTTTTATTCATTATAAACATTTTTATTTTGTCATATTAGCTGAAGAGCTGATCACTAAATCCCCAACAAAACAACAGGGCTAGGGACTGCAATATATATTCAAATGAGACAGACCTGTGTACCCTAGTAAATATGGACGGACACAAATACCTTTACCTTGCAAGCTTCAACGTTGTATCTATTAAAATAAATTTATTAAACTATTTATACTAACTTTTCAGTTTATTATACTATAATTTTACTCTGTTATTAAATTAACTTATAAACCTAATTTAATAAAATTTAAACTAGAAAATAATCATAAAAAAGTCATTTATATACCAATAATGGTTTCTTTTAAAGTAAATACAATTAAGGTTAAAAACAATATGCTTATATTATTTCATACCTAAAATGAGTTTATAAGAAAAAGTATTCATTATCCTAAATTAATAGGAAAAGGTTAATTATAGTTTTTTTGTTTTGAACATTATTCCTTACATGCATTTACATACTTCCTGCTGTTGTATACCATTTTCAAATTCAAATCACATCAGACTATAGTTTGTAAACAACAGTCAACAATATGTTTTTACAGCCTGATGTTAATTTATAATCAAGAGTGACACCAATTTGGTTGATGAGGTCGCTTGAAGTGCAGCCAGCACCCGTGTATTAATATTTATGCAGAGGCCCATTAGTAGCCCTGTTGTATAAATCACTCGACAAACATGTGCAAAGGACACAGCAAAGAGTGAATTAAACACGATGGCGATTGTGTATTTGAAATGTAGCTGTGATGAAGTATTCATTAGCTAATAAGTAGTATATTTAATATTGTTCATAGTTGCGGATAAGTTTTTTTAACAATTTATGTACGTGAAAATGGTAAAACTGTTTTATTTGGTCCCGAGACCTAAAAATAAAATGTAATGAAGTAACAATAAACACGGTAAGTATGAACGTAAATATAATAAATACAAAATAATTGATAATAAACACATTTGATAAATATAATAGATATAACAATTTATTTTTATTGTGTTTACAAACTAAACAGTCTAAATGTAAATTTTCGGAGGGAATTAAAACAATCGCTATTTTTTTTTTTTTTTTTTTTTTTTTTGTAGTCTGTGAACTGGGAAAAAACACTGTCCGAACCTAAAAACAGTTTCTTATAATATAAGGAATTATTTTGATATTTCCATTTTTTTTTTTTTTTTTTTTAAGAAACGAATTATATTCCTACCTAGTATGGGTTAATCCAAGTTTATAATTGTATATTTTGTTACAAGGTCTGAAAATGGGGTTTTGCCGGCCTCGAAATCGTGTTTTAAATTCGAGAAGAAGTCTAGACAGTCTAAACACAATCGAAAGCAGGCAAAACATTATTGGCCGAGTTACGAACGATATTTTCCATCACACTACACAATTCAATATATTCTAAACAAGTGAAAAATATTTTTTTCGTCCTTAACAAACAAAATATAACTTCAACTAACCTAGCGAGATGTGCTGTTTGTGTAAAGTAGTTGCTATGCAACCACTTTTCATCAGGTAAGGCCTAAAGTAAGTAAAGTAAGGGTTAAAGTATACTTTAACGGTAGGTGACAACTACAGCTGATTCCAAGGGAAAAGCACCATTTCCCCAAGTACGTCAAATATATTTGATAGTTGCTACAGATGAACTACCAAATACGTCACTGATTTGTTATTTGTTGTTGTTTTTGTCACCTACTTTAATATATTCTAGATTTATTTGCTACCGTTTCCATTCCCGGAAAATTTAGGCGGCCTAGGCCGAGAAAACAGGCATTTCGTTTGTAGAAGTGAGGGTCGAAAACAGGTAATATCGATTATATTAATTTATTTCTAAGTTTGAACAAGTATGTACAATGTTTGTAAGGCACTAAAATACTTCACCTTTGTGAGGGTATATATTTGTCTATTACAAACATGCTCCTTACAAACAGCTGGAACCCGGCAAAATATAATAATACGCTACTAACCACTAACCAGTAAAGAAATGTGATTATTTAAGCAACGAGTTATGTTCAGTCCTAACCTACCTTTCTGACTGTCAAGGTAGAATTGAAGTTATTCAATATTACATGTTTTTATAATGTTTACCTTGCTGTCTGTCTGGAGTTGTTTGTTTTGATATCATATGTTTTCATAATGTTTATATTTTTTGTTTACATTCATTCTGTTGTCTCTCTCACCTAAAGATGTAATTAAAATTTCTGTTTTCAGTTTAAATGTTTTTTTATTCATGCTGTGAGTTTTTTATTATCATGAAGATTAAAAAAGGTATGATGTTGAATTATATACTTAGATCCTCGGTCCTTCCAGCAAAATTTAAAATAGTTTAATTTTCAAATCTCATCCTCTACAACCCCCCAACAAGTTAAACTAGATATAGAGGTCTACAAATAAAGGGAGGTTTGCAACCTGTTATTTGGCGCCATTTTACCCACGGTTCCCGCTTTTCCTTGGTTACCAGTCCTGTGTTTACACTTTTCCACCAGCTATTCTACCCCACTTTTACCCATTTTACCCACTCCTATCCGACGTTTCTATGGTGACAAACGTCAATATTCTGACCACAGGCTATCAAATCAAAGTGGTATTAAAACCAAACCACAAATAACCAGATGTTTTATAAGTGTAATCTGTAATTTTTTAAGTTTGTTACCACAAGTTAGTTAGAGTTATCTAAATATGGTAACAAAGGAAACGAGAGTAAAGTGTGGGATGGTTACAAAGGAACCGGCGTGAATTGTGGGTAAAATGTCACCAACCAACAGGGGACAACAAATTAACAGTGTTTACCACTGTATTTGTATTTTTACCTCGTTAGTATATGCATTCCACAATCAGCTGGTTCCCGGTTTAAATCCAGAATTGGTGAGTTCTTGAAATTGAAGTACAGTAGTTTGGTGAAAAGTTCTTAACCATATTATGTTGTAACAATTAACACGTACCAAAAAACATTTACCGAAAACTTAAACTAGTAGAAGATATAAGAAGAACAAATAGACAAAATGTCATGAATTTTTTATAAATGCAATTTTGTTTCTATCGTTATCACAAAGGTGTACTAAACAAAAGACATAAAATCGCCTCAATTTCATTATTAAAAACAATTTTATATAAGTTATTGTACCAAAGTATAACGTTAAATATAAAATGCAAACTTAAATATGTCTTGAAATCTCGTTACAGAGTTTCAAAATCCCCGGTAAACATTTGTAAAGATCACGCACTGCCATATACAACACGGCCATTGGTGTAGCTACAAAGGTCAGGGGTGTAATACAGATGCTAATAAGGCTAGCTGGTTTATGGTTGTGTTTATGACATGGAGAAATGGTTAGAAATTTACTGTATGTTTAAGTGACTTCTTTTTAACATTTGGTATAGGTTGTACAGTATAGCTTTGGTAAAATCCGGTATATTTATTGGTGTAGTTTATTCACATAACTACACAAAAGGCATTAAAAGTTATAGATTGATTGAAAAGTTATTTTGAATAACGTTGCTACTTTATCTTCGAGAGATTATAAAAAAATAATATTGGAATAGAGTACTCAATTTGTAAGTATTTGATTTGAAGTATTTGATTGACATTTCATAAAAAATAGCTCACTATAATCCGTTGTTATTGCAGTGGGCACAGTGTGGCGAAGTCATTAGAGACTGGTTACGCCCCTGTGGAGTTTAACAATACCACTCACCACTCGTTGCTGTTCTCAAAATCTATTTTCGTGTTATAAACTTATTAAATGTTATAGAAGAAATAAAAATCAATGTAACTTTTCCATATGAATAAAATGCAATAAATCCGTTTATTTTTATATAAAGTTATAATCCTCAAACTACAGTTTGAAAAACTTTCTTAAATCATTCTTAGGTTTTTACCATTTTTATAATTACCAATGTACTTCTTACTACATATTTAAGTAAAATCTTAGTCAGTGAATAAATTAAAGCGTTATTATATTGCAAAACATACCAATACAGGTTAAATTACACAAAAAACATATATGGTTCTACTTAAAATGATCAAATCAATTATGTTAATAGTTAATGACGATGAGTACACTTCTCTTATAAGATGCGTAATAATGACACCGAGGCCTGAATCTATTAGTTCAAAGAAAAACTCGTTATCTTGATTGTATTTAACAGACAAATTTCAACATTGCAGGATATTATTTAGTTCATCTCACTGGTGTATTAGTACTGTTTGGCACACGTATAATTTTTTATATTGTTATATATTTATTTATTTTTCAACGAAAAATTGCGAATTATCAACTTAAAGGTCTATATAACCTAATCTAAGTATAAAATCCGGTCGTCCTAAACAAATTATTGTAGTAATAATTCATGGTAAAATAGTAAAAAATAATAGTTATAATGTTAATCCCATTACATACACTATACGCATGGTGTAAACATAGATTACTCTTGCCATCCAGTGTTGGTCTATGCTCATTACTGCAAATTGGCTGAATACTGCATCAAATTTAATATACAATTTGTCAGTCGTTGCAATAGTTGTTAATCTGTACTTTACATTACATTTATGCATGTTTAACTTAAATTGTATTGCAGTGAGGAACCGATGTAATATTTTGAGTACCGGTAGTCGAATTCTCTTCAAAATAAAAGTTTTTTTCTTATTAACAATATTCTTTGATACTATGTATAAATGTGAACTAGAGAGCCTAAAGTACGTCATTGTAACTCGAGAATTGTAGATGGCTGTCAGCTTCGTGCGGCCAAACATTTTGAGAGCGTCAATGACTATTTGCGCTCTTAATACCCACAATAATTTTCCTTCCAACATAATTGCTACAGACTACATGTTTTATTCTATACAAAACGTCATTTAGATTATTTTTATTTGTTTCTGTTGGAACACACTGTTAACTATCAATCATAACCTCAAACTAAAAAAGAAGCAATTACTAAACGACAACAATGAAAAACAGCTGTGGCATGGTTTTTAATAACAGCTGACTTAAAATTCCTGTTTGATCTGGCATGTGCTGCAAAGAACATTGCCGCTCTAGAGTGGGAAAGAAACGGAAACCTGAGATGAACTGTTTTGTATAGGGGTTACAGGTGTGGCAATGTGATTATTTCCATGCATTGGTAGGAAAAATGATTTTTATTGTTTTCAATACAACTTCCACAGTAAACTAATTACAGGTTTTAATTCATATTTAGTTGAAATTTAAGTGGTTTGGTGGGGAAACGTATTTGTTATATGTTTGTAATAATAAACATACATAAAAAGGTGTAAACCTTGTTTACGTTTTATCAGTTGTGCATTTTTTTATTATCTAACTTAATTTTAATAGATAAATAATATAGTAATTCTCCTTTGTTTCTTGAGTGGCATTCAGTTCTAATGTTAAAATTTAAAAATCAATGTAAAACTCTTTAGATCATACCACTTATACAATGTTATGAACATTGTCCTAAATGTCACCTACTTTGTATTTAACTATTTTACAAGTCTTTTATAAACACTAAACAGGAATATTTTACTGGTTACGCGTACCTTACGAACAAAACAATCTGACCAAAGTTTTTGTACACCAGCTGCTTCAAAACTCAGATAAAACTTTTAAGCACCCATTATATACACGATACAACCATGATATTTCAAACTACCATTCAGAATTTCAAAGATATTTTATATACACTTAAAACTTCCTAAGACTATTTTCATTAAAGGTAGCGTTCTTAATAACGATTTTAAGTTTGACGTCGTACCATTACCACAACTGAATTAGTTTCTTTAAAAGTTACAAATTAGTGAAAATTAGTTACAAATTTTAAAATTAAAAGCTACCCAAAATAAAATTTTCAAAAATTGTATTATATATAATGGAGGAGAAACTGAGATTTAATACCGATGGACATATAGGTTATGATAATAGTAAAAAATTTAATTAATAAATTATTTAAATTTTATTTGTTTTAATAGGCAGTAGACTAATTTATTGAAATATGGCAAACATAAATGATTTCACTACTACTATATGTTGGCACTCTTAGTGATTTGAATAAAATAACAATAGGCCTATATTTTTTGGATCTAGCATCATATTATTTGGTTATTATTTTGCAATATTATTATGTTATTCTTTCACATAAGTTGTACTAAAAATACGGAGCGTATCTTTCTGTTCAACTAAAATCATTAGAATGAAGTACAAACGTTAAAGATAATATATTCTAGGGACATATATGAATTGCATGGAAGCGCATTGTATAAACAACGGTCGACAAAACGCATTTACAACAGGGGTCTAAATTATAATCAAGAGTGACAACGATTTTGGTTAATGTGCTTGCTTTATGTCCAGCACTCGAGTATTAATATTTATGGACAGGCCTATGGCACTCTGCTGTATAAATAACTTTGCAAACATATTGGGGGAACAGAGAAAGAGAATCAACATGTCTATGACTGTTTGTGTTTAATTTAGATGTGAAATATATATTGTTTGGTAATAAGTAGCATGTATTTATACGTATATTGTACATAAAGGTAGTATCACGTAATTCAAAGAAGTCCGTTACTTTAAAATGATTTACAATGTAACCTTATACAAGCTGTCAGTAAGTACAAAATTAAAAGACCTTCAAATCGCAAATAATTATATCCATAGATTTTTAAAAAGTAAATATAATTTAACATACCGTAAGAAGCTCAAAAATTATTTAATTTTTTTGTTGGTGACATAAAATAAAAAACCACTTTAAAGATGCGACTTGATAAAAATGAGGGATAATTACTTTGGACACTTTGTTTTATTTGTATTCAGTTAATTAAAACTTGTGTTATTTACTTCAGTTTTTATGATTTGGTCATACTTAGGAGATCTAACAAAATTTGAAATAATCAAGTATAGTTTGAAGAATCTGTAATACCTACCCATATTTTTAAATGTCAATGACTGCAGATATTTTTTAAATGCCACTTTTAAAATTGAAAGCGAAGCTAAAACGTACGTTTTGGTACTGAGTGTATTGTTTGTAATACAAGATGTCGTCTGTCAGCACAAACCAACGAGCCGCTCCCGAACATTGTTGTCGGTGTTTTCCGGGTCGAGAAGCTCTAAACTAATCTTAAACAAATTACTGTCCATGAGTTGTAGTTTACGAACATTTACTAGCATTTATTTCAAACTTCTACATTGCCGTTTAAAGGCGTTTCTCCTTATCCACAGGATGTGTACCAAGCAAATCAACTCTTGCTAGCTCCAGTTCTGTGTAAAACTCGGAAGAAGTAGTCAGCTTTAATTGAAACCTACTTGGCCTAGAATAATTAACATTTTCGTAGAACTGCAGTGAACTTTGAACAAGCAGGATTGCAAAATATTTATTATGGAGTAATTGAAAAAAAAAAAAAAAACTAAGACAGAATCTCCATCCCGGAAAACGCTCTAATTATTTCCTGTCCCAAAATTTGACGGCTTACGCACGCTACCAGCTTAAGGTTCCCATCTTTTAGTGTCCCATCTTTTAGTGTTATATCTATTTACTGATTATCCCCTTCCGACTCGCGACTGTATGCAAAACCGTCTATTTTGGATCCGAGAATAAAACTAACACCGGTGGATTAGCTAACGTGGGGAATAGAAGTAAGTATTTTTAAATAACATTTTGATTCATTAATAAAGTTGTCTTCAAAATCATAGTTTTTTTTCTTAAAACTTGAAGGTCACGTAAATAGAAAAGTACCATGAAGTGCAAACGGTAAAATATATTTATTACTGTGCCGGAAGCAGATACAAATTACCCCCCTGGCCGGGAAACGCATCTGTTGTGATATCAGTGGTACAAATTACACCGTGGAAGTAATATATTACCCGGCAGTTCCAGGTAGTAATTCACGTTTATATTTGTGGTTTACCATAAATCTCTTATATTGTTTTGTATTTTACAATCATCATATGAACAAATTTACTAAATCAGTAGTGTCAAATTGTTGGTGCTGGCTCAGTTCAAGGTCACCTGAGGGATGACGTCATCGAGGTCAATGACCTCACCGATGACGTCATCGATGACGTCATCGATTGCGTCATCGATTACGTCATCACTAATGACGTCATTTCTATGACGTCACACCCATGACGTCACAAAAATGACGTGCTGATGCCGTCATCACCCCTTACGTCATCAAAATGACGTCACCGACGCCACTAAAGTCAAGGTCACGCCGAAACTTAAAATTTTTTGGCACTTTTGCCATTTCTCGCACTACGCTCCGAGTTTCAGTCAGAGTCCCCGTGACCTTGACCACTTGGAGCGAATATTCGACGAGAAACGGCAAAAGTGCCAAGTTAAACTCGAGTTTCTGACATGACTCTGCCTAAATGGGCAATAGGTAATCCCTCAGGTGACCTTGAACCAGCACAACACCAACAATTTGATATTACTGTGACCTTGAAAACTTAACTTAACAATGGAGTGCCGACACCGATGCGCACCCCACGACAGTCACCGAGCGACTGACTGTTAGGCTATGTGTATTCTAGGTATATGGGGAAGTGGAGGGGGAAATCTCAAGGTCATCCAAACGGAGTTTTAAAAAAGTTAAAGAGTAGAAAGACTACTCTTGTGCTTCCTGGGCAACTTCATCAATTTCCAACGGATCTGTAAACCAATCCGATCTGTAGCGGCAGGAGTCCAGAAAACGGTTGCACCATCCATCAGGTTGTCCGTAGCACTTCCGACAATTGGTAAGATTTGAGAAGTGAAACTTAACACACCGCTGTGGACAACAAGTATAAAAGTATTTTGATTTGTAGATTTTGAAAGTTTGTAGTACCGGTGGTGGCAGCTGTTGGTTCTTGCTTCTACACCTGCAACATCCGAAGCATTCACATTGCCGGCAGGCCAGCCCATCCACTTGCCACTTTGGTAAGAGGAAACACTTATCCTCACAGCAATAGGTTGTCCCCGTCTCTTCCTCCCAACGCTTCTTTGCACAATACGTGACGCCTGGCTTCTCCAAACACTTATGCTCGCAACATGAGACACGCTTAGTTTCCATACTTGATGTTGCTTCAGTGAGGGAGAAAGATGAAGTGATGCCGTGGTCAGTGGGAATGGAGCTTATATAAACTAAGGCGAGTGGAGGGGGAAAGGTCAAGGTCATTCAAACGGAGTTTTAAAAAAAAGTCAAAGAGTAGAAAGACTACTCTTGTGAGTCTATAGCGATTTCATTGATAGTGAGTGCTTCGGTATGCCAAGTTGATCTGTACTGACACGCTCCTAAATAATGTTTGCAAAAACCTGCAAAATGATTGTTGCACATTTTGCAGCCAGTTAGCTGTTTTAGATTAAATTCAATGCAACGTTCAGGGCAACAAGTGTACTTATGCCCTCTCATCTGGTACACATGGAATGTCTTCAACTCCGGTTTCGGCTTCTTCCAAGACTTGCATTTACACATGCACTGACCAAAAGCTTCACATTTTCTACATGCCAGGCCATCCACCACATCAATGTCATTTGGCCATGAAAAACATTTCTGTTCGCAACAGTAGTTGAGTTGACTCTCCATGTTGCTGTGGTGAAGGTGTGCGATGAAATGATGCTGCAGTCAGTGAGAGTGCACCTTAAATAAACTCAGTGGAGGGGGAAAGGTCAAGGCTATTCAAACGGAGTTTTAAAAAAGATGACTAGTCATCCTCCTCCTCCTCGTCCGTCGTACTTGGAGAGCTGTCAGACGAAGAGCCCCGCGCAGGTGCTCCCCAGATGAAAAACATATCAATTTTTAAACGAAGACCAGGATCTTGCATCATCAACTCCTTTAATTTATCACACACCAAGTCGACCTTGTGTAAGGTGTCAACAACAAGCTTCCAATTTGTTGGCTCAATATAACTTGTAGTTGAGTCCGCCTCGCTGATAACTACATCCTCCGGCCGTATTGGAGTGTAAAGATGTGTAAAGTTCTTTGGCTGAAGCTGAGGCTCAGGCTGGCTGGAAGTGCAAGGTTGAGTGTGGACCCCTGTCGCATCGAAATCCATAGTCATCCTACATTCAATGTTATGGTTTTCGTTTAAAACGTATACCAATTTTTCATGCAACATATCCACTTCTGCTGAATCTTGCAGATGAACATTCCACGAAAATGGCCATTCTTCATCCGTAGTTGAGTCAACTTGAGAAAGAGTGCTGTCCGCGATGATAGCTAAGCAAGGAATGAGGTGAGCTACAGACTGTGGTAACAGTATTGAAAAGTAGAGGGGGTAAACCAAAAGTATGTGGAGGGGGTATTTTCAAGGTCATTCAATTTGGGTTTTAAAAAAAAGGAAATACTGGAGGGGGAATTCTCAAGGTCATCCAATTTGGGTTTAAAAAAAAGGAATGAAGGTTACTCCTCTTCAGCCTCGTTGTCTCCCACATCTTCATGAGCCTCGTCCCCCACATCTTCTTCGCCATCAGACTCACCGTAAGGATAGATTGGCGACATCGGTGAATATTGTGGTGAGTGCTGGCCGTCGTCATCCTGGCGCAATCCAACTTGCGACCAATCGTAATTCAAATTCATCTGAATTACAATCCCAGGGTTGTCCCGGAGTATTTCCTTCATCCGTTTGCAAACCGTTTCCAAATAGTGTACACTATCGATCGACAGTGTCCAACCAGTACTTGTACCGACATCAGTTGTGGAGTCAGCTTGGCTGATGGTGTTGTCTGCCATGGTTGCTTGTCGGACAAGGAATGACGGTTGATGTGATGCTCATGCAGGAACATGGTGAAGTGGTGGGGGGCGTGGTGGAGTAGTGGGGGAAGTTTCAAGGTCATCCAAACGGAGTTTTAAAAAAAAGGAAAACCTACAAAGTAACATTAAAACTTTCCAATTGATGGTGACGAGCGTTTTCTTCTGCAACCTTGCCGACACATGTGACTATGCCATACAGTATGAAAAGTACAACCATAATAAGGCCGAACAATAAAAGATAGCCGTTGACTATCATGATATTTTCTGAGTGGATCTGCTTTCTTCGTATCGCCCTCTCCTGCATCCTCTTCTCCAACTCGTGGACGAAGTCACAGCAAACGTGAGGACATGTTTTATCTGTTGGTAGGTTTGCCATTGTTGATGTTGTCGGTTTGGCTGTTGAAGATGGAATGAGGTTTCCAATTGTGATGTGCCATGTACATCAATAGTCAAGTGGTGGGGGTAGCAAAGCAGTGGAGGGGGAAGTTTCAAGGTCATTCAAACCGTGTTTTAAAAAAACCTAACTTGTTACTGAGCTCATATGTCAGTAACAAGATAGGTGTTTTTGCTCATTTACTTCTTTAATATAATGAAAAAATAAACATATTCTACAATGGTTAGAACAAGAAATACAACTGCTAGTCAGCTGAAGTAATCTAAGTTGTCCGGCTCGGTCTTCATGGACGTCGGTGAGGAAGCTGTCGAGGAGTGTCCAGGCTCTTCCTTTGGCTGCCGGGTGTTCCGTATATTGCAAGCGTAAACTTGCACGTTTATACGGTAGCCTCGTGCCACCATCAGCTGCAACTCCTTGTACAAGTCGTTTAGCTCCTGCTGAGTCTTGATGTTCACCTCCTCGTAACTTGCGTAACTGACGTTCAGAGACATCCTGATGTTGCTAGGTTGGCTGCTGGAGTAGAAATGAAGCCGAGGCACAGCGTTTGGAGGTACATGAAAAAGTGGTGGGGGTAATGGCGGTGGGGGTAACGGTGGTGGGGGTATGGAAGATCCAATTAAACACTTCTAAACTTTTTCCATCGATACAATGGGATGGAACAAATAGCACAGGTGTCCTTGTAGTTTTCAAATCTAAACATCGGTGCTAGAAATCCGAACTGTTTTCTACCACCTTCCTGTACGAACCGTCGAAGGTCTCTGACGGCAGCATCGCCACAAGGCCTACAAAACTTTTCCCCGCCTTGGAACCTATACCAGGAGTATCCCGAATACCCTCTATTATCTTTCTTGTACTCTTCGATATCCTGCTTTACTGTTATAGGGATATTATCTTGTAAAGACGTCTGGAATAAAGATGCGTCAGTTATAACTCGTTGTAAGCAAAGCTCGTACAAGGTGCTCATCGTTTGCTAGTTGGCAACAGACTGACCGTTTTTCGCATCCAAGCAGGTTTGAATCCTAGTGCGGTAGTGGGGGTAATTACGGTAGTGGGGGTAATTGTGAAATGCAAAGGTCAAAGGTCAAGGTCACCCGCGAAGTTTAAAAAAAAATGCAACATATCAATATGTGACAAACTTCACATATTGATATGTTGCATTTTTTTGTTTTTTTATTTTTTTTTGTCTTTTATGATTTATTTATTTATAAAACATTACAATAACATATGTACAACATTAAAACTTAAATCTAACACTGCTGCTTGTCAGCGAGTGGATGGTCAACTCTGTAGAATTGCTACCCGTGCAGCCGTGGGACACCAGGTATAGACACCCGTGTTGAATAGAGCGAAGATCCTCGTTTTGTAGAAGATGGACGAATCTCTTGGGCAGGTACACCTGGAACTTTGGTTCATCCCCCGGAGTAAACGGTGCCTCGCTGAGACTGCAGCAGATGGCCTCCCCAACTGTAGTCTCCATCTTCTTCATAGCATGGATTATGTAGTGCTTCTCATCTTTTAGTTCCGAGCACTTCTTTACAGGTAATATTGTTGACTTGGAGTGAGCATTGAACTGCTCGACCAAAGTCTGAAGGAACTGGTGAGATGCCATGGTCAGGTTACAGATCGTCTTCCTCGGAGATGTTGTCGTCTTGGAATCTCGAGTAATACTCATGCCAGGTCCCGGTCTGCTCCCCACTTATATAACCCCCGTGACCCCCACCACTCCCCACTTCCCCACTTTGAAGGTAAGAGGCGAGTTTATAGGCGTTTTTCAAAGCGCAATGTCTATCCTTATCATGTTCTGGGCTTTTTGTACAAATACATATGGTTTCCAGCATGTATTGGTAATTCTTATCCAATTCCACGTCATTAACCGGAACATGAGTAAATCCTTCGATCCATCTTTTCTTTTCCAGTCCCTTTGTGTAAATATTGGTAAACTTGTCTAAAAAGTGATGCATAATGTGATACAAGTCCGTGTAACTTGTAAAACCATCATACCAATCGATATGATGGAAATGTTTTGAAATCCATCTGTTGGTAGTAGCGGCTTTACTAGTTAAAGATGAATAAGAACATGGTGGTTTAAATAAAAACGAATAAGAAACACTTGTATTCATGTCAAAAACACAAGTTCTTTTATAATAAATCTATCATCATTACCACGAAACGCTTGAAACTCAATAATACCAGGCTTGGACTTTACTTGTTCTTCTTCTTCCTTGTCCATTTCGAAGGTCACACGTCTGCTCATTATGAAGTCAGGAGGTCAACTGATTTCCACACCACGGTAGGTACTACTTTTATACCAAGCCGTACAGTTGTTGGCGCGTTGGTGTATATTTAACGTGGGCACCGTCCCCAATAGGCCTAACCCCACAAAATGTTGGTTATTGTTTTAAAAACTAACCATTATCATTTAAGTTTCCATCTTTATATTTTCCTTGTTTTCGTTTTCATCACTAACACTTAATTCTTCTCCTCCATCTTCCTCTTCTTCCTGTTTTACTGATTTCTTATGTAGTTGAGCGTACTTTTCCAATTGTCTCCACATCTGTACTTCATGAGGAACTCTATTAAATATAGAAGTATCCACAGGTCCGTATAATATAGCGGCGTCCGGTTGTTTGTCCAAAGTGTCTTCCAGATAATCTTTAATAATCGAACTTGAAAACACCAGTTGTCTCAAGTATCTTGTTATAGGTTCAGTAGCACAAGTTAAAATGAAAAACTCCTCTCGATTAAGTTGAATTTTGTTATCATGTCTTGTTGTGTCTCTAAACCGCAGCTGATGATCACCATGTTGTTTAATAATATCGATTTCCACATTTGAATCCAAAAGTCCTACTCTTGTCTTTCTTCCAAACATGTTACTACTTAAATAGCATTCTAGCAGATGCAAGTGTTTCATAAACGATTCCCAAGCACTGTCCGTAAACAAAATCATTTTGGGTCCATGAGTTAAAATTACAGTAGGGGAATAATCTGTCGATTTCATAACACCGATTAAAACACTTTTGTCCAAACTGGAAGAGATTGGGTAAAATATTCGCAAAAATACCTCACTCAATATGTTTGGAGAAATATTATCTTCAATATCCCTTTTTCTCTTTTGTATATTCTTTCTTCTTTTACCTTTTTCTTCAACATTATTACTGGCGTGAAGTTGTCCGCAAACGTTTTGTTCACCTCCTTCCTGGTGACCTTGAAGATCTAAAAACTCAGATATCTCCTTCTCAATATCTACCACATTTTCAGGTGTACCACTAGGAGAAGCCATATTGAATACGATGCTACATACAACAGTAGGCAACAAACTGATGAGGAGCGGCCTGTACGCTCTGCTTTTATACTCGCGGAATGAAACAAAACCGGCTTTTACAGTACATTCTTAACAATTCCAGTTAGAGGTGTGTATGTTACAATTTTATCATGTAGAATTAAACAGTATGCAGTTGTATTAGCCGGTATAGCCGCGTTGAATTCCATTTCTATTTTTATATCCACACTTGATGATTTTACTGATTCATTTTGTTTAGAACAATCAATTACAACTATTGGGTAGGCATCGAAATATTTTGAAGGTGATAATAAAGGTGTATTTGCTTTACCGTAATATGATCTTTGGAATCTTGCGTACATATCGTACAATATACTGTATTTCTTCTTAGTGAATGACACATTTAAATTGTCGTATGGAAAGAATTGTGAATTTAAATAAACTTTAATATTTTTCAATTCACAATGATCAAATTGTCCTGCATGTTTAGTGATGTCGTCTCTTCTACCTGTTTGTAAACCAAATATAATATACCTGGCTCGTTCTACATAATTTGATGTTTTAACAGTCCAAGTGTGTCGATCCGTAGTAGGTAAACTGGGATGCTCATGGAATTCCCAACTTCTAAATGGAATAACAATATCACGATCGGCTTTTAATTTTCTTAAATGTAGCATTCTATGCTCGTCAGCTAATTTAACATGTGGAACTCTCCATACAATTTTGTCTAATTTTAATTTCCATTCTAAAGTTGCATCAGTCGTATTATCTGCAGCTTTAATAATGTCTTTATCGTTAGAAGACCTCAACAAAACTAATTCTTGTTTAACGTTTAATATTATTTTCCTATAATCTTCAGCAAAACCAAGCAACAAACGTAATGGAATATGAAAATCAAAATATCCATCTGAATTTGGAGTGATTGTGTCAATTGTAGGTAATACCCATCCGGCAGGTTTAAGTAAATTGGTTTCATTGGGTGTTATAGATGTTAGTCCTTTTAAAGTCGTTGTAATACCTACTGTTTTAGTGGAATCAACTGTTACACCTGATATTTCATCTCTAATTTCATCAAAAAGGAAAGCCATAGGATTATTTATAAATGGAACTGTTGTACCAGCAGTAGTACCGTCCTTTTTAGTAACTTTTCCTTCAATATACAAGTAACTTTCACATGGTAGTGTGTAAATGTCTTGATGTTGTATGAGTAGTGGGGAATGGGGGCTTTTGGCTCAGTTCAAGGTCACCTGAGGGATGACGTCATCGATGACGTCATCGAGGTCAATGACCTCATTGATGACGTCATCGATTGCATCATCGATGACGTCATCACCAATGACGTCACTTCCTTGACGTCACACCCATGACGTCACAAAAATGACGTGCTGATGACGTCATCACCCCTTACGTCACCAAGATGACGTCATCGATGTCACAAAGGTCAAGGTCACGCTGAAACCTAAAATTTTTTGGCACTTTTGCTGTTTCTCGCACTACGCTCCGAGTTTCAGTCACAGTTACCATGACCTTGACAACTTGGAGCGAAATTGCGATGAGAAACAGCAAAAGTGCTGAGGAAACTTGAAGTTTGCAACGTGACTCTGCCTAAACCGTCATGTGACACCGCTCGGGTGACCTTGAACTGACCCAGAAGCCCCCATTCGACCATTACTGCAACCGCGATGCGCACCCTAAGACAGACACCGAGCGACTGGCTGTTCGGCTCCGCGCACTCTAGGTATATGGGAAGTGGTGGGGGAATTGCGATGATCTTGGGAAACTTAAAAATGCCAAGTCAGGTAGCACTGTTTCGGTGCTACCTTAAATTTACATGTTAAAGTGTGATGACCTTGAGGTTGACTGTAAATTTATACGAATACGAATTTCATCGTTATTGTTTAATTTCGATGAAGTGTAAGGGTTGTGGGTGTGATATTCTTTTTCCCATAGGGTTTCGTCGAATGTTGGACCCTGCGCTATATCCAGTATATCCATAATCGGTTAATTTTAATCCAACTCTCTCTAAGAAACGAATGTTCTCGCGTGTTAACTCCTCCACAGCTGAAGAGCTACTAATGCGGTTTCCCGTAGGTTGTTCGCTTTTAAATGTTAAACCCATGGTTTTTGTATTAAAGTGTCGATTTTAAATGTAATCTAATCGTAATAGGCTCTTCTCTGAAGTCTACCAAGTTACCGTCTTGATCCAATACGCTCAACACGATGTCTGAAATGAAAGTGGTGTTCAACGGTAGATATACCAGGTTTTGTGGCTTTTCAACAATTTTAAATCCAGGTGGTACACTTGGGTAAAATGTATGTATGATATGGGTGTTAGCCCCATCCCTGTAAGCTCCTTGTATAATGTTACAAGTTATGTCTATATTATTGACTTTTAATATTGTTACTGTTTTCTTACCGGAATGTGTTACATCTGGTTCTAAAACAGGCTCATCGTTGGAAAATCCTAATAAATCACCAATTGAGTTTGGTTGAGTAAAATCTATATAATATTTAGAATTAATTTCAGCTTTCATCGTATTATTATTACCTTTTAATGTTATATTGTCTTTTCCCATTTTAGTTTGCAAAAATTCATTTATATGATCAATTTCATAAGAACCTGTGGGTAACCTGCACTCTTGTAAGTCTGTAAATTTCCCACTGGCATCTTTTCCCTTATAATAATGCAATACGTTATTTTTACCTTCCGTAACATTGGGAATAGAGTTGTAAGTTGTAAAATCCAATAGTGCCGCCTCCCAAAATCTTCCTTTTTGCAAGCGTAAAGCTGGAAAAAGGATACTTCGTAAAGTGGACGATTTTCCTGTTAATGATACCGTATAGGAAGACATCTCAATAGTGACTGATACTTTTAGCTAGAAATTCCAAACATAAATGGTCACATATTGAAGTATTATCAGGTTGTTCTCTTTTATAGTTATAATATATGTTTTTAGCAGATTTAAAGTAATTTTGAAGTTCTTTTGGTGGTGGCAAATTACCGAAACTATCAAAATAATATACATTGTTATTTAGTTTCTTATAACAAACCCAATGGGTGCCAGACCCTTCAGTATTATCCAAATTTACAAATCCAGTCTCATTTTGCCACATTTTCTTTGGTAAACTGTCTTTCATAAACACACCGCGGAAAAATGGTATTTTTAAACAGGAAATATATTTAAATAATTCAATATTGGTTAATGCTTTATGTGGTAGGACCAATTGATTTCTTTCATTTAATATGCACGATAAGGTCTTAGGTAAAGTCCTGCCCCGTTTTTTACCATTGACCACACGGTGGGCTTCTTCCTGCCTTTTCTTGTAGATCGCCGTCTTCTTTTTATATTTCCTCCATGTTTTCTTGTGGTTGACCTCCTTTTTACTCTCCTTCTCCTCCTTCTTCCACCTCCTACTGCTGTTTTAGCCTTCATACCTGCTGTTACTGCTAAAGCTGCTGCTTTTTCTGCTATGCTAGCGTCACTTGATTTTACTCGTTGCCAAGCTATGTCCGCAAGCTTTCTGTCTGCTATCGATCTATTTTTTGAATCGGCAAACGTGGAATATGCGATATCGTGTTCTTTACAAGCCTGATCTAACTTATTTATGCCAGGATCGCCTCTTTCCAGTCGTTTTTTCAATTTAGTTCCTGGTCCGCAATACTGATAACCTCCCGGTATATGGAATTCGTATGGTAATGCGTCTATTGCTCTATATACGATGGATCCTACTGGAAGTCGTTTTAAAGCTTTACTTAACAGAGAAACCGCTGTGGACGTGATCCCACCTCCTCTCCTTACAGTGTCACGATATGGACTGATGTACTGGAACGTCATTATTGTCCTTTTACAATCGAAATGTACAACTTATGTGTTACCTCTATGACGAGTTGGACATAAATGAAGTCGTTTATTGTGATCTTATATTAAATATCAATATCACCCCAATCTGATGATCTAAATTTTTGCGTATTAGGGTTAATAAAGTATTTATTAAAAATTTCCCTTTTAATCCAACCACCTCTCGCGGATTCAGCATAAGTATTATGACCCGATTTTCCTTGAAGAATATCCGGTGTAAAATGATTGTGCAAATCAAATAACGCATTACCTAAGACTTTTACAAGAAAATTAACAGTGACCGCATTATCTACATGTTCAGGGTCTTTAAGGTCTGTTATACGTTTATTATTACAAATATACACTTTACTATCCTTTAATGATGTTGTGATGGTTTGTCCTACAGTTGCAGCATCATTTGGATCTCTTCCTTGTGCCAAGTCTCTTATCACTCTATTATTACATGTAAACCATCTAAAATATCGATCTGGATCTAGATGTACGGTTTGTGATAAAGCAGCTGCATCATGTTTTTCATAACCCCATCCCATATTTGATAACTTTTTATCCATGCAATCCCAAGCATTATTTTTGTATGTTAATAAATTAAATTTTTCATTACCTTGAACAAATTCATCCCCTTGCTTCGATACTACTTGAACTTGTTTTACAAAAGAGGTTGTTTCTTGTTTTAAGGTTTCCATCATTTGACCCACTGTTGCACCATCTAATGGCGCCGAACCATCTTTAACATTTGCTAAACAATTATTAAAACAATCTATAACCCCTACATCACGTATGATACAATGATCTTTAATATATTTTAGATTTACAGCATCGTTTTCAGTTTTTGGATAACCTATATCATTAATAACAAATTTATAAAAAGAAAATCCATCTTTTGTCTTTTCAGGTATCAAGGAATGTAAATAGCGTCTATTTACGCTGTCTTTTGCATCCTTAGGGTCATCTACGTTGGATATACGTTTATTGTTGGCACTATACGTTTTCCCATTGAATTTTAACGTATTTTTTAATTCAGATGACAAATAACCTTTGTTTATCGCATCACCGTTTTGATTTGGTTTACCAACGTTGATAATTCTATGATCTTCTGCGTCATATGTGTTATTTTGTAGTTTTAATGTTGGCGATATCTTTTCCTTTAATATTTTTAAGTTTATTGCATCGTTTTCGTCTGTGGGATCTTTTATGTTTTTTAACCTTTTATTACTAATATCATAATCTCCTTCAGGTGTCTGTGGTAAACCAGCACTTCTTTTTAAACTATTCGCGTAATATAATCCATCTGCGGAATACCGTCCGAACTTGTCGACACTCATGGTGCAACTGAATAGTAATCTAGGAAGTAACGCATTTTTATGTGATTACCCCACGGTTTCGGAGTTCATCCACTAAAGCCACCCATTCGTTTTCCAATCCAGTATGACCCGCTTCTTTAGCTTCATGTATTAGTTTCATTCTATCCACCAATTTATTGATATTATTGTAATAAATTACATTTGTGTTATATAATTTCTTCATTAAACCTGTACCCGTAACAGATTTGTTTCTTTTTCTTGGTTCTGCAGCACTTATATCCAAAGTGGATGACACAAACCTTCGTTTTACAGATTTTCTTGGCATTATCGGCATTGGTTGTCTTCTCGTTGTTGGTATTAACTTGGATACAAATACTCTATATTTTAAAGACCTAGATCTAAAAACTGGTTGGTCAGCTAAATATTTTCTCCTGTATGCATTGGTGTGTTCCAAAATCTGTTTATATGCTTCCATGTCTTCTTCTTTAACTAACAATTCTAAAGGCTTTTTTTCAAATAATAATTCAAATAATCCTCTTGTGCCCTTATATCTTTGATTACCAACAATAATATTATCATGTTCATCAATGTTTACCGGACTATTACCAACCATTAAACCTTCTACTGTTAATCTTACTCCATAACTATGGTAGTTTTTATTAGGATTTATTCCAGCTAACATTTTTATCATGTATTTCCTTCCTAAAGGTCCTTTGTTATGAATGTTTTCACCCAACAAGCTTATGTTTGACGGACCTTCCCTAGCTTCTTCTTCTTTTTCCTCTTCACTAGCGGTTGATACATCCTCATGTCCTCTTTTAGCTTTTACTTCATATAATTCTCTTATACCACTATAGTCTGGTGATTTTAGCTCTCTTTCGGGTTTTCCACCGGTAAAACCACTATATGTAGAGGATTCCAGGTCTTCATCACTAAAACCTTCATATTTTACATTTTCTCTTTCAAACTTTGTGATAGGTGCAATCGCATCTCCTTCCAATACAGGTTTAGCGAATTTTTTGTTTAATTGTTTCAAGGGTTCAGTAATAGGTTTAAAAGTAGATTCAAGGAATTTCTTCCTCTCGCTAATACCTAGTTTTAATGCTCTGTTTTTAGCCCGAATAGAATCACTAAGTGATTTTATTTCTTTTACTAATTTTTCTTGGTTAACCATGTTTGTAGCAAGACGTGTTGTACAACAATGAATATTTTATACCACGTTCAATGTATTAATATAAATTTATCAAATCCTATTCTGTATTGACCATTGTTTAGCGGTTGTTCCTTCATAATTGTTAGGAACCCATACTTTTCAGCCCAAGCCTTTCCACATAACTCTTTAAATCGTTCAAATGTCATATCCGCATTTACATGATCAAAATATATATGTTTAGGTTGGTTTCGTCCTGTTTAAATACAATTAACATGTTTGCATTGTCTCTAATGAGTTGTTTAGGTATTTTGCTGTAAGTTTGACCAATATAAATGCTATCTATGTTGTTATGTCGACCCATAGCGAAGTAATTCCTTATTGTGTTTTGGTTTTCACAAGATACATCGTCAAATATGAACACAGAGAATGGGTTAGCTTCTTGTGGTTGCATGACACTCTCGCTTGCATTAAATTTTAAGTATTTAACTTCAGGCACATTATTCAGTATCTTTTCCAATAATTGATATTTTGGTTGTTGTAGTGATTTTGAAAATACATATAGATTATTAAAACGTAATCCTTTAGGGTTTGTAATTAAATTGAATACTACATTAGTTTTTCCACAGTTGGAAGGTCCGGTAACCAGACAGCGCACGGTGTTTGGTAACAAATTGCCATGTTTTCCACTATTGAATTCTGAATTATCCACTGTGAGTTCATCTATATTATTAATAGTAAAACTCTCCTTTTGTGGTATTATCTCCATCCTTTGTAATGGTTCAACCTAAAATGATTCTCTATCGTTATATCAAATCCTTTTTAGGTATCCAAGAATCTTCCGTCTTATTAAATCCTAACCATCGTACTTTAACCTTATCTTTTTTCCGTTGCAACACCTTTTCAACTAAATATACATCGCCTACTGTTGATTTTAACATTTCATGTCCATAAAACCCTCCTTCAAGCAATTGTCCTTTATTATCTTTTAAAATATATGTCTCAGGTACTGTAGGTTGTACTTTGAATACAGTAAAAACCTCATTGGTCCAATTTGGCAGATATCTTTTACTGAATACACCTTTATATTTACTTATTCGCACTTTATCACCAACATTAAACCTCTTAGGCTTTAGTTTTTTCAACTTTTGGTTTAGTATTCATTTTTATACGTTTTAATACAAGGTTTTCATTTTTACTAGTTACTTGGTTTGGTTTCATCCCGATAGTCCTATGAAATTTGTTATTGTAATCGTTTATAAGTTTTGGTAACATATCAATCCATATGTGCGATCCTCTGTTGGAAAACATTTTATACATTGCACTTTTTAAAGTTCTGTTGAATCTTTCGATTATTGAGGCTTTTACCTCTGAATTGGTTGAGTAATGGTTTATATTGTGTTTTTTCATTAAATTTGCAAATTCCTTATTAAAATATTCTTTTCCATCATCTGTTTGTAAATGTTTAATAGTATGTTTGTCTCTTTGTATAGCTATTTCCATTGCTTTTGTAACACTTTTGCCGCTTTTATCTTTTAGCGGTAAAGCATCAGCCGTTTTTGAAAAACAGTTAATAACAGTCAATATGTATTTATATCCTTTATTTTGTTTGCTATAAGGAATCATTTCGATTAAATCCGCTTGATATAAATCATTAATTCCTTTTATCACCGTATTTCTTTGTGGAAACTTTCTTCTTGCAGGTTTATGAAGTTCGTTGACAATTTGTTGCTTCAAGTCCTCCATATTGCAGGTTTCAATGTTTGTTGTGTCACATGTATAATCACAATGAATGTTGTTTTAAATATTCACATCATTTATATGGGTCAAGGTCATCCAAACTTGTGTAAAAAAATGGGGAACACGGCGTTGGACTTGCCGTGTTCCCCATTTTTTACGGAAGGAGAAAGGAATAAGGTCGAAGTTGTAGAAGGACGAAGAATAGGTTACTAGTTGATATTGTTTAGGGAGTAATGATCAAAAGGAAGAGTGTGGATTTTGTCGGGCATTATGTGTCTTTTATCATCCCGAGCTGACAGTGCTTTTTTAATTTCGGTGACACTGTAGACTTGATGCTTGAAGCTTCGGATATTGTTGAATGTTGCTGATATTGTAGTCACGTGTTTTTTCAAATAAGATGTCTTCACTCCTTTTGCTTTCTTGAGTGTCGGTGTGTTGTTCTCGTGGTACATCTTAAATGAATACAATTTCGCCATCAGCGCCACTATTTCTTCTACAGGCATTCCATTTGCTTCCTCTTTGAATTTTCCAATTGCTTTTTTATTTCTTTCATTAAAATTTGGATGGTTCTTCGGATAATCAGAAAAGTCGAAATCTTCTTTGTATGGAAAAGTCCTTAGGTCTTCATACATGTCCAAAGTCTTTATCCAGTAGATAAACGCGTCCGTATCCATGTATGCGACTCCAATGTTTTCCCTTCCGTAGTGTTTAACCATTTTGTTATAATGGAAATCATACATCAGGGTTTTACTTATGTCCAAAATCGACATACCTATGTATAACGGACGGTCCATGACTATTGTTGTTTTCTTCATACTGACAGCGACTAGATTTTCGTTTATAATCATGGATGTTCCGAAATTTGGTTTTTGCACTGATTTTTCCAATTTCCTAGGATCACTCACTAATTTTACATTTTTATGTTTTCTCTTGTTCTCCAAGGTTTTCCCAAATATGGCGTTATTCATTAATTTATAGAAGTCCTTTTCAAATGCTGTTGTCGCTGCAGCTCTTCTTGTAGTGTTGGAATCAATATATGGTTTCAACCAACAAGACTGGGTGAATTCAATTGCTCTATGAATTCTCACTATACGTAGACCCAATTCAAGAGCCTGTTGAACTACCCAGTAGTTAGCCACATACCGATCTTTATTCTCCAAGGTCATCATCAATTTTGGCCATCTTCCTGTCGGTGAAACTTCAGTCTTGGCTAGGAGAGGCAAGTCGTAGTGATGGTCATGGAGGTGCTCCGGATATTCGAAATCACAGTCCAAAATATAGCCTTTTGGACCATCCTTTGGAATCTGTGAGATGTCTCCGATGGTGGCCGGGTCGATCCATTTGAAGACAGCGTAGGGAAGCGGATTTGACATTGCCCAACCATAAAGGTTGTTTGCGTCAAAGTAGCCAAGGTAGACCGATGGTTGTTGCTCGTCGAAGCCGGGGATGTACTTGTTGTTGGCTTTGACATGACGTGTTACAGCTTGTGTCAAACCGCCCCGTACACCAGATTCCATCATGAGCACCATATCTATATCTGTTAGAAGTTCCAATCGACAGTTGGTTGACTTTAGCATAGCTTGCCATGCTAATCCTGGAGATGTGTACGAGTGTAGAGGGTCCAGTCAATAGGCGGAGAAGCAGGTGTTTCGAAATTCTTCCATCACATCGCACAGCAGAGTTACGTCCAATTTTATATAGAAGTCAGAATATTCCCCTAAGGTTTGAATGTTTAGTTGGTTCCAAACATTACAAGCATGATTGTAGTCTTCAACGGAGATTTCACTTTCGTTTAATTTGCTGTTGAAAGCTTCAATCGGTGGCAGACTGGTTTCTTCAAACTTTTCTGTAGATGTTATATAACCATAGGGGAAAACTCCTTTCCGTAATACTAGGTCCAATTTATCTTCAGATACAATTTTGCTGGTTTCTTTTAAGTCTTCTCTTCTTAGGTTCTCTGACAATTTGGCTAAACTAGATGGCATAAATCTGTAAGAGTCTACGAAGCGAAGTTTAATTTTACCTACTGTTTTTGAAAAGCTGATGTACTTTTCCAATGTTGTAGCAAGTACATCAATTTTACCGTCATCTCTTCCTAACTCTGGAATAATAAAGTGGGAGTCGTAGCCGCTAAGATTGTGTAAAACAACAGGAATAAAGTTTGGCAGTTTGTAATTTATATTGCATGAATTACAAGCAGCTCCTCTGTATAACCCTGTCAGGTGATCGTGATCTCTTACTTTTGGATTTTCTTCACTGAACATCTTCTTGCATAAATAGCATTTTGTCGCTACGTTGTATTCTTCTTGTTGATTTTGGTTTAAAGGTTCCATAGGTACAATATTACCGAACAAGCGTTGAACCTTTCCAGCAATATCGTACAGTTGGTCTACAAAATACTTAGCGTCTTCTTCACCACGGTAGAGTATTGGAGTGGATGTTAAACCATAGTCTTGCAATTGGTTTTCAGACAAGGTTGATTTAACTAGTAAACAAAAACTGTTGGGTTGATGCAACTGATATTTTGTTCTTCTGGTCACTTCACCGTCCGGCAGCTCCTGTGGTACTAACGTTCATTTAAAATCTGCGTAGACCACTAGTGGAATTCGGTATTGGTGAACTGTCTTGTTAAATTGTATTGAAGCTCGGGTAGGCGGTGGAAGACTTATCTTTACTTCATAGTTCTCGTTGCAAAGTCTTTTATGTTCCAATAACCAGTCCAATTCTCCACGTCTTGAATCTTTCCAAGAAAAGCAGAAACATCTCTTGCAAACTGTAATCCTATTTACTCTTTTGGTCAATTGTTTTACAACTAAGGCTTCAAAGTCCTTTATCCATACATAATGGGAAATTTCACCCTTAGTTATCAATAGCAAATCCGTGTGGTTTCTTTGCTCAACCTTTACTACCCGCAAAGGATAAACGTTGTTCGAATCATCCAGACCAAAAACATTGACTGAAACGCCAGGATTTTTCTTTTCAAATTTGTCAATATCTTTTAAAGTAACTGGGTAAGTAAGACCTTGAAAGTTGTAGCGGTGTTCATTCTCGTAGTATTCTCTACCAACTCTACAAGGATTGTTTTTAACATACTTGGTTAACATTGCATACTTGAAACATTCATTACCCTCATTTTGAACATTTCTACACGAGTTAGTGTTTTGGATTTTCTTTGGTAGAGGGATAAAACTACTACCTCTTAAACCATATCCATGTTTATGAACCCTAACATCCATACCTTCAATTGATGACAAAGTCCATCCAGATCCTCTTCCTTCATGTTCTTGGAGTTTGGTTATAAGTTCCTCCAAGCATTCTTCAATAATATCATCAATGTCGGAGGTGAAGGTAAGGGTTCGGTTTTTGGTAATGAATGATCTCAATGCTGTTTCACCATCAGTATTGTTAAACATAGCCTCTAACACCATTCCAAATTTAATAAAATTTAGCCTTTGTAGTTCTTCCCTCAAAGTTTGACCAACAAGTTCCTTAGCCTGGGTTATGAATGTTTCCAGTTCCAATTGAACGTTATTAATTTTGAAATGTGTTACAACTCGTCCTGGCAAGGCCGTGGTGCGCAGTTGTCTTACATCTTCCAGTTCTTCTTCTTCCATATCCTCTTCTTCGGTGTCCTCTTCTTCAATAGGTCTTCCAGTAGTGGATGGTCCAGCACCAGCAAATTGGATCACACTAGGTCTTCTTCTTTGCATTTGCTGTAGATAGCTGTCCCAGTAGTCCGTCTGCTTCTGGTGCTCTTCCAAAAACCGGTCAATTGAGTCTAAGTCTATTTCATCCATGGTAATATCTTCTTTTCTATCTTCGTCTTCATGTAATTCTCTGTGTAGGGTGAAAAGATCTTCGTCTTGAAAGATTTCCCCACAAATGTCGCAAAGAGCCATTTCAAACAGTTTGGCTTTGAATGCACACTCTGTGAATGTCCACGCAATAATGAGCAGCGCACTCAACCGGGTCCCTTTATATCTGAGGCAGATAGGTGGGGAAAGTGACGTCATATAGAAACAGGTTATCAATCATGTGCTAAATTTAGCCTTTAAACAACCATTTGTAATACATTTATCAGCAGGCTTGATAAATTGATGATATTTGGTCTAGATTCAATAATTTGTACGAGTTTTTTCAAAGACATCTGTTCCAACAAGTTTATATGGGTCAAGGTCGTTTGGAATTATTATTTTGAGCGGGGGATAGAGCACTAAGCAGCATCATTTACTACAAAGTGCTCTATCCCCCGCTCACATTCTTTTTTTAACTTTTTGTTTAAACTTTTTACAAAGGTGAAACATCACCATCAGAGTCGGAATCATTCCCATCACGAAATAGGTAGCGATGACAATACATAATTCTTCTGGCTACTAACATCCTATCCATTGGACGATGAGGAGTGTCTTGTTCTTCTTCTTCAATTTCCGACTCAGATGATGACTCTAATGTTTCGTAGGCGTGCAAGTCCACTTCATTGTCCATTGAACCAGCTTCGTCAGAGTCCGTTTCAATATCCATTATTTCTTCCTCCTCCTCTTCCTGATCAACCGCAGGTAGTTGGTCCTCTGCTTCTATAACTTCTACAGGTATTACCTCCAGAATTGAAAGAATTCTGTCGCGATGGAACACGGTGTTGTCAAGTGGAGCCATGGTATGAAAGTGGTGTATCTATCCAATTGGTTTGCTCTTTTTATACCCCCACCAACTATACATCTTATGTGGGTCAAGGTCACGTCAAGATACCCTTTGAGCGGGGGATAGACCACTAAGCGACATGCTAGTCCATTGTCGCAAAGTGATCTATCCCCCGCTCTATTCCGCAGATCACACTCAAGTCCAAGTCCAAGTCCAAGTCCAAGCCCAAGCCAAGAATTTAACACACTTTATTGCCACCAGGTAATAGTTATTCGCACATTCACTTGGTTTGCAAAGAGGTACTGAACAAACTCCATATTAGTTGTATTTTCGGTATGTAAATGCATCATGAAATATGCAATCTTATCGATTGCAGCATTGTCCAAAGGTTCACAGTTTACAAGTTCCAATGTACCTAAGCTTGTCTTCTCTTCGATCAATTCCAAAACTTCATTAACATCTACTTCCATAAGGATGAACTCAACGGTGTAGCTTTCCATTGTACCTGGTGTCTACACAATTGCTTGACTAAATCCGCTCTTCATCAATCCTACATATATACCAATTCCCCCTCCACATTACCCATTCCCCTCTACCTTTATATGGGTCAAGGTCACCCAATAATACCCTTTGAGTGGGGGATAGACCACTAAGCAGCATGCTAGTCCATTGCCGCAAAGTGATCTATCCCCCGCTCTGTATTCCACACAAGTCCTAGTCTTTACACACACATAAGCCCCCCAGTCTTTTACACTTAGTCATATAGTCTGTCCTCCCTGCCAATTAAGAGTTCCCCATGTTTGCCACTATTTTCAATCAACCTTTCCAAGTCCCAAAACACAATGTCCAAATTAACCAAGTTCGCTCGTCCAATTTGAAACACACTATTCCCCCCAAAGTCACTTGCTCTCACTTGTTGTCCTGTATACTGCTTCTTCTTCCACGCTACAATCACTACCCTACCTTCTTCAACAACCATTCTTTTAACATTATCATACACCTTCTTCAACATCCCTCTACAGTTTAAATAGTTAATGGTCACATACTCCCACTCCTTACCAATGATCAGTGATCCACTCATTTTCTAGCGTTCCACTGGAAGGTCCAAAGCAGAATGAAGTCGGGATGTACAGACCCCCTCTTTTATACCAGATAACCGGTTGTCCTTCATTTAAAGTGGGTCAAGGTCATTCAAAAGTACCCTTTGAGCGGGGGATAGACCACTAAGCAGCATGCTAGTCCATTGCCGCAAAGTAGTCTTTCCCCCGCTCTGTATTCTACACACACACACACACACACATGTCCCTGTCCAAGTCTTTCATTACATACCTAATATATATTCACTTCCTTCATCATCACTATCACTCATCACTGCTTCCACAAACTCCATCGGGTTAAAGTTGAATTGTTTTAATTGTTCTTTTAGGTTTTCAATTTGTTGGTCCTTCACTTCCAAAACAGTGTGAAGGTGTGATATGTAGTCCGCTGCCTCGGTGACACTTGCTACTCTTGGGTCGCCTAACTTCAAGCTGGGAACTACACTCTGCAGCTTAAAGTACGCCATACGCCTCTCTTGCTCCTGCCATTGACCAGGACTAAGCAAGCCTTGCCCGTCTCGACTCACCTCCAGCAGGGTCCGTAGCATCGGAGCTTTGCAGTCGTTTGCTCGAGCAACAGTTATGCTATGGAATGGTCGAACAGGTCCACGAGTAGCAGGCAGGACGTTGGCAGCACGCCTTCTTGAAGAAGAGGAAGCCCGAGAGTTGGAAGCCATGTTAAAGTGTAGTATTCAGCTAAGCGGTACAAAGCAGAATAACCAAACTGCACATCAATACCCGTATATATACACTTATCAGTGGTGGGGGTACTGGCTAACCTTGGTAAAGTGGGTCAAGGCCATCCAAAAACATTACCAGAACGGGGGATAGATCACTAAGTGGCATGTTAGTCCATTGCCACAGAGTGATCTATCCCCCGCTCTGTATTCCACATTCACGCACACAATCATACAAACACACAAGTCCCAGTCCAAGTCTTTACCCACACACCTATCCAATCTCATCCTCACTATCATCACTGTCCAACAGGCTTTCACACTTCCTAATTAGTTTCTCCCATTTACTCCGGATATGAAGTAGCTCACTGCGAGTATTCTCTAACATTCTGTCCCTTTGCTCTATAACTTCATTGTACCAGTCGATGATGCTTGGTGATGTCTGCGTTGATGCGTCCGATGTGGTTGGTTGAGAGGCTCCGCTGCTACGCAACTCCTTCCTGACAGGGCCAAAGCCGGAGAACCGGACACGACTCCTTGATGAAGGCCCCGATCGGATCAGCCCAACACCTGAGCCGGAGCCGGAGTTAGAAGCAGAAGCTGAAGACATGGTGTGAAGCGTTTGGCTTAACAGTTGCAAGCTGAATGAGCGGACAGTGGATTACCACTCCTATATATACCTATTTGTAGTGGTGGGGGGCGGGGTGGGGGTGGGGGTGGGGGTGGGGGTGGGGGTGGTGGGGGGGATAGCTTAAGGACTTCCACTAAATTTCCCTTAGTCTTCGCGGTCATCGGTTTTACATACCTTTAGCACACCCATCATTTTGGTTTCTTCAATAACTTTACACACCTCAAAAACCCAAGGAAACAGCTCATCTATGTTGTTATAATTAATTTTTGTCCAGTGTTCATACTTATGAGTTTGGTTGTTTATAATACATAGATAAAATGTAGACCCATCTCGTCTTATACAATATTCAACTTCCATTCTATGCCGATTTAGCACTTCCCAAGCATTGTGTTGATCTATCAAGAAGTCACCACCTTTGTAATTACCGTGACATGTTTACCACGGAGCACAGAAACAGACTGAAGCAAATGAACGGCTCATACAAGCTTAGTAAGAGCGTTAGAGTGGGGGTATCGCGTGATACACGACATTAGTTGTAAGGTTAGCACTTTACTTTAAACAGTAATTTATATGGGTCAAGGTCATTCAAACTTTGAAAAATTTTTACCTTCAAACACTTGTAGCAAGTTACAAGTGTTTGGAGGTAGGTTTTTATTTGTTAAAGATTTTTGTAACTTAGTCTTCACCCTCAAGGACACGGTTTGAGATTGTCCCAGTGACTTTACATCACCGCCAGGTTAAAGTATTATACAAGTCAAGTATTTTTTTTTATTAGTTGACTTGTATAATACCCCTCTCCCTTACTTTAAGAGGGTTAAGACTAAATTTGGAAAAATAATTTGGAAAAAGACTTTTAAATATTGTCCAACACAACCTAACAATTTTGATTTTTTTTTAGTGGGCCCATGTCCTAGTCCATTTCCCACACGGTTTGGCATCCTTCCCTTCGTATTAGATAGGCTTTAGGGATGAAAAATTCTCTTTGTACCATCCGAGGTGGTACTTGCATTGTACAAAGGTGGCCTTCACCTTTTACAACTATTTCTACTTTCTTATTACCTGCTCCATAGGTCTGACCAATAAAATAATATTTTTCATCAACCTTTAGCCTTCTAATATCCCGCGGTTGCGGGCCGTGGGGATGTCTGAACTTGAACGTTTTAGGCTTAATATAAAGAGTTTAGGGTTTGAATTGCCGAAATCTGACTGTACTTTTGAGGTGTCGTTGGCAGCGATCTCCTTCTGCACAGGCAAGTTTCTGGCAACACAAAACCCCAAACTTACTTGAAAACCAAGCGTAATCGCATTTCTTACCCTTGCCAGCAGGGGCTTTAACGCGCTTACGTTTCTGTGTTGGACTCTTTAGTGGAGTGTCTTGAAGCTTCTCCGAATTAGGCTGGCTAGAAGGAATGGGGGTGGAAGGGGGTAGAAGGGGCAAAGATTGGTCAAGAGGAATGGAGCAAACAATTTTGGGTGGGGTAGGCTAACGTGTTAGGTCTATGGTGGGAAGTTCGGGGGAAAGGATGGATTTCTGAGGCGATTTGGATGGCAGGTCAATAGTGGGAAGTTCAGGGGAAAATATGGATTTACGGGGTGGTTTGGTTGGTGTGGATGGCATTGGGGATATGGGTAAGGGACATTGTGATTTGGTATAGGATAACATTTTCCGGGTTCTGCTGTAGGGAGTGATCCTCGACCTGGACGTCTCTTCAAAAACCGCAGACTCCGATCCTGAGTCCGATAGCAGCGAGAGTGCTGGAGAGGCTACCGGGACTCGACCTGACGACTTGACGATGAGTTCTCCTGACGATGGCGGTGCACCAGCCTCTTCCACTGTCGGCGGCAATGGGGACAGGCTGGGCATTGAGGCGGGCTGTGTTGGCGGCGGCGGCGGCGGCGGCATCGTCAGGCAGCTCAGGATGTTTGCTGTCATCAGGTATTCCAGGATCGAAGTGGAGGATGATGAGGGTTGAGACGTGTCGGTCGAGGTTGAAGCTGATGGGTAGTTCTTCAGCTTAAGACCCATTTTACCCATTGTAATGAATGGAATAAATGAAAAGAATAGATGTGAAGAAAGAAGTAAAGTTCTAAAAAAATCTCAAGAGCAAGAGAGAACCTGTCCGTATGGGAGCTTGGACCGGAATGAGAAGTGCGTGCAGCCCGGCCGCCTTATATCCCCACCGGGGCTGCCACGCCCAGGATATCAGGGGGGGGCTCGCACTTTTTGTCGGGGGGGGGGTTCTTTAAGAAAAAAATTGAGCCCCATGGCATTCCTATGTTACCATCGCTGTAGTCTCCTAAAAGACACAACTCCAAACTTGTGTTAGTAATACCTACCCATTAATGTTTACAAAGTACTTTAATATATTTACTGTCTTAAAAAACACATGACCGTTACAAAATTTTTAAGTTTTATATATATTTAGGTCAAGGTCACGGAAAAACTTTAAAAAAATTAAGCCCCACACCCCCAATGGGGGTGTGGGGCACTTGGGTTGTCATCGCTGTAGCCTCCGAAGAGACCCAACTATGACAACAAGGCAACATCCAATGTCGTGTACCCTTCGCCACGCAAGACTTGTAAACATTTACTGCATTGTCTTTTCAATAGCTAACAAAGATTCGTTTACATAATTTTGAGTTTCCATGAGGAAACAAACTGAGGACACCCTAATGGCTTACGTCCTCGGTCCGAGTGCAGAGGCCGCCGCAACCTTTTGCATGCCAGCGTACAAACGGACATACTCCCACAACCCCAGCCGCAACCTGTTGCATGCCTGAGAGGAGCCTAACAATACTTCAAACTGACTTTACACGGGGGCCTACTCCCGTAACCCTATCTTTAATA
This sequence comes from Neoaliturus tenellus, assembly GCA_030545055.2. Taxonomy (NCBI): domain Eukaryota; kingdom Metazoa; phylum Arthropoda; class Insecta; order Hemiptera; family Cicadellidae; genus Neoaliturus; species Neoaliturus tenellus. The sequence continues at coordinate 98,239,153 of CM061533.1, forward strand.
TTTTTAATTTAGCAATGCAGTAAATTTTTACAAGTCCTTTGTGGGTCAAGGCCACACGGACATTAAAAAATTTCGGCCCCCGTACATCCATGGCGAACCACGAATGTTCGGGGGCCTTGGGGACTAAAAAACACAAATAGCTAACAAAGATTCATTTACGTAATTTTGAGTTTCCAGATGGGAAACTAACTGAGGACACCCTAGTGGCTTACGTCCTCGGTCCGAGTGCAGAGGCCGCCACAACCGTTTGTTTGCCAGCGTACAAACGGACATGCTCCCACAACCCCAGCCGCAACCTGTTGCATGCCTGAGAGGAGCCTAACAGTTATGAAAAGTGGCTTTACACGGGGGCCTACTCCCGTTCCCTATCGTTACAATTTACTTTGAGCATTGAAAAAGCTCAAGGGGGATTGCTAAAACAAGCGTATACACTTTAGAAAAATATAACACACTTACAACACACAATTGAGCTCAACGTAGTCAATGCTGGAACAAGCACATACACATTAAACACATATGACAAACAAGACACAAAGGATAAAAGACACACAGGAGACATAGGGTACAAGTAAAACACTCTCATATAAAACAATTCCCAATACCCAAACGCAAGCGCAATATCTTAGAACTAATACAAGTCTTAAAGTTAGAGTAGACTTCGCTAAACACTGAAGGCGCCATTCAGTGTTTAGTGAGGCCTATGGCGGTCCGTCCCGATCGTTCACGTTCAACGCGCGGGAGCGGACTGCGAGCCGGCTCTGGCCGGACCAAAAGGGTTTCGACTTTAGCTAAGTGGCGCAAACTGTTGCGCGGACACCCTAAGTTTTATACCAAACAGACTAATGTAAGTTTTACTGATGAAGATTTGTTTAGAATATTGGATGAAATGACTTTTCCTTGCAAAATTCAGTTAGTTACTCCCATTCCTGACAGTTTAGAGTCTTAGTCTCTCAAGCCGATATACCTAGAGTACGCGGAGCCTGACAGTCAGTCGCTCGGTGACTGTCGTGGGGTGCGCTTCGGTGTCGACGCTCCGTTGTTAAGTTTTCAAGGTCACAGTAATTTGAAATTGTTGGTGTTGTGCTGGTTCAAGGTCACCTGAGGGATTACCGATTGCCCATTTAGGCAGAGTCATGTCAGAAACTCGAGTTTAACTTGGCACTTTTGCCGTTTCTCGTCGCAAATTCGCTCCAAGTGGTCAAGGTCACGGGGACTCTGACTGAAACTCGGAGCGTAGGGCGAGAAACGGTAAAAGTGCCAAAAAATTTTAAGTTTCGGCGTGACCTTGACCTTAGTGGCGTCGGTGACGTCATTTTGATGACGTAAGGGGTGATGACGTCATCAGCACGTCATTTCTGTGTCGTCATGGGTGTGACGTCATAGAAATGACGTCATTAGTGATGACGTCATCGATGACGCAATCGATGACGTCATCGATGACGTCATCGGTGGGGTCATTGACCTCGATGACGTCATCCCTCAGGTGACCTTGAACTGAGCCAGCACCAACAATTTGACACTACTTAAATCAATGTAAAAGTTTATGTTTAACACCATACTCTGGTGTGAAAATTGTTAAATCTGTTAGTTTTTTACACTTTATTATTGTTTGAAACGTTATGGACCTTTATAACGTTGTAAACAATCTAGTAATTTAACGATTAGCTAGGATGCGATCTTATTAAAACTGAGCTCTTAAATTGGAAACAGATTTTATACTTTTCATGATATTATTAAGAGTATTTAAATTGTAATTCGAATTTTGAAAGAATATTTTTTACTTGAAAATGATATAAATAAAAAAAAGTTATCACTATTTAATAATTTAAATTACAAAAAGTAATTTTAGTGAATTTCGTAAACATATATAGATACAGTTTGACAATTATAGTACGAATATATTGTGGAAATATCTATTGAATTTAAGTACGAGTCGTAAGAGGGTGACAACAAGCTCCCCAAGGGAAATCCCAAAACAAAGCGAAGTTGTATTCGTCCCCAGACACTACCACCCTCGACCCTGAATCACGGTGAAATATGCGGCGAATACAGATTCAAATAAACTTTTTGTCCTCATAGAAACAAAGATATTACTATTGGTATAGAAGCCAATTTATAATACTCATCATTATTAAGTTGTTTACTATCATTTTCCTTGAAGTTGTTCATGAATCTCAGGAATTATAAACTAAAGCTCTAAATCAAGAAGGCAATTAATTTTAAATATTTATGCAATGTTATCCATTTATTACAATATTTTGTTGTAGAGTTATGGAAAGGTTAAGCCCATATTTCAAAGTAAACATCGGTCTTATTTTGTTTCCTTTTTAACGAAGTATAATGAAGGCTCGGGATGATTGCATAGCAGATATCAGCTGCGGAGTTTCCGAGACTTGAGTGACGACCTATGGTCATGCAAAGCTGTGTACACCATGTTGATCACATGTGCTGTTATTTATACAGGTCATTCATATTGATACTAAGAATTCTACATTTATAATGTTAGTTTTTTATTATTAATTTTCTAATTGTTAAACAAGTTGCATAAGATATACTAACCGGTTTTCTTATGCATGTTAATGGTGCAAATTGTAAAATTTAAGTTGTACATTGTGCGTCAAACAAGTATGGTCCTCTAAATATATTATGAGACTCAAGCCATTGAAAACATCTCTTTGTAAGATCGATTTGAAAAGTACATATTTATTTATTGGAAAACACCTTAAGAACATAAATAGTCATAAAACGTTTAAAGTAAATATGGTTTACGTTAAACTACTTAATACATAATTTAGTGGTCCTTATGCATAGACCAGAATAACTTTAATGATACCTGCAGTTTAACCTTTTACCGTGGTGTATTAAAATACAAGTCATGAAGAATTTCTCCAAAACCAATATACATTCTTCATTTATATATTTGATCTACGGATGTATATTGTATGAAGTTGTAACAGCTTATGTTGTATTGCATTTTTATTATAATTATTTTTTAATTTAAATGCATTCCTCGTTTTCAGGATGAAATTTATTTATCAAACACATAAACCTGGTTAAAAAAGTTAAATAATATTGCATTTGACGTATATGTTTAATGTATATATTGATCTTGTCATTTTTTTAATGAATATTAAATGTATTAATTAAATGTATTACTGTAGTAACATATCTTACTTAAATTTTGTAGTTACAATAAATTATGTTTAACTGGGTAGAAACAATAACATAAATAATTGTAAAAATTATTTTATCTTAAAGATATTGGTAAATGAAAGATAGATCAGACAGTTCAAATAAGTAAATGTTTGATTTTATAGTTATATAATTAATATATCTACACATCTAATTAGTATAAAATTATTTGTAGCTATTTTAAAACAGTGTTTTACATTGTTTGTAATGTTTATTTCCGGACTAACAACAGTTTTAAAGAAAACGAATCAGTATTATTCCAACCTTTCGTGTTTATAACAAACACAATTGCTATCTTTGTTTAAAGGTGTTTCCGCGAGACCGGAGTAACATTAACTATCTTTTGTCACGAAAGGTAAAATCTGCTTTTCCACGTGCAGATAAATACGAGTAAAACAAATACTCAAATATGTACTGTATTCTTATTTTATATTTTGAATAATTTTTTAATCAAATCGTCTCCATAAAGATTTAAACGTTATTGATTTTGTTCAACTTTAGGCTGTACAAAGAGGAAAGAGTGTATCCTCTAAAACCATCCTCAAACGGGTATCCTCTAACGTTTCATCTTTAAAAGGGTTGGTAACAAGAAAATTAAAGACTAAAGTGTAAAGATTTTATCCTTAAGAGTGGAAACAAATACAAAAAATCTAAACCTAACAATTAGCCTATATAAAATAACAATTTTAAACTTCATATTTTATTTCCAAGTAGTTTTGTCACTTTGCGAGGTTCTGTCACTTCACCTGATGTCACGAATAATGAAAGGTTGGGGTGAGAACAATAAAATACTGAGAGATAATATTTACTGATTGTTACTTATGTAGTAAAAACATATTTTTAATGTGACAGAGTGACTTACCATAGAGAAATACATAATCAAGCAAAACAAAGTAGGAATTTCATTTAATCTACCAAATTATATCTTCAGTTTCAAAAAATTAATAGAAGTGTCGCAACCGATGAAAAATTAAAATTTCAGTTAAGTATTAGCCATAAAACAAATAATTTTTATTATTCAATTTCATGCGTATTTTGACTGATGTAAGTGATTTATTTTACTTTTAGAATTTTACTTAAAACCACAGAACAAGCTCAGTTTGTGTCCTTTAAAAGAGTCCTTTTATTTTAAAATGGATTGCTTGTGTTTCCTTTTGACGTTCAATCAAAATATTTGAAGTAGCACTTCAGTGGTTACAGGTAAACCAGCTAATCAGAATTGAGTTCCGTGAAATGCTCTGTAAAAAATGTTTCACACGTTCCAATAAAACAACCACTCTTTGATCAGCTTGGACTAAAACCCGATTCAAAAGGCTGGAACAAAACAGCACGATTTTCATGTGTGGCAAATTCTTTGTGTGTTTAGTATTTTTTACAAAAAGCAATTCTTCAGTTTTGAAAGGATAAGCACTATCGGTTTTAGAATGCATATAATATAATTAAATAAATATAATATAAAAATTGATAATTTTATAAATATTCAATTAATAAAATATGTGTTATGAAATAAATATTTTCTTAAACTTTTTGTAATATCGAATCTTTTTACCTAGTTTTTTAATTTATTTTAAGTAAAATTTAGTAACAATTAAACTTAAAATGAACGTTAATTTTACGTCATTTTTGTGTTTGCACATATCAATTCGATATTAAAATATAAACAATTCTTTATTTTTTCAGCTTTGTGGGAATAAAGATGGAAAATGTGTATTTCTATCCTTATTAATGTAGTAAATTTGTAAAAAAAATGTCTTTACCCTCCCCCCATTTACTATAAATAAAGCCCACTTATGTATTTTGTGATAAAATTATTTAGAAATCATTACAACATTTACAAGACACAGTTTATTCGTGCGGTAAAGAACTTAAGCTGTGAAGTTATATAGTGTAGTAAAATTAAGCCAAAATATGACTGGAAAATGAAATAATTTTTGGACAGCAAATTTTTGCTGAAATGTGTTCTATGCCATCCCCTTACCTCCCTCAGAAAAGTCCCCTGAAATCCCCAGTGGGCAACATGCCTAAAAATGATGGAATGGCCCACGTGGAGTCAGAAATAAATTTTTCTTCGACCAATGGGTTTATGTACATCAAATTAAAGCTCTTAAGAAAGAATTTAATGCCGCAAACCCCATCTCAAATGGTTGCCTGAGTCGAAAACGGCAGCCTGTCAAACTTTGAATAAAAATCAAATTTTAACCTAAACGCTTAAAAATGTAATAATTTTTTAAATACATGACCTTTCGAGGTGCGGTTTGCGGCAAACGTTTCATTTTACAATTACCTTTGAAAATGTGGATAGCTAGTCATATGCTTATCATACTACCCTTGAACCACCCTCCACATGGACGTCCCAAAGAGGAAGTTTTAAAAAGAATTTCTTAGTCCATAGCCATGGTATACATAATTTTAAAGGTCATAGTAAGGAGAGTACGTAGTCGAAAACCAGACCTCAAAAGGTCAAATATGTCGGAAGATATTGTATTTCAAAGTTTTGATAATATTATTTTATTCTAAACTTTAAACGCCTGCCATTTCACTCCCGACAGTTATATTGAGGTCCGGTTTACGGCATTGTATTCTACATTTTAAGACCTTTAATTTGATATATATAAACCTTCTGGAATGTATTTAAATTTAGTATGCTTAGAATCAAATTTTAATGTAACTCCTTAGGGGCCAACCCCTCATTTTTAAGCGTGATCCCCATATGGGATTTCTGGGGACTTTTCGGAGGAAGGTCAGGGGACGCCATAGAACACATTTCAAAAGAAATTGGCTTTCCAAAAATTATTTCATTCTCCCCGACTAATTTTACTACACGAATATAACAACGCACAATGAGTGACCCCGTTGGTAGTACATAGTTTTGAAAAGCTACAAAGGAAAAATTAATTGTAATTTTAATTTAAATCAGCATTAACGGGTATAACATTAATAAACGTAGAATTCTTAGTATCAATATGAATGACCTTTATAAATAACAGCACATGTGATCAACGTGGTGTACACAGCTTTGCATGACCGTAGGTCGTCACTCAAGTCTCGGAAACTCCGCAGCTGATCTGCAATAATCCCGAGCTTAATGCCTTCATTGTACTTCGTTAAAAATGGTGCAAACTAAAACCGATTTTTACTTTAAAATATGGCCTTAAGCTTTCCATAACTGTTTTTTATTAAGTCTTAAAGTTGCGTAAAGTAGTTGAATATAAAATGTAACCTTCAAACAATAAATATGATAAAAAAAATTATGTAATTAGCAATATTTAAAAGTAAATTTACGTGATGTACAAGATTTTTAGAGCCGTTGGGAGGGAGTGGTTGGAGTACCTAGGGTGTAAGTATCTCGCATTTCAGTTTAAAGGTTTTAATTACATGTTTGAACATGAAAGGTGCAAATGCAAATCATAACAAAACGTTATAAATTTAATTTTTAGTTTTTATTTTTAATTTTGATCAAGTATCAAAATTAAGTTTGGGTATGTAAAGTGTGAAATTTTCGTTACCCCATAAGTTTTTTAAATAAGCGTTTTTTTTTCTAGCAATGAATTTTTTTTTTTACTTCGCAATTTTTAGACTTTATTACCTTAAAATATAAAAAAAATATGACAACAAGTTTTGAATGCAATAGTTTAACTTCAGAATTTAACATCTCGAAATTTTTATGAGCCCATCTTGACTCTACTCCGATTAAAACAAATAGCGAAGCGCAACAGCACCAGTCCAAAGTTTGATTAGGATCTCAGGCTAAGTTAAGTTATATGACAACTTGGTGCCAAGTTCCACTTTGTCAGCTGTTGGCTATATACCGTTCCTACGCAGTAAAATAGTAATGATGATAATGAAAACTTCCTTAGAGAGTATAATTAATTTAAATGATTAAAATGTTTGCTTGCCTATTATTTAATAGGCAGATTTGACCTATTAGGTTGGATGATTATTTTCGGTAAATTAAATTATGTTTCATGAGAACATCGTACTTACAGGAATATTTTTGTACATAGAAAAAACAATATATATTTAAAACCGACGTAAAAAACCCTCTATACAGTTTGTCTAAGAAAGTTACTAAGGGGCGACTTACATTCGGTTTGTTCCGAAAAAAACTTTTGTTTGGTTTTCATTCCTATATTATCAAGATTTATTTGCATTTCGAATAAATTAACGTTAAATTTTTCACAAACTAAAGATACAACATTCTAATAAAGGTTTTACTTTGTGGGAAATGTCAACTTTTTCAATCCTATAAACTGTTCGTCTGAGAATTCCACCTGACCGATTCACATGAACTTCGTACCGAATAACATTTAAACTTGTTTATATTGGCAGCTCCATTTATTTATACGTTATCTTATATTTCTTTAACCTAAAAATATCTACATTTCCAAACACTTGCAGTGCTTTTATTTCAGTCTTTCAATCACCTGATTTTTTCCAACGAGAAATGAAGAGAAAACACCCAAAGGCATTTGATTTATCATAGCCAGTGCCTATATACATATAAAACTATTAATGTTTCATCCTTCATAGTTTTATATTATTTACATTTTATTTTTTGTTGATTAAAAATTTAATATGTTTTGATTGTTAAGTTGTTGAGTACAATAACTTAATTCCCTTAATTGTATTAATGTTATAAATGGCCTATACAATCGCAAATTGTAAAGGGTCTTATCAAATGAATGGTTTACATTAATATTGAATTACGTTGAATGGAGCAATACCACCTGAAAATTGACGGGTAACAGATACCGTAGTATTAATTAATATTATGTTTACTTTGTTGGCGTTTTAACTGTAAAATATTAAGAATTTCAAATGTAAATAGTATTTGAAAGTACTCAAAGAAACTATTTTTTTTGTAAACAGACCAGCATAGAATAGCAATTGTCATAATGCATCAAACAAAATTGAAGTTTCAGGAACATATTTAAAGTTTTATAGAACAAAAATCAGGCACGTTTAAAGAATATTTAATACTGGTAAGAATATTGGTACTGGTGAAAAAGTGTGAAAGACTCTGAGTTTGTACGCAGGATGATATTGTTCAATGGTCAATTATGAAAGGAAGTTATATTATTTGCTTTTCTCCTCGAGGGTTAGAGGTCGAGTTGTATGCTACAAGTAATACCGTGCGAAAAACTCTATTTTAACATTAGATTTGTTAGTGTTAGTTTGAGTTCCTCATAAATGTTTGGGTGAACACATCATGGTTTAACAGCTAACTTTACTTTTTGTTAATTATTTATTTTTCACTTACAAAATATAAATCAAATGTTAATAATATATTTAACAAAAGTAAACCTAAAAATGGAAATAAATATTTTCTATTATTTACTATATCCCAATTATAAATTGAATGTCGGGTTGGGCCTGATGATAACCGGTGTGACTGGACGAAATCGAAGGCCATTATTATATAGGGCCTAAATTTATTTACCGTCCTGTGTAAAATTACTGTGTACGTGTAAATACATCGAGTAGGGTATGAAGACGTTTAATTATTTCAACCTAAGTAACAGCCCCAACATGTATAATACTAATGGAAAAGTTATTTAATTTATATGACAAAAGTAATTTTAATTGATAAATATACATAATCACACAAGAAATAGAGTGTAATTTAAAGGCACAGCACAAAGTGATAATTGAAATATATTTTGTTATGTTTAAAAAATAATATTCTGATAAAAAATATAAAAAACTATAATAAAACAAAACTTTTTATTAATTAATCACGACGGTATGTAATTTTACAAAGCTAATTCAAGAACCATACTATATTAGTGGTTATATAGCCTAAACTAGTGTTTTATGTAAGTATGAAAATGTATGCATAATTGATATAAAGTGCCTATATTATGTACAAAAAAATAACCCTAATGCAATTTATATTGACACATTTTGATTGATTTTGAATTTTGATTGTTTTGGCATTGCAATTTGTACTTTTCAAAGGTTTATTGTAAAAGATAAGACAAGAGATACACAAAATTAAGATTTCTAAATTAAAGTTACTTCTTTTATAAACTCAAGTGTTATAAAGATTGGTACATGTACTGTACTTTTACACTTCAATGAATTACTATGCAATTAATAGAGTATGAAAAAAATTATATTTAGATCGATTTTGTAGCTTGCCAACCACAACGTTTTTTTTCGATAAAAAATGTGTCTATTAAATTGTCAAATTATTTTACAAAAGATAATTTTTTTGTAAATTTTTATTTAAGTTGTCGATATAACACTATTAAAACTACAAAAGATTGTTTTGTTAAATAAAACCATTCATACACGGATTCATTAGTCACATTTGATTGAAATCCGTTGTACTGTTTGGGACCTTCGGAGAGCTAATTTGCATAGAAATTGGTCATTGGGTTGATTTATGTGATTACAATGACAGGGATAAAAACAGAATAACCCAAGTCACTTAATTGTTTGTCTTTGTTTGAAAATTAGTTCTAGGATTATTATGATAAGTATTCGTCTAATTGAAAAGTTATTTTCTGTTAGATTTTCAGCATAAAACGTTTTCTAAAAAATAAGCAAACATAAAAAACATAAATATATAAACTAAAACGTGTAATAAATAACATCTCGGTATGCCACTACTAACAATAAAATAGTATCTAATATTTAAATACTAATCGAAATAAAATTGGGTGTTCTTGTTAAAGTATGTATTTTAATACTAATCGAATTTAACATTTTTTATCCATAAATCATGTTTTATAAACTACGAACAAAAGTTAGTTTTTTCATACCGGTATTCTATTTGTTGCATATTCCCCAACGGCCGGTACAATTTATAACCAAACTAAAATTAAAATACGCTATATTTTGTTCATCCCCGACCCAACGGCCGGTACAATTTATAACCAAACTAAAATTAAAATACGCTATATTTTGTTCATCCCCGACCCATAACCTAACTAAATGAGGATTTAGCTATCGTCAAACCAGTTCTTACAGTTGTGGTTACTGCCTTTTCGATGTTAAGATTTCATCTTCAGACACATACAATTTCATATGAAGCTGACTCGTCTAATGCTAAAAATAAATAAACACGACACAAACAGAACAAACTCTAAGTTGACATTTATGAACGCGCACATTCCTGTCGCACACACAGCACAGGTTGTCATCTCCGCGGGAAGACAACTGGAGGTCATAGGTACCTACGTCGTCGGCCCTCACGTGGTGGCGATATCAGTCTTTTACTTTTTCCGTCTGGTTGTGACTCCTCGTTCCGATTTAAAATGAAATTGATAAATGAAGTGTGGTTTGTACTAGAGTTTGTCATATGACTAAGAATGTTCGTTATTTTCGTTTCATGTCATGTAAATTTTGTATTCCTTCAGTGTTGAGCTTTCTGCATGGTGTGAATTTTATTTTGTATTTTCTTATTACTCAGGTGAAGCACCAACCTAAACTATACTGTAAGTAGGCCGTTTGTTTTACTTGAGTAGTTAGTCGACTGAGTTTTATTGCATGGTTTGTGTGTGGTGTGAAATTATATTTAAGTTAATTGTAGGCATTGAGTTTTCTTAATGTATACAATTGTATATTTAATGGAATAAAAGATTGTCTATTGTCCATCACCGCTGCACTACTGTCTACTTATTGCCCATTCCCTGTTTAAGTGGTGCCTGCCCCTATTGATCTGCAAAAATTATAGTATTTTGTAAACACCTTACTCTTTCAGTGGATAATTACAAGTATAACCCAAGTCACTTTATTGTTTGTCTTTGTATGAAAATTAGTTGTAGGATTATTCTGATAAGTATTTGTCTAATTAAAAAGTTATTTTCTGCTAGATTTTCAGCAAAAAGCGTTTTCTTACAAACGCATATGCCTTTGTAAGAACATGATATGAAATGTATATATTATAGACAAAAATTAGCCCTAATGCAATTTAGATTGACACATGTTGATTGATTTTGAATTTTGGTTGTTTTGGCATTGCAATTTGTAATTTTCAAAGGTTTATTTTGAAAGATAAGACAAGAGATACACAAATTTAAAATTTCTAACTTAAAGTTACTTCGCACATGCCAACCATTCATATACAGATACATGATTGAAATCCATTGGACTGTTTTGGACCTTCGGAAATCCATTGAATATCTAATTCAAATGTCAACTCATGTGTCATGTGGAAAAATGTCAACTCAAGTCATAGTCTTCAACTATTGGCTTAAATAACTTCGGGCTAAGAGTCTAATTAATTCTAAATTTTTATTTTCAAACTTGCACATTCGGCATTTTGAACTCTATTTCACCAAAAAAAACTTACGATTTCACCTATGGGCCCCAAAATTTAAATTTAACAATGAAGGGTTAATTAGTTTCATTTGACATGGTAAACGCTTATACACGAATGTACGGGTTGAGAAAACTTTGTATATAGTAAGCCTAGGTAATCAATTAACTGGATATGGGTTCAAAAAGGGTTCCTTGAGGGATTAATGATGTTTTTATTAGCATATGTTCTAAGGAAATTATTTTGAGTGTGGTAAGAGTATTACTTACAAGCCGAGAGCCTAGGCATTGGCTCTGCTCAATATCGGCTAACATTTATTCTAATTATATTGAAAATTAATTTATACCCGGACATAAATAAAAAAAAAAAAAAAACAAAAGATTTTGCAGTATCACAGGAACGTATCACAGTAGACGACGAAATTCTTCTGCTCAGTGGTAACACCAGAATATAAATTTGTAGCAACCTCAACAGGAAATCCCAAATTTAAATTTTGCAATGGAATTAGAATACTCAAATTAGATAGGCCTAAATGTTTTGGACTTAATCATAGATAAATAGGATAAAATACGAGGAAGTTATAATTCACATCTTATAATGAAAGTTGGTCAACATTTTAAAGTACTAACTAGAAATAAATCAAAAGATAGAAATAATGTTAACTACATAGAAAAAGGTTTTAATTTTTCTTCCATTCAAAATATCTGATTAGCAGTAGGTACTTTTTACAAATTTTGTTATTTTTGTAATTTTTTTTCTTTTTACTATTGTTTGTTAATACAAAATATATCTTTCGAGTATTCATAACCGATTTTAAAATATGTCATAAATAACAAATTGAATTATATTTAGTGCAGTTTGGTTTCCATAACACATGCTTACTCTTTATGTCTGACTACAACCAACTCAGGCACCATTTAACATAGCCTTAAGCACCGTTATTATTGAAAATGTGATTCACAGTAATGAATACTTCCTAACATAAGATATAGGGAAACATTAAAGTGGGAAAATATGTGTAGGCGAGATCCCATTACATGTTCTTTGATGAACAATACGTTATTTCAAACATTTCAATACATAGTTACTCGATAAAAAATTAATTTTACCATGCAGTGATTATAAAATTTATGAAAATATTCCAAACCACTGTCTAATAAAAGAGGAGAAATGCTGTATTTATGGTTAGGATTTGTCCTTAAATGTTATGTTTTAAAGTAATTGATTTGAGATTACCATTTAATCACTAAAAATTAAATATACGTATTTAGATAATGATATATTGACAGTATGGTATTGAACAATTATTCTAACAATCTACAATAATTAAAAGGTTTTAAAAATCGTCTATCGCAAAAACAAACACCTTGCAACACTCTTAAAAGTGGTTTACTTTATAAAATAGTATCATGGTCGGGATCGAGGGGTTCAAGGATGTAATTAAATAGATTATACCTTGCTATCTTTATTACAATCTCATGTCAAAGTTTCCCACCCACTTCCGGTTTCTAGGTTGCAAGACCGGAAGTATCGTGACCCGAGGCAGGCTCTAAATATAAACCTCCTTCAACCAGTAAGATAGCGTGGTTATCGTTGTCTCAGTAAAACTCTTACTAAAAGTAAAAAAAAAATCGTTCGCCACACCAAAAAGTATTACATTTATTTTTTGGAGTTAGTTTAAATCAAGTTTCACCAACATTTTAATTTAAAAAAATGTTTTACAAAACAAAAAAGTCAAATATTGTTACATATAAATCTGTTAATGTTTATTAGAATGTTTCATAAACTAAGATATCGAGTTGTTTTACATAAATGATTAAAATTTGGTAAATGAAAGTTAAGTACACTTAAATACGATTTGTAAGTAGTATTTTAACGAAGTTGAAAACATATGAAGATAATGTTTGACTTGATTGCCAAGTAGCAAGTGTTGTATATATTAAATTGTATATTGTTGAAAATGTTGTTGTATATTCTTCTAACAATCATGATTTTGTTAGTTTATCCCCGACTGGGGATATTCTATTCCTCTTGTATATCCAACATAGTTAAACAATCAACAGTTTTATTTAAACAAAGTTAAATGAGTATTTAACTTTACGAGGGTATATCCATTTTCGGCCGATGAAGAACAATTGAAGGGTGCAGAGAAAGAACGATTGATGTCACAAAAACTAAATTTTACAGGACAGGCATTTTAAACTTTAAAACCTTATAAAACGACCAGGAATAACAATAAATAATTAAAAGCTAATGTTTTCTTATCTACAACTAATCCTTTATTAATTTAAACTGAAGTTGTTTTATTAAAAACAATATAATATCTTTTATTAATAAATAAAAAAATACTTGCTTGGACAACGAGCGTTTTTTCTCTGTAAATAAGGAAAAAAAAAACTGTTGCAAATGAAAGCTTGTTATATAATTAGGAATTTCTCAAAGATATTAAGTTTAAACTTTTGTTAATACTATATATATGTACATATATATAAAAGGAATATATATATATATATATATTAGCGAATTTCCCTATAGGAAATACGCTATTACGGTAGTAGCCATGGTAAGACCTTAGCCTGGTGCCATGTTTCTTTTTCATTTAGGGGTCCCCAGAAGACAAAAATTCCATTCTTTTTCATATATACGTATATACTGTATACATAATATATATATATATATATATATATATATATATATATATATATATATATATACATATATTAATAAGTATTGTCAACTTTTGACAGGGATCTCTGATTTTGATGAAATTTGGCATGAAGGTGTAGGACTAGGTCTATTTTAATGAATTTGTGAACCAGCATAATCGGGTCATGGGAACAGGGTTTTTTGGGGTTTCAAAAGGGTCAAAAATGTGATTTTGGAATTTTTGGACAAATTTTTTTAAATTCAACAATTTCAACTAAAATCATTTAAAAGGGCTTAAAAACAAACAATTTAGTATCCTGAAGTTTTAACTTTGCTTATCAGGTTGCAGATAAAATCCAAAAATAGGTCTTCCATATTATTCTTATGGGGAATTAACAAAACCCTCTATCTCACATATTGACATAACTTGATCAAATTTGGAAAGTACTAGGTAGGTTTCAACTTATATTTACTTAAAGCAGCCTTATGGCGGAAAACCCACATCCTCGTTCCCATGGTTTTTATGGGGGAAGTTAAAAAAATCAAATCATGTAGGACATATTTGCTGAGTATGCAGGTCTGCTACTAATAGTACCATACTATTACCTTTTCTTGGTAGAACCAGCATTCACATTCAAGTTCGACACATCATTGCCATCATTATCACCATTACTCATTGTAATATAAAAAATAAACTTTAAAACACAATTAAGTTGAAGAGCACTGTTGTAGGCTGGCTGGCGTAAGTCAGAGACTGGCGCAAGACACACCATGCATGCTCTTCAGAGTGTGCCGGCACGCTTAGTGGACTACAAGCGTTTCTTCGCTGTTCGCGAGGGACAACAAGCACTAGTTCTCTGTATACCAAATCTTTTTTGTTGATTTTTAAGGAATCCGATCATTATTTTGCTGTAATGAAAGCACGTGGTTGTAGAACTCATATTTCCCTACACAGTGGTGGTATTAGTTAAATTTTGAATATTTTTGGACATCAAGCGTTTTTTCTCTGTACCCTTCAATTGTTAAAAGAAACATGGATTAAACAAGGACTTGGTGGAGCAATACGGAACTGATAGAAACCTATTGTGTGTCTCCCAATAACGTAAAGGTAGTGTCGTGAGCAGCATAGGCAGTGAATTAAGTCACCCCACTGCTTACGAAATAGAGTAATGCGATGAATATTGAGAGCAGGTCCTCCAAAACAGTAAGGAGGCGGTAAAAATTTTCTCCCGCACAACAATTAAAAACATATTTTGGGCTCCGAAAGAGAGTCAACAGGACGGATTTGTGATAGGCATCGAAAAGAAGCCAGAACGTTGCAAAAAAAAAAACCATTTGGCGGGCAATTTCAGCTCGAGAAGTCGAGCAGATGAGACCTAGAGTCACTCCGCTAGGCAGTGCAAAGTCACCACACGTCCGACGTGACGCATTTTTACGTGTGTTTTCTCAAGTTCATCCCATTTTATAGTTATGACAGTGTTCTGTGTTGTCTGTATTAAACCCTTTGAAATAGCCATTATTGATTTGAAATGTAGTGGTACTGCAAAAAGTATTTTCATATTGAATCCAAAAACGAAAGAAGAAGAAAGAAGAATCCAAGAGTCAAAAATAGTTGTTTGCAAAAAAAATTAAAAGAAAATTAAAATTATTTTACACAATTTACTTGTCTACGTCGTCCTTTAAATATCATATCCATAACAAAGAAATATTATAACCTTCGTTCATTCAATATAGTATAATATTGATGAAAATTTATAATTAACAAATTAATTTTGATTTTAAAATATAAACAATAATAATAAGGGTGACAGTATTATCACTCTAACCAATAAAATTTTCCAAACAGTATTTTAGGTTTTAAAAGTTATAAAAATACAAAATATGAGGTTTAGATTGAACTTTGCAAAAAATTCCATGTATGGTATTATTTTACCCTCATACAAAACATTTTTGACAAAATCTTTTAGGGCGTTTCGTGATAAACTGCTGAAGTTGTTAAACTAGCAGACAGTGACTGATGAACCTCCATGACTTCTTACCACTTCATCACTCAGGATCTTGACGCCTTTGAAACAATATAAAATCATCATATAGTATAGCCAAGGATATACATTTCAATTATATAACAGATAAAAACCCACAGCCAAGCAAAAATATGAATATTTAATAAAAATCAAAATACCAGTGTATAGTCACTTTATTTAGGAGATTTACATTTTATAGGGTAACTTATGTTTTACTAGTGTAAACTAACATGGTCACAATTTACTAACATTATCTGTAGCAAATAGTTATTAGTATCTGTAGTTGTTATTTTATCATGAAAGTTAATATTATTGAGGCTATTCATATTATAATTTAGTTATCTTTCTTTAGTAGAATATCGATTTGTAATTTTTTCTTTTTACTAAAATAAATTTATTGAAATTTTATATGTATAAATTTAAATACGATGTGGTGCATCAAAGGTTGGCCATGTGGCCATGATAGTTTTATACAAACAAAAAAAAAAAAAAAATAATTCTGAAGTAAAGCAGTATATGAAAGAGTATTAACTATTTGGTTGTACGTAAAAACAAGACAGGTAAATGATTTTTGATTTTAGTTATAACATAAATTAATGATAGGCGTTCATTTGGTTTAAAATATAACACAAATATTTATTGATTTATTTTTTAACGCATTCTCTTACTTGAAAATATACTATTGTAAATTCTTAAAATAAGATATTTTTACATTTAAAACCCCTTACGCGATTTCTAAGTTTTTTTTACAATATTACCATTATCGTATTTAGGGCATAAAATTTAAAACAACTTTTTACGTATTCCAATTATATAATGTAAAGTCAGAAAATGTTTGCGAATAACTGCTTTTATTTATCGGTAATGCATTGTCAAAGCGATGAATTGGAGCTATATTTCTTGGTAATGCATTGGTCAACCTGTGGTTTTAAAGCCTTTTTGGCTTGCTTTAAGTTCACGCTGATCAAAGAGGCATGAGCTTTATTGGAAACTTCGAGTAACGCTTTATAGAGAAATTGTCAGAACCCGATATTCTGGCAGCTTAGTGGTCCTACCTGGATGCAGTCAACTGGAAAATGAAACTTAAATACAAGGATAACCACACTTATCATTATTTAAAATGCAAAAGAAATATGTGAATTACTTGCATGAGTTTTGGAATCAGTTTTTACTTATAATGGATGTATTTATTTGTATTAGTATTGAAAAGAACATGGTACAATAATCGTATGTGTTTTATTTTAAAGTGCACTTTAATATAGGAGAAGTCAATTTTAGTTTATTGTAAACTTTGTTGTAAAAAAATGGGTTATAAAATTGCATACGAGTAAAACTATTTTAAAAATACGTTACATAACATTTAATATTTTTATGTCTATGTTAAAAGTGGTTTTGGTATAAATATTGGTATATACGACTACTATAATAAAAAATATTGATGTAATAAAATATTTGTTAAGGCTATAATGCAATACAATCTTACTCTAATATACTGAGTATTATGATCATTCATACTAGAGTTGGTATAATATGAGGAACAAACTAAAATAAATTGCGATAAATCATGTTATAAATAGTTTTATTCCATAAACTTATTTTTACACATAAAACATATAGAGTCTAATAACAAATCAATTTTACATTCAACAATAAAATATCTCTATTTCCAATTATCTGGCCAGTAATAAAGCTATCTGTACAATAAGACAAAGTCTTGCCTAGTTACGTATTTATTTTATTTATAATAATAAAAATACCTGTCTAGTTTGGTTGATAACGTACGTTTTTATTAGTAATTAGTAGTTTTTATTTATTATGTCAATATAAGTAAATTGTTATGTAGTGATTTTTTTTAGTATCAATTTAAATGTTGATTGGTTCACTTACGAAATAATACAAGAACTAAATTTAAGTTTTTAACTCTCTTTAGTAATCTTGGATCGTTGATGTATCACTTAAGTATATTCGAGGTTGTTCCAGTTAAATAGACTAATTTAAAAATTTTCTTTTCTTTTTTATTCATACTGTTTTGTAATGTTTTCAGTTCTGTGAAACCTTTGTTGGGAAAAAAGTTATACACAACCAGATAATTTGGTATATTACAATTTTAAAATGATATTGTAAGATTTCAACATCATTTCATTCACTTATTTTAAAACGGACGAAATCGGTATGTCAAAATATCAATAAAATATTTACACTCCTTCCCCATCCATGTGCAATTCTTATTTATATATTTACATAAAATCTACACTCCTACTTTGACGAAAGATTCATAAAAGTACCCATAGTACAAGCTTATAGTAAAAACATTTCATAAGTGGAAACATGAATTCCCTGTTTCACCATGAAAGCTTATATGGACAAATACGTCGCACCCTGTAAGAAAAGAGCGACCGGATCGAAACATCAGCATTGGTTTTAAGGTTTTAAGTTGTCTGAAGTTTGAGCATCTATACAAACATGTCGGGGTTTTGATAGTCAAAAGTAGGAACATAGTCAATGTCACTAATATTGTCACTGGCACTGACACTAGCTGAGGAAGGTAACTGAAGCACTCAGTAGGAAGACACTGATGGGATACTCCAGTCTCAGCTGGCCTCCATGCTGCATCGCGGCGGGCTGCTCCCCTGTCAATAGGAAGAACATGGTCAGTGTCACTGATATTGCCACTGGCACTGATACTAGCTGAGGAAGCTAATTGAAGCACTCAGTAGGAAGACATTGATAGGGTACTCAAGTTTTAGTTGGCCTTAATGCTGCATCGGTGGGGCCTGTCAACATTTACGGCATATTTTAAACTTTTACAGAAACCTTGATCTGACAGGCCCAAGGGAATTTCCTCACTTTAATATTATCAACGCCGTTTTAATTAATTGGTCTGTCCTCCCAATACCTTCCTCCCCTGTATCCTCTTCTTTACGATCTTCTTTACGATAAATTATTTGTTCTGCTTTTTTTGGTGCCACAACGTTGACCTGTAACCACAGAATTCTGTGACTGTTCTATGTGACACGATTCCACCTCCATACTAATGAGGAACATGAAATTGTGTAAACATTTGACACTATTACAAATCTATTCTAAATAAAGAGATTTTGATTTTGATGTGACACAAACAGTCTGTGAGACCGATGGTTTCAGTTAGTGTAAAAGCCAGTAGCAGTGGTAGAATATGCAGTGCTATTAACGGAGGTCTCGGGTAAGAGAAAAACATAAGTAAAAATTGTGTTAATGATGACATAGTATTTTATAGAGTGAAGCTATCATGAAACGCATACAATATTCATTCTAATTTTATAGTATATATTA
This sequence comes from Neoaliturus tenellus, assembly GCA_030545055.2. Classification (NCBI taxonomy): domain Eukaryota; kingdom Metazoa; phylum Arthropoda; class Insecta; order Hemiptera; family Cicadellidae; genus Neoaliturus; species Neoaliturus tenellus. The sequence goes on from CM061533.1 coordinate 98,258,593, forward strand.
TAAAAATTATTCTAATATATTAAACCCGTACAGGCCAGGGTTTTAGTTTGTTTAGTTCATGTAGGTAAATACTGGAGCAACTAACAAGTTGTTAATTTAATACAGTATCCTATACTATAATACGAGCAATGTCTGAAGGGATGTGTGTTCCACGATCTCGAAATCTAGCGAGGAGATTTTGCTTACACTTTGCATTTAAGAGTGTTTCGGCCAAAAAATAAGTTTATAAACAGCCTCAATCCCAGAAAATATCGAATTTGGTCTAAATTTTACTTTGAAAATCATAATTTTTAGCATTGGTCTTATGGGTTACTATTTTGGTAACGAAATAACAACGAAAGGTATACAAAAATTAAGAAACATGTTAAGCAGTCTTTTTGAAACAGCTGTTAAATGTGAAGAGGTATAGTTAATTGTTGGTGGAAATTTTATAGCTTTTTACCATGTCACTATAACAAAAGTGAATTAAAACCAACGAGCAAGGCTTGGTTAACCTGGTACTGAGTTATATAAGTTTGGTCAGCTCCCTCCAAAGTGGAACCACCCCACTATATTGACAAATTACTTTGTCTAATGCCATTTTGTGTTTGAAACGAACTAGTCTGAGTTCTGTGTCTTGTAGGTGGAGGGATACAGAATACCTCCTTAAAGTAGTCAAACTGAATGAGTTTATAGCTTTATTTTTTATCATATCAAAACACTTTAGTTTAAATTTATGTGAAGTCTAAGTGTGAATGTGTTAACACTAATACACAAATTAATACTTTTGAACCATGAAATAATAAAAATGATAACAGAAGTTAAAGCCCATCCAACATCACTCATCTTAGCCTATTTATTGACAAACACTTAATTGCAAATGTAGATATTGATGAATTGGGATGTTAGGGCATTGCCTAGAGACATCATGTTTTGTGGTTTGAGGGTACAATAGCCAAGGGACTATTATAACTATCTGTTTATCTTAAGACAAGTTGGTAAATTCAACAAATATCAATTGACAAGGTGTGTTAAATTAACTTTTAGTACATAAACAGTAATTGGTAATGTATACTGTAATGATCAATTAAATGGTTATATAAAAACCAATCAGTAATTGTTTTTTTATATATATAAAGCTAAGCGCTTTAAAAGGAACATTGTCAAACCTGACAATGAAGGTTTAGAATATCAATATCCATATTTTCACTACTCCAGAATCTAATATTTTTATATTTTTTATATCATGAATGCTTACTTTATACCAAAATTACTATTTTACAATCCATCAATATAGTACACAAACCAAACTATCAAGGCAAAATATTTTTAAACCCTGTAAACCAAACTTAAAATCATCAAACTTAAATGCCTAAAAAGCCATGATGGTTTAAATCATGCATTTTTTAAATTCTTTTATAAAGAAAGCATGCCATACCTATCGACATAGTGGATTGCCCCGAAGCCCATTTTCAACAACATTCAGCCATCAACAACCGATTCCATGTTTCAGACCCTTTGGTAAATCCCAGTTAGGTATTAGCCTAAGATTGACTTTGTGAGATAATAGAGCAAGGTCTAACGAGTGCTAAGGGATGTTGTATGTCTAGTTAAATGGTTGGTTTATGATTTTTTTATGAGTCTTAATGAGTACTTAAGTAAATGTACCGTTGAGCACGTGGACCACGACGGTTTTCGAGTTGGCGTTGGACGGGCTGCACGTGTACTTGCCGGAGTCTGCCTGTGTGGCCCTCTGGATCAGCAGGTAGCTGGTGGTCACGTCACCTTTCTCCGTGATTACGCTCACTCCACCTCGCGGTGAGTCGTAGTTGATTTCCTGTTCACAAATGCAGTTATAGGTACAGAGTCCAAGGAAGAGGATTGCACGTTGAATGTTGTATTAGGTACTTGCCCATACCACACTGGAAATTTTTTTAACATCCACTATTTATAATGTGGGTTTTAAAAATATTAATTAAAATTTCAGCACTCCAACATTTGTAAGAACAGAATGGTGGCACATGAAAATAAACTTTACTTAAAAAAAATAGTAATAAAAAATTATTATTTTGAGGTTTTTCTTAGAAAACGAGGTAGCTTTATGAAAAGCGTAAAAGTGGACTTAAAATGTTTTTTAACTGTAGTCCATCCGAGCTACATACTTATATAAATGCAAAATGATTAGAAAATGAAGGGTAAGTTCTTAAACATAACTTTTGTGGAGGAGTTTCTCTTCAATTGATCGTTTTAATTCCTCATAATTATTGTAGTTGTGGGTATAAACTTCTTCCTTTAGTTAACAAAATAAAAAATATATTGCTAAATTTCTAAAATGTTCATCTCCTGGGTAGGCAACCTAAATTTAACTAACTGCTTTGTTAACGTTGCCAAAAGCAATAGCCCATTCAAAACAATATTATGTGTGTTCAAAAGGAACACAATAATATATATGTTCAACATCATAAGGAATTTCTTAAACTTCAGTTTCAGTAAAACTGTACGGAAGAAGCTAAGACTGTATTTTTTGGATCAATAATCTCCAATCAAACAGCTGTTTGCAATCAGCTAATAAAGTAATTTTTATAAGAATTAAATTGGTCAGATTTCTTCAATGTCACAGTTTGCTTTCAACAAAAGTAATGAAATAGTGAAATAGTGTATTTACAAAATTCTTTTAGCATCTACTATACAAATTTTGTAAATTTTCTAAATCTTCACTACATAAATGTACGTGTAATGTAAAATCAAACATTTAATCCTGTTTTTGAGACACCCTGCACAATATAGACCCATAATGTAATCATGATGACATCGTCTTTCTCAGGTTCACACCGCTGTTCTCTGATATGAAATCAGACCTCCTTCTAAGGACAATACTCTTCTTTTTGAAGACACTTTAATTTTCTACTTGTTTATTTTACCCTTTAATGTGATAACTCCACCCTTCTCTTCAATGTTATCATGTTCTCATGTCTCCCCAATGAGAATGCTACATTTTCATATGATCACTCAATCTCCAACATGAAAAAAATATTTTTGATAACATTATTCTTTTTTGGTTATTATTTTCCTTGATGTAACGCTCACAACTATGTAAAACACATAATACATGTCGGAGTTAGTGAAAATGTATTTTATAATACAACCGGTCTCTTTTATGTAGGAGATAAATTTCCTCTACTTTGTTAATTTGATTTGAACAGTACTAAAAGTAAATTTATTTTTATGGGTTTTATATTTATGTTTTGACAATCTTAGCAATTTAACTACATTACAAAAATTGCAGTAATATAGTATAATTACATAAGACCAAAGTATTATTTTAAAGTACTTTGAAAGGGAAATACTTTTAATGGCCACTCTTAAAAAGTTTTGTGTGATTCCCAAGTACCTTTTGAAAGATACAATTTTTTTCAAAATATTAGATATAAATCTACTGCAGTGAACAATCTACAATTAATCACTATCAATCTTCACTGATAAAGCCAAGTAGCAAAATAGTTAATACTAAAAATATATGCTTGTATTGAGAAAAAGAACAACTGAAATTGGTAAAGTTAAGTTTACAAAAGAAAATGCTGAGAATGATATAATTGGATTTTCAATGAGAGATAACGATTACAAAGATATTTATTTGTATAATTACCTCGGAGTTGTGGGTCCAGTAGATGGCGGGCGGGGGCTCGGGGCTATGCTTCACCACGCACGTCAGGTTCAGGGTGGACCCTTTGTTGATGTACAGGTCCGGTCCTCCCACTATTGTTGTTATTGGTTCTGCGAACAACCGGCACTGTCGTAAATCACCACGCAAAACCATTGCTAACCACTATCCATTAATTGTGGATACCTGTTTGGTGCATCGACATTTCACACCAATGCCGTGAATTCACTCGTCACTAACTTCATTGAAATTTTTTTGATTAATTTGTAAGGCGAAAATTCATCTGTCTCAGAGTCGGCAGTTTGTTATAAATTATTTTCATACATTGTATTAACCTTTTATATGAACTGTGTTTTAAAAACGTAGCAATCTTGAAAAACTATGTTTTATTTTAGAACACAGTACATTTTTTGAGAATATTGAAATAACAATTTGTGTATGATTTTGCGGGTGTAAATATACATAATGGCATCACTTATTTTACGCTGAGGAATGATTAAATAATTAAGTAAACAATACATTAATATATTCTTAGTCATTCTTACAGTATCATTTATATTATCTTATGGATTATTATATTTAGTTTAATATATAATCGTATGGTGTTATTCTACACGATTCTTTCTACTATAAATGATGTGAGTTTAAATTATAAAAACAACATATTACGATAAATCTCTTTTGAAATTACTTTTTTGAACACAATTTTGCCTTTACACATTGATACGACTTATAAACTTACTACAGTGTAGCTTTCTAGTCGTATTCATATTAGTAAAATATTTATAAGCAAATTTTGACTGTTGATTGTAATTATTATATAAAACGTGTTGTCTTATTTAAAACACACGCTCTTTTCATCGTAAGTATAAATTTGGTGCAAGTTTCTCATAAATATCGAATGAAATAATATTTATGAATTAAATATTACGAAATATTTTAGTCTATATTGACGTTTTCAATACCTAGAACACTTGAATATATTCCTGGCTAACTAATAACTCTTTATTCAATTAGGAGATAAAACATGTTCGGCAATTAAACTATTAAACTACAAACAAGTAACAAATTATCATTTTGCAGGGTTGTATTTTGTGCCATGCACGCAAAAGTTATTAGTTGTCTTACGAAATTTTATAAAGATTTTAACACGAATAAACATATAAAGTGTAACATATACCCACCAACGACGGAGAGATACATGGAGGTGCCGATGGGCGGGGTGGTGCTCACTTGACACTCGTACACCCCAGAGTCCCGCCGCTGGGGGTAGCGGATCTGGAGGGTCCAGTCCTCCGTCTGGGGAGAGTGGATGGACTGGAACCTCTGGTCGGAGGTGTAAGTGTACCTGGCCACGGTGAGGAGGTGGATGTCTCTATGCCTCACCCAGGATACCTGATTACAATGGGAATCTCTTAGTATGATGTAGCCGATCTGGAGAGATGACTACTCCGTCTGGGGTGAGTTGTTGAAACGGGGGATGGTTGGAGGTGTAGGTGTACTTCACCACCGGGAGAAGGTGGATGTTTCTACGCCTCTTAGGACACCTGACTAAGTTTTCCACACGATCTATGCTACTTTTAAAAGAAGCAGAAGAATCAAAGTGAAAATTTAGAGACGGATAGTATATACTATTAAAAATGGGATATAATCCTACTTGTATGTTGAATGTCTTTGTAATTGCAGTAAAACTGAGGGTAAAATCAGTCTAATGTTTAACTTAAATTAAAGTCTTAGATATTTTAAAAAAAGGTGATTTTGCTTAAAGAACATACGTAACCATCGCAATACTTAAACCGAGTGAATTAATTTCTTTCATAATTTGTTAATCCAGTAAACTGATGTGTTTACTATTGGCCATATGTTCATTTAAGATTTTTAAGATGTTCCCACGTCAAAAATTTGAATATTATCTTTACAAGTATAGATCTATCACTTACGTTGTTTCCTGTGACCAAATAAACCACTGGTCTATTAAAGGCATATCTGTTAAGGATTTTATTACATTTTTGTATTACAATATCTTAAAAAAAGTTATTAAAAAATTGCATTTTTGCCCTTTGGTATCATATGATCTAGGCCACTTAATGTACGTACCGTCCGGTTGCCTAGATTCCGTACGCGGCAGTTGAGGTAGGCAGTTTTTCCCACCAGGGCGGTAACGTTCTTGGAAGCAGAAGTATCGAAGTACGGGCCACGTAGGTTGGAAAGCTCGGCGGGGGGCTCGCCGTTGTCCTGGGGAGATCCTAGGTCCTGGGGCCGTGACCATCCTGTAACAGATGTCAACGTGTAGTTTATATGATTTGGAGAGACTTTTTTGTTAAAACCTCAAAATCACTATTGACTAAGTATTACAAAATGTGTACGTATGAGTAATACTAACGTCTAAAATTATACATTCCTAAAAGAAAAATTATTAATGTACAGTGTAGTGAACTAAAAAATATTAAATTGATCAAAGGCCCGAAACCTTGCAAACGTTTGTTTAATGAACAGTCCAGTAAGGCACACTCAAAATATTTATTATATTTAATTTATTTATAATTTTTATTTATATCGTTTTGATCTAAATACAACTATACTTTTCATGTCTTTAATATTACACAGTACTAAAAATGCTTACAATGACTAAGGGTTAGTGGTAAAAGCCACTATTACTCACCAGTATTACCAGTTGTAATACAAATATTTTTATAAATGAATGCATATCAATAATATTAAAATATCATGGATATTATTACTTTTTAAAACTAAGTTATGTTCAAAACTTTCTTTTTATTGTAACCACTTGATTTTGGATCACGTGTTATATATTTTATTTGATAGTTGATACACAAATTAAAATAAAGATGAAACTACATAAGAACATAAGGACGTAGTATGATAAACCATGGTGAAAAGTATACGCAAATCAACAAAGATGAACAATATAAGATTACATGAAATCTCAGCATTTAAACTTCATTATTTGTAATGATACATCAAGAATTTAAACAAAACATTTTTACTATGCAAAAATATTATTTTTTATTTAAGTGCCTATAATTCACAATGAATTGGAAAACAAACAAAAGATAAAGTAAATTTTTTATCTCAGAAGTCAAGTGAGGGCATATTCTCTCTAAAAAGAAGTATACCGCATGAGGCTCGCTCGAATGCAGCATCAAGCAGAACTCAGGGTTGCATCCACGTATCATACAGTGAACGAGCCGGCTATACTGGTAACCGCTATGATATTTCATATATTTTTATATGAAATATGAAATGTAAAAACCCATTTTTACTGTTTTACGTTTATTTTACGTTTTAGAAACGTGTATTTCTAAACACGTTGTTTAGAAATGCGATCTATCAGTGACAAACTTATGTCAGCAAGGACCAGGCAATAACACAGGAACGTCAGCGAACCTACCAGACATGGCAGGAGAACTGGAAGCTGGAGGGTCACGGTCGATGGACTGCGAGACGTATCAAGCAGGTCCAACCCTAAGTGGAACGGTGGCATGATGAGGTGGACTTCTTTTCTGACTCTATTCTTATCGGGTGCACATAACTGAATTTTATGCTTGAGTGTTCCATACGACGTGGAACCCATATTCTTTCGTTGTTCAACTTGGGAACATCTACACTTGATTTAATTCTTGAGGCCACACAACATCTTATAGTGATGTCAGTGGACTTGATCTGCATAAACATGCTGGAGAATGGGGACAACTAAAGTTTCTTGTTGCATTCCATTCAGAAAGTTCACTCGTCCAAGAACACCAATTTAGACAAGATTGCTGTCCGTATATTGGAAAACATAAATAGCTGGATTTGGAGTGAGCCCTAAAAATCGAAATCCAAAGTAGGCCTAGCTATCCGTAAGTGAAATAGGATAGGATTTTTCATCGCTTAGTCTACTGGAGTTTTGAAGAGTCCCACACTACAGGTAGGCCACCTGCGCGTGTAAAACATTATTTCCCCTCTCAAATCACCATTTCACCCCTTATTTTGTCCAGTACGATCCACGCAGCTATCAAAGGTCCATGTGGATGGAGAAAATCAAAGAATACATTTAAGATGACGAAGAATTATTCGGAATTTAAATAGCTTTGATGGACAATTATAACATAACAAATTATCTCTGATACCTTGTTATAAATTGTTCATGAAAATCTGTCAATTAATTTTAACCAACGATATGTTTTTTGTCATTGAACAATATTGTAGACCCACATAGCAAGTGTTGAGATTTGAATGGAGGTTAACAAAAATAAGCCAAAATAAGCTTTAACACCTTATGTAACAAAGCGATTTGTGTTTAACGACCTCTTTCGTAAGCTGGTTGTTTGCCCAGTTCCAAAGTACACAATGTATTAAAGGCGGTCGATAAATACCGTTGTTTAGGAATTTACTGAATACATTTTACTGGTCAGGATACACATTTTTTATTTCCCAATGAATATGCTTTTGCCAGAAACTATAATTTAGGTTACTAAATACTTTTTATATAAAATGAAACCTCCCCTGCCCGTTACCATAAACCAATAGGCCTTTGCGATAATCTAAAGACAGCAAGGTACCGTCACGACATTTAAGTCTCGAAGGCTAGCATGAGGTGACCACTCGTGTTCGTACATGTAATGTCGTCGCCCGGGATCGAACTGGGAACTACAGGCTTGTGAGGCCAGAGCTCTACTGCTGAGCTGCCGCTCCCGTGAACTTTTTAACTTTGAACTTTTCAAGTAGTTATAAATAAATATGTTAAATGCTCCTAAGCGTTTACACTTAAGTTAAAGTAATCGAACACTAGATTTAATGTACAGTTCATTATTAATTTTGTTTAATTTGTGTTTGTGTTTGTGTTATTTCTATTGACGCAATTTCCATCCCAATTACAAAATTGTTCACTAACATTAAAAAGTACAATATTTAATATAAAATAAAATTAGTGTTTAGCTATAATAAGTTATACAAATTTGCTCTAGATTTTCCATAATTATGAAAAGAGTATTAACCACTATTAAGGAAATGATTATTTTATTTCCTCAAACCACTATTATTAAAAGCAAATTAGTATTAGTAACTTTTTTACCTATACCTAAAACAATCAAATTTTGTCTAGATTAAAAATTTTCAATACCACAAATTTTTCACAAATAAAACACAAAATATAATACAACGACGGAGTACAAAAAATTATGAAGAAAATATCTATAAAGCAACAAAACTATTTTCATAATATAATGTTTGCTACAAAATATAGAGTTAATTAAAAGGAAAATAGAACACCCCCGTCGCAGCAGACCTGCGTACTCAGCGAATTTCCAAATTAGTAATATTAATTTTGGCAAGATAAACCTGTAAACCAAATATCATCACATGCCCATAAATAGGGAAATAAATGTCTATTCTCCTTATGATAATATAGGGAAAAGGTATGCAGGTATGCTGCCATGGGAAACACTAAAAGTAGGTTTTTAGCATAAAAAAAAAAAAAAAATAGTTCGACCATATGAAGCCATATACTATTTCATCAATATCTGAGGAGCTAAAATGCAAACCGTGTTTTGTCACAATTTGCGTACTTTTCAGGAAACACAAAACTGATGAAAAATGTTGGACTGGGAGGATTTTACTGGAATTTTTTTATTGTTTCGAGATCACTGGTAGAAAAATGCCCAATAATTATTTATTTATTTAAAAAATCAATAAAGTTTGGACAAAACACGTTTTGCATGGACCTTTTGGATAAAACACATTTTACATGAAATGAACTTGGACATAACACCTTTTGAACTAAAAATATGTTTAATATTATTAATTAACAAACATTAAAACCAGTTATATTTACACATACATCACTCATTTTAAATCAGTTATATTACACTTCATTTAAAAACAAAACAAAAACCTTTACTTCATTTTCTTTAATTAAAATATGATTACAGAAAATGCAGAAAAGGTTTTTATTTCAATCAGTTTGTTAGAGTTGGCTGTCCAATGCTCTAAACATTATATATGTAAGTTACCTACATCGTTCATGGGTTAAGCAATTAATCGCGCTCATCTTCACCTTTTGTTTGTTCTTTGGCGATAGCCTAGTAAAAAGAATGTTTTTATACCAAATTGACCTTTCATCGACCAATACCAACACCTGCTACTGCCAATACTCCCCAACAGACCAGTTTCCTTGAAACATGTTTTTAAAAAGTTGTCGACGTCATCCTTTTTGCCTTTTGTAATCGCATGACCAATAGGTGACCTCTTCAAAACAACTTGGCTGTAGTTAAAATCCTTCTTTTCCGTTGAGATACAAAACTCCCAACGTCATTTTCAAACCTAAACTTTATATTAACATTTAAAATTTCCAGCAAGTAAAATATTATTTTGTTTATTGGAATTTCCAATTTAAGATTGTAATATCCAATTTTATTTATTGGAAATTTTGAATAATAATTTAAAATTTATGAAATATTCCAATAAGACAATTTGTAGAAATGATTCAAAACTAAAATTGAACTATCGCAAATAATATATTTTTTAAATGTTAATTAAAATCTGCTTACTATAGCTTTTATGACACTTAAAAACAAAGACTACTTTTTCCTGTCATTGGGCCACACAAAAAGTCATGTGACGGTGACCATAAGGACTGCCACCATTGGTCAGTTGGACAAAGCACGTTTTTGCATTGCAGCCAACCGAGGACAAACCGAGGACGTTCTGCATAAACACCCAGTTTTCAGTATTAAATTTAAATAGGAAAAAGCTTATTTTGACTGAAAAGCAATATTGCTTTTGATAGAAACGAAGAAGATGAATTAGAATCAGATGGTCTCTCAATTTCGAAAAAATTGGACAAATCACGGTTTGCATGTGAGCTCCTCATCTGTCCATTGCTAATGGAGTTTGCCTATTCTCCATATGATTAACATGGGAAAAGATTATGCAGGTTTGCTGCCATGATAAGCACAAAAAACCAAGATTTTTTTCATAAATGAATGGATTTAAATTAAATGAAGCTGAATACCAAGTTTCATCCATAAATATTGGTTAACAAGTGAAATATTAACACATCCTTATTCTCCATAAGATTAACATTAAAGCCCCAAAATACAATGTACTGTCTTTAGACTTTGTTATATCTTGGTAACCTATGGAGATAGAGTAGAGCTTCAGGATACTTTTAGCTAAATCTAATGGTCAAAAAAAAGAAAATTAAAAATTTTTTACATTTACATATGAAAAATGCAAAAAAAATCCATTTTTTGGGTACAAAACCCCCCAAAACTACCCCTTCCAGTAGGTCGATATGTTTGGTTTACGAACTTACGAGCTAGGTTACGAGCTAGGTTTACAAGGTTTACGAGCTAGGTTATTTTATTAAAATCCTCAATCCTTAAACCATTTAAGTCATTAATATCCTTTAGCAAACCTGAGCGCTTGTCTAAGTGGTTTAGACAGATTTCAAATCTTATAAACATTAAAAATGTATGCGGTTCACATTGTTAATTGTTTGCGTTTCAAATATATTGAAAACATATTAGATGAACTTTAAAT